>JAKSZT010053946.1:8389673-8491700 GCA_026826555.1 Tolypeutes matacus | reverse complement strand
AAAAAAAAAAAAAAAAAAAAAAAAAAAAGAAATAAGACCAGTGGTTTGCCTTGCAAGGGGATAAAATGGAAAAGAAAATGAGGAAATTTTTTGGTTGCTGGCAATGCTGTATATCTTTATTAGGGTGCCAGTTACTTGGGTGTATATATTTTTCAAAACTCATCCAACTGTATTCTTATGAACTGTGAAATAAAACAAAATGAAACAAAGCAAAACAAAAACAAAAAAACAAAACAAAACAAAACAAAACAAAAAAAACACAACTAATATTGTAGACTTCCACTCTTGAGTATGTGGGCTATATAGGGCTTTCTCTGTAAAATTATGGGACAATTTTCCAAGTAGCTCAATAGAATCTGGCAAAAGTACCAAAATGTTCCATAGAAGGAACATATGTGCTTTCAGTATTCTCCTATGCCCTAGAACCAGAACATTAAAATGCTAAATAATTGTGATGCAATGATACTCTCTCTGTTTCTATAGGATGAGAATTTGACTTAATATTAGTATTTATAATCCTTGAAGAATTTCTGTGACTTGGAGGAGTCTAGGGATGTAATGAAACTGTCAGAATAAAAGTTTATTGACTTTCGTATTTCAGTCTTAGGAATATGTTGAGGGTTGTAAATAATCTTATGAATAATGAACTTTCACATGCTGGCAAGGATTGCCACACATCAACTGGAGCACATCAAATGAGTTCTTGCTGTGGCCACCTGGCCAAACCTATAAAAGGCACTCAGTCAGGTAATAACTTATGCCCTAGGTGCAAGCACTGCATTGTTAGAAGTAATGAGCAGAAACGTAAAAGAAATGGAAGGCAGGCTCATGCTTCTGAGGGTTTTATAAGCTTGTTGTGGCTAGATACATTCTTTATCTGCACTGAGCCCTGCTAAGGATTCCTTCCTTTAGCCAGCTCCATGCAGAGGTGAAGTACCTCAGGTACTGCAGTTGTCCTGGGACAAGGTGATTAGAATCAGGGGCAGGATGGGAACAGAGGAAGAAAGAAGCAGTGTTATCAGCACTGATTGGGGGTGGGTGGATGGTTGCTTATTTGCTTCCCCAGAGCTCTAAACCTATGATTGCTCCCCTTTTCTGCTGCTTTGTTGATACCAGGGCAGAACATAGAGGAAGCACTGGTGTAGCTTATCTTTCCTGCTCCCATGGACCCCTACTAATGGTGGATTCACCTACCCACTTGCCCATCCATCCAACAAGAATAGTTACCCCAAACTGTGTGTTATGTATACTGTGGTGAAAGATAAACAGGGTACCTGCCCTCATGAGCTTACGGATTTGTCCTGCCCTGGTACGTCAATGGCTCCCTCAATAAGGGTCCAAGGAGCCTGAGATGACAAGAAACAGTTCATTTTTTCATGAGTTTTCTCATTGTTGCATACTTCCCTTAATGAGTTCTTAGATATTGGAACATAATTTCATTTCATAATATGATTAATCTTGGTAGTTTTTAAATCTCTGACTTTTATTTGACTAACAAAATTAAATAATAGGGAATCATCTTTTAGATTTGTGATGGAGAGAAATCATTTAGGTTATTGGATGCTGTAAATATCAGTATCTGTATTCTATTTTTCAGGTTGTTCTAAGCCTCATGTGATAAAGAAATGATTCTGAAATTAAAGCATTCAACATTGCTATTGGTTTCTATCTTACCTTAGTTTACACTTTTCTTTCAGGAACATAACTGTGAACTGTGCTGTGTTGAGCAGCTTGGGTTAAGATATGCAAATGAAGTTACAATTGAATAAGTCTTTGATACTGTTCTTATTCAACTGGGATAAAAGGGAAAGGAGACAAAAATGCATGACTCAAGAGGAACTGAGACACATGGCCTTAACTGTTGGGATCATAATAAGCAAATTCCATGTGCTTAATACAATGGAAGAAGAAAATCTGATGGTGAGCAGTCTCAAAACATCTAGAAGACTAAAGAGAGGAGCCTAGGTCAGTCTTTTGAGTGGTGCATGTTCAGTCATTACTTCAGTTAGTGAGGGATAACTTCCTGAGCAGCCCAAGTGCTGTGCACCCCAGTCCTACATACCAACCCTACTGAACCTGAGCTGGCCCTCTCATAGTCACATGCCATTTTATGAGGAAGATCCTTGAGGATGCCAATAGCTCTCAGCCTCTCACCAGTATCAGTTCTACCCTTCAAAGCATAAGCTCTACTCTTTGGAGGAATAGTGGCTTCATTCGTTTGGTCAAAGGAAAGCATGTTTATTTCTAATTTCAGTGTTTCTCTTGTGCCTGTCTAGACACTTCAGGGAAAAACAAATTTAGATCACCGGTAAAGTTATGCTCTAAAATAAGAGAAGACTTGTGATAAATCACTTGTAAAGACATTAACTGTAATATGCCTGGAGATTCTTCACTTGCCAGGCTTCTGCAGAGCTTTTGTGGCACCAGAAATAGTGGTTAGTTCTCACATGCTGTTCTGCTTCAGCTAGCTTCGTATGGCCACCTGCAGAAATAGTTCTTGGTTTCTCTTCCTTGTCTAGATGCTAGTCAGGGCAGCATTTAGAAAAACATAATTTTCATATTCCCATTCACATGTATAAAGGAATTAAAGTATCAAAGAATTACCTAAATTATTCAATATATAATATTATTTGTCTCAATTATTTGAATACTTTATGTCAACAGTTCTTCCTAGCTAGATTATTGCACTATAAAAGGCTCCACAGTAGTAGTTGCAGAATTATAGGGATTTAGAAAACGTACCCAAGCACCTTCTAATTTAATGGGGTAAAATAACCACATAATAACTTATAGCTTGAAAAGCATTTTTACGTACATCATCTCATTTTACATATTCATTTTGTTAAGTATTTTTTTAAAACTATGTCCATTAAGTGTTTCATATGTTTCTTTTTATAATCAGTGATTTTGACTTGTGGCAAAATTTGATTAGCAAAATTTGAAATGTGTTTAAGTAATGTGAACATTTTAGATGATTTGTGTCAAATAGATTTCTCCTCTCTGTCCCTTTCCTAAGGAAGTCAATAAGAGTCTGAACTTGTTACCAGGGTAAAGATAAAGGAGATATCTGGATTATACTATCTTATCTTTTAAAAGATGTAGGGACAGGAGCTGCTGAAGTTTATATGGCCTGCATATGAGGGGTAGACTTTGATTTCTAAGGTTGTTTATTTCATATTTTTCTACACTCATCTGGATTTTCTATTTGATTTATCAAAAGACCAGCACTGAGCATTCTCACATAGTCTAGGATGAATGCTAGTCAAGGTACTTGAGTACATATCCAGAGTCTTTGAGTTAATACTTACATGTTCATAGCAGCTAGCAAATGGAGGCTTGATAGTGTGGGATCTTGGATGCCTAAAAACACATCAAATGCCCCACTAGAGAAAAAAATTGCACCATCTTTCTTTCCCCTTTGCAAATAAAGGAATGAATTAGCTAACTAGTTCCTCTTAAGGTAAATATTTAGGGGAAATTGTATTAATCCAATGCAATGCTCAGCATTGTTTGATCAAGTGCACTGATTTTAACTTAAGGACAATTACTATTCTTTGTTGTTGTGAATTGGATCATGTCATCAGTTCAAGTCCTAATCTCTGGTCCTGTGGGTATGAATTCATTTATAAGTGGGATCTTCAAAGATCCTATTAATATGTGGCCAAAATGAATCAGGGTGGCCTTAATCCAATATGACTGCAGTCCTTATCAGCAAAGTAAATTTGGTCATGGTGGTAGGCGTGAGGAAGGACCAGAAAGAGATAGATCACCATGTGACAGAGAACTACCTGCAAGCCAGCACCAGAACACCACAGACTCTGGAGAAAGCATGGCCTTACCGATACCTTGATTGGACGTCTAGCCTCCAAAACTGTGAGACAATAAATTCCTCTTGCTTAAGCCAACCAAACTGTGGTATTTGTTATAACATTCCTGGCAAACTAAGACATTCATGTTTTTTAAAAATACTTTCTTGATATTTGGATAGGTGACTTTTTTGTAAGTAATATATGATTTTCTTATTCTCTAATGGTCAGAAGCTCTTATAAGGAACACTTTTTTTATACATAATTTTTGTCTAATGGGCAGAATAAACCCGTGGAGAATTTGGAGGCATTTGATAAACATTGAAGAAAGAAACGCACACAAAAAGTGAATTGCATTGAAAAACCACATGGTGATCAAATGTTATGATTCCTCCTCTGGTTAGGGCATTTTTTAAGGGCACCACAACTGCCTTTCGTCATGGGAGTGTCAAGTTCTGGTGATGTTATAAGGTGGTTTACGAAATTTTGACTCATATGGAATTGTGTGTCTGTGCTACCACAGTGATTTAACTTTAGGCTTTGAGGTTCATTAGCGAATAAGAATTCACTGGTAACTGGCAGGAGCAAAGGAACTGGAACATTTTTGTATTGTTGAAACCACTTTTACTTCACCACTTTCATTTAAAGTTATCTGAAGGAAAAAGAGCAATTTGTATTCCATACAAAAGAAGTCTTAGACATGACGGATTACTATAGCTTCTCTGTGTTATAAACTATCCACATTCTTTACATGTCACTCCCTGAACTTTTCTGTATTTTGGAGGAAATCCATAGCATTAACTCTTGTTTCAGAGACTGTAACATCCTGGCTAAAGCAAATACAGTCGGCAGTGTCATTTCCTCCTCCCAAATTCCTCTTCTGGCAAATTTAAGGAGGAGCATACATTGTGGGTGCAACTTTGTTTTCCCCATATATCTGAACTGGCAGAGTATCTCTTGGATTGTAGCTATGTACTTGAATAATCTCTTAGGACCAACAGCATTCACATTTCATGGCTCTCACTGGGAATCATTAACAGCCCAGAGCAGAGTTTTGCTTTTCACTTAACTTGTAAGAGAATGAAGAGGCCCTGGCAAAGTTCAGAAGAGGATAACAAAGCGTAAGCCCTTTAATGGGATGAGCTAATATAAAGGTCTAAGTACACCAAGCTCTTTCCCACAAGTAGGTCTTGATTCAGAGACTGGCATCTAAGCTGACAACCATCATATACCAGGAAACAGTGCTGTGGAGAAATAAAAGTAATTCCACTGAACTGAGCCAAGTTACAGGCTTTGGGAAAACAAGGATCTATCTGCTTAACTTTGCTAAGTTCAGGATCTCCATGATTTATAGCATTTTCCATGGAACCGGGTATATTTTTATTGCAAAGGAGTATAGGATCTAGAGAATTAAAGGTCCTAGAAAGCATTTGTTTTAGTGTAACACTGTTTGAATCCTGCTTTACATAAGCTGAAATATTCCTTTATTGTGGAAATGTCTACATATATTTGTTGCTTAATTAATATGATCAGTATATGTACCTTTTGAAGCATCACTTTATATACCAGGAGTGGCAGAACAGTTGAAAAGCAGTTGCAATATTAAAACGGTGCTTCTGGACTTGGCTCTGATTCCTTGTCAGAGCGTTGTATAGACCACCTGCCTGTTTGCCACACCACAGAGATAGCTAGTGTTCTTCCACTATTTGGTTTTCAGGGGTCCCTAGGATTGATCTATTATTAGGTCAGCTCCATGACTAGATACTCAAGTAGCCACTTAGATATTCAGACAACTGCATCCTGGCAGTTGAGGGACTTCAGGAGTTTTTCTACTTAGATATACTTTTTCTAGTTGTCTTAGATGTTCTGAATCAGTGATTGCATTCAAATGCCTCTAGGAACCAAGCAGATAACTTATGACAATGAAGTGGGCCAGTTAGGAACTGTGATGAACTTGAGAGTAAATGTCCATCCCAGTAGAAGCCTCTACCCTAGGCTTTGTTGCAGCTGAGAATGCCAAGCCCAGGGTTGTCAGAGATCCCAAGGGGAGATGAGAATCTGAGTTTTGGGGTATAATCTCCTGGCTTTTAAATGCTGGTAACTAATTCAATTTAATAAAACAAAAACCTGGTCAGGCCAAATATGACATGGCATGAGCTATATACATGGACCCAGAGCTTCCCTTTTATAACTTGATTTAAATTGAACAACTGAGCTCTCAGGAGCTGAGCTACTGAAGTCCACCATAGCTGCCAAGTTAGTCCCACATTGGAGCAGTCTCCTTTGGGAGAGCTTGAGATGTGATGGATTTGGGAGGAATGGTGGAGAGAAGCCAGCTTGGGTTCAGGGAGTGTTTTAGTTTGCTAAAAGCTGCCAAAAGCAATATACTGGAAATGGGATGGCTTTTACAACGGGAGTTTATTAGGTTGCAAGTTTGGTTGATGTCCAAATCAAGGCATCAGGTGATGCTTTCTCCCCAAGACCAGCTATGAGCGATGAGGCATATGGCGGCATCTGACGGTTTTTACCTTCTCCTACAGGATCCATTGCTTTCATCTCTGGCTGTTCCTTCTATGGCTGTCTCTCTCCCAGGTTCTGTTGATTTCAGCCTCTTGCTCTAGTACAGAGGTTCTTAACCAGGGGTCCACAGACCCCCAAGGGGCCTGTGGAAAGATTTCAGGGGTCTGTGAACTTGAATTGAAAAAAATCAACTTATTATCTTTATTTTCTCTGACCTCCAATGTTGAGTGTCATGAAACTATCTGCCGCTACATTCTGAGAGGGGGTCCATGGTTTTCACCTGACTGGCAAAGGGGTCCATGGAACAAAAAAAGTTCTAGTGGCTTTCGCTCTCAGCTTCTGTTGGTTTCTCTCTGAATTCCTGGGTCTTTTCTCTCTGTCTCTCTGAATTCATCCCAGAGGACCCAGTAAGAGAATCAAGACCCACTCTCACCCTCGGTCACACCTTACTGAAGTCATTCAACCAAAGGCCCTTAATCTAATCAAAAGGTCCCACCTACAATAGGTTCACACTATAGGAAAGGATTAGCTCTAAGGACATAATCTTTTCTGGGATCCAAAAAAGGCTCAAGGCACAACAAGGATTGGCATATCTGATCATTGAAGGCTATCATATATGTGAATGGGCAACTATAGCTCCTAGATTTCCACTGTATGATGATGGGTACAAAATCGGTGGCACTTCAAACTTTCTAAAAGGTGCTATCTCATACAATGTAGTAGCATAATGGGAAACTCAGCCATGTACTTTGTTTACTTCATACTAAGCACTTTCCAAGTGCAAGTTCCTTCCTTATCTTCCCTTTCTAAAATTCCTTACAAAACCAAAGGTTTAAAAAATATATTAGCAAGTCTGACTTTCCTACTTTTTAGGTAGCTATACACACAGTCCTGTGCAGTGTGTATTACTATCTGTTCATTGCCATTGCAGATGAAGAAACTGAAGCTAATGAGGTTAAATAACTTTCCCCAAGCTGCATAGCAACTGACCAGTGAAGTTGGGCTTTGCTTTTCCTTTGCACAGTGAGCCAGGAGATTTTCCTCAAGCTTCCCCAGACTTACAAGCATAGAGCCATTGGGTTGGGAAGGACTTTAGAGATTAAGTAAGTTGCTCAGAATCATAGAGACAAGACAAAACTCCATGCCTCCTGACTCCTAATCATTTCTCTTTTCCCTATACTATTTTGGAATCATAGTCACATTCCAAAAACAATGATCGAAAGTAAAATATTTGTTTTGCTGATGATATTTCCATTTTAATGCCTTCATTTCATTTCTCTTAGATCCAGCCAGATTTTCTTTAGATCCTTAGGCTACTGGCCTTAGGAATGCAAGTCTTTGAAATTACAATGATTTTGCTTCTGCAGCAGTGCAAATGCCTGTTGAATTTAGAGGGAGCTGCAGATCAAAGCAGAAGGGCATGACAAATGTTAATGCAGAGGCTGGTGTTTGACCAAACAACCCACAAGCTGGTAAAAGACCATGCTATAATTTAAATAGATGGTAGAGATTTTTGTGGTTTTAACATCATTGGAAACTCAAGAAAGGCCTTATTTTATGCAGTTTGGCCTATTTTGTTGTTTATTTTGATTACACAAAGTTCAAGGGTACTTTTGACATTTTAAAAATGTCTATTTCAGTTAAAGTATTGAATACAGTTATAATTTCCCTTTTTTCTTTCCCTTCCTTTTTCTGGGATAGCATTTTAGTTTCCCACAGAGTTCTTTCTACTGCCTATTGAAGCAGGTTAGTATAGTGAAAGGGGGAAGGTGGCTGGCCCAGCAGACAATATGGCTGAAAGACAACATGGCCTACAGACAATGTGGCCCAGCAGACAACATGGCCGACAGACCACATGACATGGCCATGAGACCCCACCAGGAAACCTCCTGAGAATAAGGCTGCCGGAAAGGTACTGTGAAGTCTTGGCCATGAGAACCACATTTGAAATGAGATTGGAATGAGATCTCATTCAGGGTCAAGGGAAAGCCCCAGATACACTCAAGGGGCCTCACCCTTGGACCCCTGGGGAACTGATGGATGATGGCAACCAATCAGAACAGCAAACAGACTTTAAAAAGCCCTGACCTGGGGTTTTATGCGTGCAACTCACCTTGCTGTCCATGCCTTGGATCGTGTACTTTTCTTGTTTCCTTGTTTCTTTCTTTTTTCTTTTTCTTTTAAATTTATTTATTCATTTATCCCCCCCTTGCTGCTTGTGCTCACTGGGCCAGCCAACCACGCCGTGCGGGCGGGCCTGCCTTCACCAGGAGGCCCCGGGAACCAAACCCAGGGCCTCCCAATGGTAAACGGGAGCCCCACTGATTGAGCCACAGCCGCTTCCCTCTTTACCCCCTTGCCTACCCTATGGCATGTCTTTAAATTCTTTTATGTGACATAAGCCAAGAACCTAGAGGTCCAGAATCCAAAGCCATCTGGTAACATTATGATTTCTTTCTATCCAGATAACTTAGCTATGGCAATTGCCACATTATCAGTGCAACATTCATGGGATGATCATAGTTGCAGAAAAACCATTTTTGCTGTGGGATTCTGGCCACCAAAAATCACTTTTGGACCTTTCTTGTAATGTAAAACGAAGGGCAGAAATATCATTAGAATTTCTTCCACATGAAGTTATTTCCTTCCATAGGAGGAAATACAGTGAGAAGTCACAGTAGTCAGTAGTGTTTGAATTCTGTCACCACCACCTACTTACCAGGTGGGTGATCCTGGAGAAGTTATCTAACCTATCTGACCTCATTCCTTATCTATAAAATGGTGATAATAATACCAACTTCTAAGGCTGTCATAAGAATTAAATAAGACCATGTTCAACAATGCCTAGAACAAGATAGATTATAAATGTTTCCTCATTCATTCATTTAACGCATACTTATGGACATCTACAATGCTCCAGGCACTGGAGACCCAGAAGTGAACAAATAGACAAAATCCTTACCCACAACTGGTTCCCTTTCTTCTTTTTCCCTTCCTCTCAGTCACTTGATCCTCACCACTAAAACCAGACCACCTAGACTGTATTTTCCTGCTCTTGCAAAGAACTCATGCCTTTGGAAGTTCTTCCAGTCAACAATTATATTCTGTGCTTTGACTTCCTTTTGCTTGAGGCCAAAGAATGTGTGATGGAATTGCAAAATTTAACCCACACTACAAGCTGGATGTGCAGATAAACAAACTCTATTTAGTCTGTTACTATTTTGGCTTCCCCCCTAAACCCTCACCTTCTGGTTGGGGGTGGGGGGAGGAGGATAAATAATGTTTGCTAAATGCCTGGTCTAAAATGCAGTTTGATTCAATAATTTCATCCACTTGGGTAATATTCTGCTTCGTTTGGATAAAAATACTCAGGCTCTCAGCCTCTTCCTCCTCTGCTTGCCTGGCACACAAGGAAAGGGCTGGGGTTTATGCAACCTCATGGTGGTGGGGGATGGTGTTCTCAGCCACAGTTCCCTGCCTGCTCCCCTGGCTGTTGTCCGCTTTCCACTTTGTATTGCTTGTCCAGTGGGTGTTTGTAGCTGAAGCCTGGGCAGGTGTGCTTGTGGTAGCCTTCTCTGGGCCGGGTCAAAGTCCAGCAGTGTGCTCTGGCAGACCTGCTGTCATTTCAGTTTCCCCTGGTGCTGAGATCCCTTTGAAGTCTGGTTGACCTCTCACACAGCCCTGGCCTCACCTGCCTCTGACAAGCAGCGAGTCTTGCCCTTTTTGGGTCTGCTCTACATCTCTCTGAACACGCTACACTGCCTAGGACCGAGTTTTTTTTTTTTTTTTTTTTTTTTAATTAATTAATTTTTTATTGTGGGTAAAAATCAAAATTTTCACAATACATACCAATATTTGTAAAACGATATATAAATATATATGCATATATGTGCATTTGCTTACAAAAATGTTATTTATATATATATATATAAATATATTTTAAGAGGTGCTTAGATTACCTAAAATATTACGCGGAACCCACTGGGATTCCCATGTTGCCCACCTCCCACACCTCCCACCACATCCCACACAAACATCCCCCACAAGTGTGGCCCACCACCCTCAATGGACTTACACATCCTGGGGCCTTGCCTCCAACCATAGACCACAGTTCACATCATAGATCACACTCTCTCCCACACAGTTCTGAGTGGTGTGTGCTGATTTAAAATGGATTTGGATCACAGAAGGGTTACAATGGGTACTGCAGGGGATTATTGGTGGGGGGTGTCTGGGAGGGGGGTTTCATGGGAATTAGTTCGTCCAAATATACATGAAAGATATACAAAATCGTTCAAAAGATCAAAAGATGGGGCATGGTCACGATGGGTGGACAATCACACAATAAATGAGGGAATCTGAATTCCTAGCCTGGAGAGCTCTGCCAGTCTCCAGGGGAGCAGCAATAGGCCTCTGAGTGCAGGGACAGTGTCTGTCAAAAGAGGATGACCCACTGATGTGTTCTTTTTGTTGATGACTACCCTTGTGAGTCTTTGCTCTTGTAACTGAGACCTAGGACCGAGTTTGTATGGCAGTTTGCCACACTCCTTCCAGAGTCCAGGAGGAATCTCTTCAAGAGTGACCCCTGCTCTGCCTGCAGATGTAACCTTGCTTTCCTAAGGCATGGCCTCCTACCTGGGGAAAGGAGATTAGAACAAATTTCCTTTCACTTTTCTTTCTCTTCCAATTTCTTTCTCTCTCCCTCTCTCTCTCTCCTCCCTCTCTCTTTTTCCCTTTCTCTCTTCACTTCCTACAATTCTCTACACTAATTAAGGGCAGGGCTTTCTTTCCATTATATCTTCTTCCTGACTAGTAACCTGGCTAAATCTCAGCAACAGGTTACATTTTTTTTTTAAAAAAACATTATTATGGTAGAACTGTATGATCTGAAGCGTCCATGCTTGGTTGTTAAAATACTAAGAACCTCACAAAGTAGTTCAATAAATCCCTCTTCAAGAGGCTTTTAAAGACTTTTTTTTTTTTTTTAATTTTGAATGACAGAAGAAATTACCCTTTCTTTTGTCCTCCTTCTATAATAAATTCAAAACTTCCTAAAAAAAAATCATAATCATTGGGGGAGCAGATGTGGCTCAAGCAATTGGGCACCCGCTTCCCACAGGGGAGGTCCTGGATTTGGTTCCTGATGCCTCCTGAGGAAGATGAGCAGACAACAAGCAGACAGATGAGGGAGCCATCTCAAGGAGAATTAAAAATAAAAATAAAAAAATAAAATAAAATAAACCACCATAAATCATCAACAACAACCCTTCTGGGCAAATGGTTGCTTAAGGCAGACTAGTAGGAAGATTTCTACTCCAGAAGGCTCTTGCCTTCAAGGAACTCATTGATTATTAGCTTTAAGATACCCTGACTATCCAGGTGAGATGCACCCAGATGTTGGTGACCCTGGAGACTTGGCTCACTGCCCATCGATTTAGAGTCAGTGGCAGTTTGCATGCTTTTTAGTTAAGCTCCTTCTCCTTTCCCCAAAGTGCCCCTCACTTTCCTTATTGCGGAAGGGATCTCCATTCCTCTTACTCTTCATTATCGTCTTCTCCATCCTAGATGTTGGATTTCTTTCCTTTTTCCTCTCTTTTTCTCCTTGCTCCCATACTTGCATCAGCCTGAGCACACATACAGGCATGTGCATATAGACAAATATATTCATCACATTTACAGTCCCCTGTTACTCCAGCTTTTTATAAAGAACTTTCTTTTTTTGCCCTTCTATGAATGTGACCATTGATCCCTTAATATAATGATAATCATTACTATAATTTATTATATACCATCACATACTAGAGGTTGGAAGGTCCTTTTACATTGGTCCTCAGATTTAGTCCTGAGAAGCCTCATTATATGTAGGAAGAAATTGAGGTTCAGAGAAGTTAAAAAATTGTCCAAGGCTACAGAAATAGGAAAAGACAGAGCTGGACTTGAATCTAGGTTTCATTGGCCTCAGAGCCCATTCCATTAAGGCACATTGTTTTGAACAAAAATTTAGACTTTTGGATGAAAATTTTATGAAAATTGAATTATCTGTCTACAGTAACCCTGAACATGGAACTCAAAAATTGTCTGATATTGAATACTCTTAAAGCCATTACTTCTAAGGGAAGAATAACAAACTCCTTTTCAGAGATGATTAGTCCTTGATGCAATTCTATTAGAAGTGCTGACTAACGGTCTGATGACTGCTTATTTTGATCTCAGTGTTGGTAAAGAGGGCTCTACAAGCCCGGAAATGGAAAGAAGCTCACAGATTTCAGCCACTCAAAATTGCTAACAGTGGAGGTCTCCATATTATTTTGGTTCCAATTTTTTCTCTGTGCTAATTTAACCACTTCCTCTTCCATTCTTCTGTTTTGTTCTTGCAGGCCAAATTATTTCTCCTTTTTTCTGTTTACATTGCTACTAATTTTAAAAATCATATCTAACTCCCTATTTTTTCAAGCATCTCTTAGCATCTGTGACACTTTGAGATTATTTTTATGAATCCCCCAAAGAGAAAGATTATGTTTGTAAACTAATCTGTTCTTCTGGATGTGGTACCCTTTGATTGCATTGAGGGGCCTTTGATTAGATTACTTGAAAAGATCACTTTAGGGCTTTTGATTGGACTATGTCAGTGAGGCATGACTCAAGTTGAGTCTCCGCCCCCTTGCTGGGTCTGATATAAATGGGCACACAGATGGACAGACACAGGAAAAAGGAGCTGCCATGTTTGATTCTGCCATGTGAGAGAGGGGACTGCAGGAAAACAGAAGCCCCTGAGAAACTCAAAGAGTTGAGGGTTAGAAAGAGATAAGTCCTATGCCTGATTGCTCACAGATGAAATCCAAGAGACTGTAGATTCTTAAGGGGAAGGCAGAGACCTCCACAGAGATCAGCAGCTATCTTGCTTCACCACATGGCAACAATGCCAGGATCAACAGTTTGACTTTGGTGAGAAAGTATCTCTGCTGATGCCTCAATCTGGATATTTTATGGCCTTGGAACTGTAACCTTTTACCCCAAATAAATCCCCATTATAAAGGCCAACAGATTTCTGATACTTTGCATTGGCAGTGCTTTGGCAAACTAAAACAGCATCTGTCCTTATTTTCTCCCCTTTCTTGCTTATATTTTGTACCTGTTTTTCTTGCTTTGGTTCCTGTATCCTTTCTCTAAGTGCTAAGTGAAAATAAAGTAAACTGGAATCCTACTCTCTAAAATCCTGGCCATCACAAGTAGGGTCCTTTGAAGCTTTGTTTTCAACTTCTGTTCATGACTGGCCAACTTGTTCACCAATCACAATTGTGCCATTTTAGCGGATGTTGAGTGTAGAGCCCTGCTGGTATATTTTTTATTCTGTAAGTCTTTGCTAAAAGATAATGGAGGGGTCAATGAAAAAACCTGATGAAGCATTCACTCTAGGAAAAAAAAAATGAGTAAGCAAGTGACTGTGTGGGCATATGTGTGTGTATATTTGGGAATGAATTTTGCTTGAAGAATGTGTAGCTATTTGATATGAGTTACTTCTCAGGCAACTCTTGAAACAAGATGGACTTCACTATCAAATTAAAATGATGATTCAAAGTAGCTAAGTAAATGACTTTTTAAAGTTTAGGGGAGAAAAAGGAATAAAAGAAGGAGGGTTTTTAAAGAGACTGTGTAATCTAAACTAAAGTATATTTAATCTCCTTCCTCTCCCACTGACATCCCCTTTTCCCCTCTGATTTCCTTGATTGGTTTGTCCTCAGAGAGGAATGGAGAGGATCCCTATGGGGATCCTCAGCTCATAACAAAGAAAGATCTTCACAAGTTCCTGTTTCAGAGGAATGAGAGCAGGTCTTTTGTGACTTGGAGGAAGCAAGGGTAGTTCCTCAAGCTTCTCATTTTGAGACACAAAGTTTTTACCTTTCAAGCTCCTGTGGCCTTTCAGGAAACTTTTCATAACTAGTGATATCAGAGGCATTTGGAAGCAATGAACCCTGCAAATCCACTTTGATCAGTGTGCAATACTACAGTAACTGATGGACAAGCATATTTGTAAGAACTAAATTCAATATGTAGTATTTATTAATTGTTAAATTTTAAGAAATGACTTGTATAAACATAGGGATATCGTCACATCACATAACACCTGTATTCCTGAGCTTGCTTTATTTATGCTCATGCAATGTAATCCATGGGGCCCTGAAGAACAACGTGTACAGGTGGGCCTTAAACATTTACAGCAGTCCGTGATGTCCAGCCTGAGGTGCCAGACAGTGGCTCATACATCTGGCTGAAACTATTTATGCTCACAAATTCTTTTTTTTTTTTTTTTTAACCGGGAGGTCCCGGGGATCGAACCCTGGTCCCTCCATATGGGAGACGGACGCCCAACCATTTGAGCCACATCCGTGCCCGTATGCTCACAAATTCTTACCAAGCATTGAACAGAGAGTTGGGATGTCAGGGCCGATCTGCTTTTGGTACCTTCCCCTAAGTATTCGGCTTTACTTTCTTTGGGAGTGGTGCCATTTCACCCTGCCAGAGTTTGCTGGGAAATTAAAAAAAAAAAAAAAGAATGTGGTGAATATACTGACCTTCACAGACAAAGAAGCTGTCACCAACTCACTTAGAATAGGACATGCATTCCAAGTCACTTTGCTAGTTGTGACGAAGGCCCAGCTTTAACCATTCAGCCTCCTCTTCCCCTCACCCAGTCCTACCCATAAACAATAATGGGTGTTTGGATTGAAGTTGGAGAACACTAATTGACTTGTGAGGGAATTAGATACAAATAACTGCAGGGGAAATCTGTAATCAAGACAGAACAGCAGTCCATAGCAGATAATTAGTAGGAAAAAGAAGACAATGATTTAGTCTCTGACTGTGTTTTCTTGTACTTTTACTTTTTTTTCCTTTTTAATGCAAATTAGGGTCTTATTGAAAGGCTTGGAGTGTCAAAGGAGAAGCTTTCAAAATGAAAAATTGAGAATTATAAAAAGAGTATTCTTTTCCTATTAAGTAAAAGAAAAATAATCGGTTCGGGAAAATACTCCCTGGAAACTACAGGCAGAACAGCCCAACATCAGGATGGTAACCAATGCTGCAAATCAGGAAACATGGATCCAGTGGGTCTGTAGCGCTTTGTTTTCCTGCAAGAGATTATGAATCCTCCCACACTCTTGAGCATATCACCTTAAGGGATGAGCTGCCAGCCCCTTTCAGTTGTTACCTCCAGGGAGAACAGTCAATGGGAGACTTAATAGGAACTGTGGGATACTGACATTCCAATAATTTTCAACTTCAAGAGAGCGAAGTCTGAACAAAGATCTCCAGCAATTTTAATGATATGCTTGTCATCGTCAGCAGGCTTAACCGAATCAAATGTCTTTTAGAGTTTAGGAGGGAGGCTAATCGATAAGCAGAAACTAAATTTATGGAAGACAGAGAGTATAGCTTAGAAAACAAACAGACCAGTTTTTTGGTTGCCAGGGTAACTTCTCCTGATTGGAAAAGGACCGACATGTGATGCAAAAACACACTTGGTTCTTCCAAGCACGATTTTACTGCCCAAACTTTATAAGAGAGAGAGGGCAAAGTTTTCTTTCTCATTAAACAAAAAGAGACCCAATGGAGACAGAGTGGAAAATGAGATGGTTATGCGTGGGGAGGCAGGCACGTAAAACAGTCTTTCTGAGAAATTGTGAACAGGCAGTCAGATGCTGGAACCGCCTCTGGCACTCAAGTAGTTAAGAGACTCTTGAGGTCAAAGCTACAAGCCCTGAAGTAATGGGAAGCCACGTATAAGTTTTTTCAAAAAGTCAGAAAGTTTCTTTCAGAAGAGAACAGGAAATAGATTAAACTAATGTTGCTTAACACATGAAATTTGTTGTAAGCAAGTTACAGAGCCCAGGAAATAATCAGCTTCCACAGGGTGTTCCAAACTCAGACCCAAAACATTGGCAAATGTTACAAAGAGCAAAGAAAACCTTTGAGTTAGGCTAGAGCAAAAAGAAAGGGGAAGAAGTCCAAAATCTCTTGTCTGATACACTTACGGGTTGCAAGTGGCAAGGCATACTGGGGACCTAATAGTGGCTCTAAAATTAACTTTTAAAAAATTACTAAAGTAATGCATCTAGAAAAGTTAATAACCACTGATAAAATTTCAAAATTTAGAAAATCACTTTTATTTTCAATACCTACAGTTAACTTTGTAGCTGGCACATAATAATCATTTAAATGTTAGCCATTTAAAAGTGTATGTATGTGTGTGTATAAATCTTTCCATACATATCTACCCATTAAACTATATTTTAAAAAATATAGTTTTAGTGCTAAGCCATTGTGATGGTTAAGCTAATGTGTCAGCTTGGCCAAGTAATGTGCCCAGTTGTTTGGTCACGCAAGCACTGGGCTAATTGCAATGCAAGGACATTTCCTAGACTTTAATCAGCAGTGAGTTGATTGCATTATAGTTGCTTACATCTACAATCAATGGAAAAGATTGCTTTCAGCAATGAGTCTCATCCAATCAGTTGAAGACCTTAAAAGAAGTGAGGATTCCCATCTCTTCTGGGGAAATCATCAAGGACCTTCATCAGAGGTCTGCCCTGCAGAATTTGGACTTGTGCATCCCCACGGTCATATGAGATAATTCTATAAAATCTCATACTATTTACAGATACCTCCTGCCAGTTCTGTTTCCCTAGAGAACCCTAATATAGCCATATATTGAAAATATTTTTCCATGTCACTGAATATATGTTGTTGTTTCCTTTACTTTTCCTTATTCTACCACTAATATCTTATATACTTTTTAACATAACAGAATGGAATGTTGGCCTTCTTTGTCTATATCTGTAAATCAACAGACCTTACCTATATAAATGCAATGAAATTCCCTCCAGTCAGGAAAGAGATGATAAAAACAATAGAGCCCCAAAGGGGTGAGAAATATGGCAGAGACTGAGTGTGAACATATTTAATTTAATTATGCAAAAAATATGAACTAAAGAAATGAAGATCCATTCTGAACCCAGAAAAGTGAGATGAGCCCCTCCCTTTTTTGCCACATGACCCCTCCCACTTCTTTCCTTCCCCGACTCCCTGCCATTTCTGTCTCTCCAGATGTGCTCTTGTTGGCTTGGTCTCTCCAGGATTTCCTGATTAATGAGGAAGCACAGCTGATCACACCAGTGAGCTCAGATTGAGATCTCATCACCCTTTGACCTTTAGTCCCACCTATGTTTACCAGTCTGAAAACCAGCACACATGACTGTAAATAGAAGAAAAAAGAAAGAAGGCAAAGAAGCAAAGCAACATGTGCCAAGCGGCTGCTGCCTCTGCAAAGCCACACCTTGTTTCTCTCTTCCTGTGTCATGTTGAAAGCCAGAGGCTTGGGCAATTATAATTTAGGGTAGGAACAGATATGCAGTGCACAAGCAGATACTTCCATACTCAAGGCAATTATATTACATTGAAAGGATAAAAGGCACCAAATGGTGTTTTACTTTCTTTGACTGCTCAAGCAAATACCATACAATGAGTCAGCTTAAACAATAGGATTTATTTGCTCACATTTTTGAGGTTAAGGAAAAGTATCAAGGTAATACTTTCTCCTTGACGGCTGTGGCATATCTGGAGCTGGCTGCCAGTGATCCTTGGTCCTTAGTTTGTCAAATAGCAAAGCACACGGTGGCATCTCCTGGTCTCTCCCTTCTCTTCCGTGTTCCCTTGATATTCAGCTTCTGGTTGCTCCCTCTGACTTTTTATCTCTCATTTCTGAATTTCATTCTGCTTACAAAGTCCTGATTGAGGTGGGCCACACCTTAACTGAAGTAACCTCATCAAAAGTCCTACTTACAATGGATTCACACCCACAGGAATGGAT
The DNA here is from genome assembly GCA_026826555.1 of Tolypeutes matacus. Taxonomy (NCBI): domain Eukaryota; kingdom Metazoa; phylum Chordata; class Mammalia; order Cingulata; family Chlamyphoridae; genus Tolypeutes; species Tolypeutes matacus. The sequence goes on along the minus strand of JAKSZT010053946.1, from coordinate 8,473,508 downwards.
TAAGTTTAAGAACATGTTTTTCTAGGGGAACATATGGCTCCAAACCACCACAGATGAGAACTTCAATTTCTCACCATCGAATCAGTAGGCCACTCTGCATCTTGTCCCAACTTCTGTCATGGTCCTGTTCCTACCAAAAGCTATTCTCTTCAGTTTGGTTCTGGAGCCCAGTCCCTCTGCTGACTAAACATTAACCCTGTTTTTTCTCTTACCTTTCTCTAACATCATCCCTCTCTTCTTCCAAAATATAAACTTAATCTAGTTTATATGTTTAAACTAGTTTAAATTCTAAATTTAATTTATCAAATTAAAAAGCAAGCACAAACAAAAACCCTCTGGTGAGCTCATAGTTTCTTCCAGCTACCACCTGCCCCCATTTTAATGCTCCTTTTTACAATAAAACCAAAAGTTTTGTTAATATGCTGTTTCCACAGCCTCAACTCCACTTTATCCTTCAACACACTCTAATTTGCCTTTTGTTTCCACTATTTATTGAAGACTTTTGGTCAAAGTTACCAATGACCTCCATGTTGACAAAACAATTGACATGTTTTATCATATATTTGTCATTCTCCCAGCAGCATTCCACATGGTAGACTATTCTATCCTTCTTCCCTGACTTCAGTGACATCTTGGTCATCTGGGTTTTTTCCTACCACACTCACTAATCTTACTCTATTTTTTTTCCCCAGGTCTCCTCCTCTAACTGACTTCTAATAGTTTGACTTAAGGGTATGTCCTGGGCCCCTTTTTCTTTTCTCTCTTTACTTTTTTTCCTCATGATAGGAATCCATATCCAAGATTTGAAATACCATTTTTATGCTGCTCACTCCCACTGAGGATACCCAAATACCTTTTCAAGAGTAAGCATTCATTTCCCTAGCTGCTGCGAGTGTTGGCTATTGGCAGTTCATGACTGATGTCTTCCCTGGGTACTGTCTTTAGTCCAAGATTACATCCCTTGCCCAAGAGCCACCTGCATTCCAAGGCTTGTTGAAGCAAGATCTGGCTCCTTGATTCAATTCAGAACAACTCTGAAGGGTCATGCCAGCTCCAGAGCTTTCTGAAGGATTGGCTGAGGTGTCTGCTAAACAATCACACTTCAACTTCTCCTCTGCCCAAATGTGCTTCCTTTACTCCCCTGAAGATACTGTTTCCAAGAGCAATCCTGTGGTAAATACTGTGATGCACCCAAATGCCCCTTCAGGAATAAAAGACCAATTATCATTGCTGCTGGGAAGGCTGCAGCCAACATACTCAGATAAAAGTGCCTTTAAACAGTTTCCATCCAAATACTGAGCAACATGGTGTCAGAAAGATTTGACTCTCCTACCCCAATTAGGAATGGCACTGAAGGGTTGCATTAATTTCAGAAGCCCGCCCCGCCCCCCACCCCGAGAAAGAGGATACCTAAACATTTCAAGGAACACAAGGAGAGAGTTTATACTGATACCCAGAGACCCAATGTCATCATGTCCCCCCTCTCCCCATTTGAGTGGAGATTTACAGGGACCAGAAAATAAATAAATTCCTGGATAAATTCCAACTATGGTAGGTGCACTGGGTCCACAGATCCACCCAGTGATCATTTCTTATATCTCCAAGTTCTTAACTGGTGTCAGCATACTGGTTGTTGAAGCAACTTCCACATTAGGCTATCGGCCTGTGGAGAAATGGCTATCATAGTGGAAAAGGCCAAGTGGAAACCTATGAAACAGACCTTTCTCCACCAACCAAAATAGAAAATAAAAAACAATATTGCATCCTGGAGGTGGAGGTATGGCAGAGATTAATGCCACTATTAAAGCACTACAGGATACAGGAGTGGTGTTCACTCCATTTAATTCACCAGTCTATCCCCTACAGAAACTGGATAACCCTAGAGAATGACTACAGAAAAATACAAGCTCAACCAAGTAGTAACCCTGACTGCAGCTACCATGAGGGGTGTGGTTTTATTGCTCGATAAATAAGATACAATAGATTAATAAGGCCTCAGGGACATGGTATGTGCCATTGAGTTGGCAAATGCATTCTTTTCTATTCAACACTCAGATGACTCAAACAATATTCAATTAAAGTTTTGCGTAAGAGCTATGTCGACTCTCTTCTCTCACTCCTAGTATAGTCTGAAGAGATTTGGACTGTCTGAGAATCCCACTGAAAATCACACTTGTTCAGTCCATCAAGGACATCATGCTCTGTCATTGGACAGAGTTCTGGAAGCCTTAGTAAGTCATATACAAGTTAAACATTATGAAGAGTCAGGATCTTATCACTTTTGTTTTTATGGATCCAGTGTTCAGGGGTATGCTAGGATAGTCCCCCCAAAGCAAAAGATAAATCTTGCATTCCTCTCTACAAAGAAAGAAGCACAGTGCCCGCTAGGTATCTCTGGGTTTCTTGGAAAAGGTATTATACACCTAGAACTACTGCTAGCTTTTAGTAGGGCCCAAAGCAGGAAAGGGCTCTGCCGGAGGTCAAGGCTGTGTTGTAAGCAGCCCTGTCTGTTGGGCCAAATGGCTAACACTTAATTATGTTAGAAGTGTCAGTAATAAGACTTGCCAAATCATAAATTCAGTTAAGCCCAGCAATAGTCCATCATAATGGCTCATCTGAGCAGGACCAGAGAGCACGAATATACTGTATGTCATTCTCCACAGTTGCACACAAGCGTCCCTAACCCAGCTTGTACCAATGACCACATGAAAGGTCTCATACAACCAGCTAAGGAAGAAGGGAAAAGCCTGAGCTTGGTTTGTCAATGGTTTATTTTGGTATGTGTGTGCCAGGTAAAAATAAACAGTAGCTGTATTATAGCTGCAAGCAGGGTTGACTGTGAAAGACAATGGAGAGGAAAATCTTCCCAATGGGCAAAGCTGTGAGATGTGTGCGAAGTCGTGCACTTTGTATGGAAGGAGAAATAGCCTGAGAGGAGAATATATAAAAGTTCCTGGGCAGTGGCCAATGGCTTGGACATTTGGTGTGGGTATAGAAGGAAAAGAATTAGAAGATTGAAGCAAGGACGTCCAGGGTAGAGGCATGTGGAAATATGGGAGTGGAAACAAAGTGGTAGTATTTTTGCATTGCACAATATGGCCACTAGAAATCATCTATTAACAAAGAGGTACTGAACAACCAGTTATTGAAAATGGCTTGGCTAGGTGATATTAGCTAACCCTTGTCATTGGTCATGATGGAATTGGTACAATAAGCACATGTATGAGTGGCCATGGTGGCAGAGTCATAGGCTATATATAGATCCAACAGCATGGACTTTACTTACAAAACTCAATCTAGCTATTGAACCTTTTGAATATCCAAACTGTTGGCAGCATAGAGCAACACTGAACTCCAAATATGGCATTATTCCTCGAGATCAACCATAACTTGATGGGAAGTTAGACCTCTTCCATCAAGGAAAGAACAGCATTTCATTCTCACAGAGATAGACACCTGTTATGGAAGTGCATAACCTCAGCCAGTAGCACGATATAGGAGCTTACAGAATTCCTGATATCCAGGCATGGAATCCTACCATAGCATCTGAGAAGGAGTCCACTTCACAAAAAAGGAGGTATAGGAGTAAGTCCATGAAATCCACTGGAGTTCCTCTTATACAACATTGCCCCAAAATAGATAACCTCATAGGCCCAAATTGTTTCATTGATTAACTCCATCAAATATTTAAGGTAAGAACAACTCAAATCTAACAAAACTTCTTCAGAAATATAGGAGGAGAGAACTTTTTCCAATTCCTTTTATGAGGTCCTAATTATACTGATACCAAAATATGCTAAAGAAATAACAAAACCCCAAAACTGCAGACCAAAGTCCCTCATGGGCATAGATGCAAAAATTCTTAACAAAATAATAGTAAATCAAATCCAGTAACACAAAAAATGGATAATATGACTATGGGGTTTATCCTAAGAATGCTAGCTTGGTTAAGATCTTGTTTGAATCAAGCAATATAAATCTCACATTAAAGAATAAAGGAGAAAACTATATGATAATCCTTAATAGATGCAGAAAAAGCATTTGACAAAATGAAACACTTATTCATGATAAAAACTCATTAAATGAGTAGAATAGAAAGGAACTTAATCTCATAAACGACATCTATGTAAAAATTACAGCTAACCTTAAACTTATTGATGAAATATTGAATGCTTTCATTCTAAGTCTTCAAACACTTGCAGGATGTCTGCTTCTACCACTTATATTTTATTTGTTACTGGAGGCATTAGTCAATGTAAAAAGGCAAGAAAAAGAAATAAAATTTGTGATTGCAAAGAGAGAAATAAAATTGCTTTTATTTAGTGGCAACATAATTATTTACATCTAATGAGTGAATTTATCAGTATTGCAGAACAAAAGGTCAAAATACAAAAATTAGTTCATTTCTATATGCTAGTAGCCAGCAACTGGAAAATGAAAATGAAAAAACAGCTCAATTTACAGTACCCTTAAAAATCATAAAATACTTAAGAATACATATAGCAAAAGACATGCCAAATCTCTACACTGAAAGCTACACAATATTTCTGAAAGCAATGAAAAAAGATCTAAATAATTAAACTAGAATACTAAATATTGTCAAGATGTCAATTCTTTGCAAACTGAGTAATAGATTCAGTGTAATTCTAGTAAAAATCTAAACATTTTAAAATGCTAATAGACATATTGATGGTAAAATTTATATGGAAATGCATATTGAATAATGAAAACAATCTTGACAAAAAGTACAAATGCCTGATTTTAATACTTATTGTACAGATAAAGTAATAAACACAACATGACATTGGAATAAGGATAGACAAACAGAATAATGAAATAGAATAGAGTCCAGAAATATATATATGGCCAATTAAATTTCAAAACAGGTACTAAGGCAATTTTAATGGAGATTGAAAAATCTTTTCAACAAATCATACTGGAAAAACTAAACAAACATGTGGGAAAAAATGAACATTGATTTTTACCTCATACTATACATAAACATTGATTCAATGTGGCTCAAAGAACTAGATGTAAAACTTAAGGTATAATGTTTTCAGAAGTAAACATAGGAAAACATCTTTTTTACTGGGGCAGGAAAATATTTCTAATTTATGAAAATATTTCATAAAAGAAAAAAAACCTCTTTTCCTTAAAAGAGACACTATTAAGAACATGAAAACAATCCAGGACCAAGAGAAAATATTCATAATACACATTATGGATTGAATCATATCCCCCACAAAGACATATTGAAGGCATAACCCCTGGTACTATGGATATCACTTGTAACAGGATCTTCAAATATCCTACTAAGATGAAGACAGAATGAATCAGGATGGGCCTTGATACAATATGACTGAAGTGCTCATAAGCAGAGGAAGTTTGGACACAGTAATAGTAGGAGTCAGAAGGAGACAGATGGCCATGTGACAGGCAGAGATTGAGTTATAGACTTCTGGCAAGCCAGCACCAGAACATTATAGACTTTTGAGAAAGCATGATCATGCTGTCACCTTGATTTTGGACTTCTAGCCTCCCAAACTGTGAGGAAATAAATTCCTATTGTCTATGCTAGCCAGTTTGTAGTATTTTGTTATAGCTGGCAAACTAAGCTAATACATATATCTGAAAAAGGACTTATTCCTAGAATATACAAAGAACTCACACAACTCAATGGTAAAAAAACAAACAACCCAATTTAAAAATGAGCAAAAGCCTTGAATACAAACTTCATAAAGGAAGATATATATATCAAAAGCACGTGAAAAGATGTTCAAGGAACTCAGCATTATTAATTTTCAGGTAGATGCAAATTAAAACCACAAAGAGATACTCTTTTAGTTTCCTTGGCAGCACAAGAAAATACCATACAATGGGTTGACTTAAACAATGGGAATTTATTAGCTCACAGTTTTGAGGCTAAGAGAAAATACAAATCAAGGTGTCATCAAGGCAATGCTTTCTTCCTGAAATCTGGTGTTCTGGGGCTGGTTGCCAACAAGCCTTGGTCCTTAGCTCTTCTGTGACATGGCAATGCACATGGCAGCCTCTCTTGGACTCTCAGTTCTCTTCCAGGATTAGTTGAATTTCAGCTTTTTCCTTCCTGTAACTTTTCTTTCTCTCTGTCTGAATTTCATTCTACTTATAAAGGACTCTAGTAATAGGATTAAGACCCATCCTGATTGAGTTAGGCCCCTCTTGATTGGACTATGTCAGTGAGGTGTGACTCAAGTTTTGGGTCTCCACCCTCTTACTGGAGCCTTATGTAAATGGAGACACACAGAGAAAGGATTTTTGATCATGCCATGTGAAAGAGGACTTGAGGATCACTAGCAGCCAAAACTTAAGCATGAAGTTCCCAAGAGTCTGGACCCACGGAGCAGCTCAAGCTCAAGGCTGAAGAGATAAGCCAAATGCCTGAGAGTCCACAGTTGAACTCTGGAAGAAAGTGGAGTAGCCGAAACTGAGAAAGGAAGTCTGTAAAGAGAAAAGGCCTATGCCTGGTTGCCCACAACTGAGTTCCAGGAGATGGTAGATTCTGGAGGGTAAGGCAGGGACCTTGGCCATTTTGCTTCACCACATGGCAGGACACCAGGATCACCAGTAGCTCACTTTGGTGAGAAAGTGTCTCTGATGGTGCTCTGATTTGGACATTTCACAGCCTAGGAACTATAAGCTTTTACCCTAAATAAAATGCCCATTATAAAAGCCAACCCATTTCTGGTACTTTGCATCAGCAACCCTGTGGCAAATTAATACAACATCCTATAATGACTAAAAGAAATGACAATTCCAAATGTTGATGAGCATGTGGAGCAACTGGAACTCTCATATATTTGTGGTAGGAGTGCAAAATGCTACAATAATTTTGGAGAACAGTTGGCAGTTTCTTATAAAGTTAAACATACATTTACTTTATGACCTAGCAATCACCATCCTAAGCATTTACCCTAAAGAAATAAAAACAAAAGAAAGCATATGTCCACAAAAAGCCTTGTACAAGAAGGTTTATAGCTGTTTTATATATAATATCTAAAAAAGTAGAATCAATGCAAATTGCAAGCAAGAGGAAAATGGATAATCAGATGGTGATGTATGGAACACTTATCAGTAATAAAAAACAACAAACTGGGGGACAGATGTGGCTCAAATGGTTGGGCGTTCCTCTCCCATATGGAGGGACCCGGATTCAATCCCTGGGACCTCCCAGTAAAAAAAACAAAAACCCCCAAAAAACAACAAACTACTGCTTCAGGAAACAACATGAATGAATCAAAAGAGCATTATGTTGAGTGACAGAAACTAAATAGAAAGAATACATACTCTATCTTTCCATTTGTATGACCCTCTAGAATAGGCAAAAGTAACAAATGGTAATAGTAATGAAATAAATGTTTGCCTCTAAAGCAGAGGTTCTTAACCTTTTTTAATTCCACAGACCCCATTGCCAGTCAGGTGTAAACCATGGACCTCTTCTCAGAATGTAGCGGCAGATAGTTTTTTGACACTCAACATGGGAGGTCGGAGAAAATAAAGATAATAAGTTAATTTTTTTCAATTCAAGTTCATAGACCCTCTGAAATCTTTCTATGGACCCCTTGGGGTTCCATGAACCCCTGGTTAAGAACCCCTGCTCTAGAGGGATGAGTTGGGGTGAGAACTGACTGCAAAGGGCCAAGAAAAGACTTTCTGGGATTATGGAAATGCTTTGCATGGTGGTTACATGAGTGTACACAATTGTCAAAACTCATCAAACTGAACATCCAGTATCTATACATTTTATTGTAGTTAAATGATCTTTTAAAAATGAAATTAAATAAAATTTTAAGATTTAAAAAATAAAACTGATAGATGGAAAAATATGCTGTGGTAACTCTCAAAAACATGATCAGCAAAAGAAGTCAGGCACTAAAAAATACATTCTGTATGAATTTACTTCTACGAACTTTAATCACACAAAAAAACTAATCTACAGTGATAGAAATCAAAGCAGTGTTTGCCTATGGAGTGGGGTTTGGCTAGAAGGGGCAGGAGGAAACTGTCTGGGGTGAGGGAAATTTTCTACATCTTGATAGTGGTGTTGGTTACATGGTATACAGATTGATCAAAACTCATCCAATTGTATACTTATGATCTGTGCATTTTCTATGTGTAAATTTTCACTCAATACAATTTTTTAATGAAAAGAAGTAATATAAGTCCACACCCATATGAACCGGCAAAAATTACCTGTTGCTGGCAAGGATGTGACCAAATAAAAACTCACATACCTTCCTGTAGGAAATGTAAACTGTTTCAGTCTCTTTAACAAGCAATCTGTCATCTCCATTAATGAAATAAAATTGATGTCCTCTAATCCAGCTGTCCCGTTCCTAGGAATCTACCCCACAGAGGTGAAATGCTTACTGAGGCAGTGTTAATAACAGCAAAAGAACTGGGAACAAATGAATGCCCATCAAGGGGAACAGTGAGTAAATTATAGCACATCTGCCCCTGGGACTATGATGCATCCATTAAAATGATAAATTGTAGCCATACCAGTTATCCTGAAGGGATTTCCATAATTGAGTGTTGAGTGAGAAAAATGTGTGTATAATATGGTTTAATTTTTGCAAAACAAAGACAAAGAGTGTTGCATTTATGTGTATGTATGTAAATCTTATGTATGCCTATTCAGGATTATCTGGTAAGAAGCATATTGGATTGTTGACATGAGTTACCTTGGGGAGGAGCAGTTGCTGGTGTGAGTGGAGAGGAAGAAAGAGGAAGAAGGACTCAAGAACAAAGCAAAAAGACTTCACTAAAAGGAAAGCATGCTTTCGATATTACATTTCTGTAAAAATATATTTGTATGAGTATATGTGTAAAGACATTGTTTTAGTTTCCTTGGCTGCTCAAGCAAATAATATGCAATGGGCTGACTTGAACAATGGGAATTTATGAGCTTCTGGTTTTGAGGCCAGGAAAAAAGTCCAAATCAAGGTATCATCAAGGCAATGCCTTCTTCCCAATGACTGGCATTTTGGGGCTGGCTGCCGGTGTTCCTTGATCCTTGACTCCTCTGTCACATGGCAATGCACCCAGTGGGTTCTCTTGGCCTCTCCCTTCTCTTTCCCATTCTGTTCACCTTCAGTTCTTGTTTTCTGTGGCTTTCTCTCCATCTGTCTGAATTTCATTCCCCTTATAAAGGGCCCCAGTAATAGGATTAAGACATATCCTGATTGAGGTGGGCCACACTTTAACTGAAGTAACCTCATCAAAAAGTCCTACTTAAAATGGGTTCACACCCACAGGAATAGCTTAAGTTTAAGAACATGCTTTACTGGGGTGCGTACAGCTCCAAATCACCACAGACATCTATTAATTAAACTTGTTGTTTATTCATATATTTAACAAGCATGTATATTACTACTATGTGCCAAGCACTAGTCTAAGTGCTTTCAAATAATAACCCATTTAATCCATATAACCACTCATTGTTTTTACAGAGAAAGAAACTGAGGCACAGAAAGGATGCCCATGGCCATATAGCTAGTTAGCCAATCAGATACTCCCTCTCTTTTTAATAATAAAAAATAAATCAGCCTCCACCCTACTGTTTAAGACCCTCCAGTGGCTTAGAAGACAATTCTAACCCGTTTGTGGCTTTTAAGGCCCTGAATAACGTGCCCCTGTCAAACTATGGATGCCTATTATGGACTAGCTATGCTGACCCACTGTCTGTTCTTTGATGAGGCCTGTTCTTGATCTTGCTGTTATCTCATCTCTTCCTTGGGTTTTCTCATGGCAGGCTGTGGTGGCCTGAGGCTATGTACTCTAAAAAACATGCTCTTAAACTTATCCATTCCTGTGGGCATGCACCAATTGTAAACAGGACCTACATCAGTTAAGGTGTGGCTCAACTGAATCAGGATGTGTCTTATTCTATTACAGAAGGTCTGCTTGGGAAGACCACAGAAAGAGAAAAAGCAACAGTGGGAACAGCCATATGAGTCAATGGACCCCAGAAGAGAAGGGAGAAGCCAGGAGAGGCTGTCATGTGCATTGCCATGGAACAGAGAATGCAAGGAAAAACAATCTCTGGCAGCCAGTGCCAGAATGCCACAGTTTTCTTGGAGAATGCATTGCTTTAATGATGCCTTCATTTTGGACTTCTAGCTTCGAAATTGTGAACCAATAAATTCCCATTGCTTAAGCCAACTTATTTCATGGGATTTGCTTTGGCAGCCAGGAAACTAAAACACAGGTTCTGTCACATCCTTTAGATCTCAGTGTGATGCCCCTTCTTCCTTGAGGGGTCTTCTGCAACCTCCTAAGTAAATCCCTATGATTCTCTACCATAATAGACCATCTTCTTCTCAGCATGTAATGAAATCTGTGCTTATTTTTGGTGATTATATGTTTACTGTTTGTTATTATTCTGCTCTGTAGAGTAAAAGCTCCAGGGTGACAGGGGCATTTTTAGTTTTGGTCCCCACTATATTTCCAGCACTTTGCACTATGCTTGGCTAATAGCAGTTACTCAAAAGCATTTCTTGGAAGAAAAAAAAAAAGAATGGAAGTAAATACTGAAAGGTGAGGAAGAGCTTGGGCAATCCTTTGACCTTGTGAAACCTCTTGAAACATGTTTTGTCATCTGTAAAAGGGAAATAACAACAGTATCTACCTTGTAGGTTGTTGAGAGGATTAAATGAGATCAACTATTTGCCAGGCACATTGAAAACCTTCAGTGAATCATAGCTGTTATAATAATTACCATCATCATTGTTATCAGGGTGCATAAAAGAGCATCACTGTTCAGCTTGTGGGTTGACATCCCTTGGGTCAGATCCCGTTCCTGTCCTAATCAGCTCAGGCCTGGCAGGTAGGGCCAGGAGAAGATTTTCTAGCTGAGTCTGTGGGTGGGGCAGGCATGTTATTGACATGTCCATAATAGTGCTCAAAGCTAGGGACACTTCCCACAGAGCCTCTGCCCCTTTTCCTTTTCCTTTCTCTGCCTTTCTTCTTGTCTTTTTCCCTCTCTTTGTACTGGTTGTATGAAGCCAATCCTTTGCTTAACAGGCTTAGCCCCCTTTTTGCCACTGGAAGGCAACTTTGGGAGTATAAGTGATTCCTTCTTTTCAGTATCAGGGCAAGCTTAGCAGAGACAGGTATTTGCTGTTGCATAAAGGTAGGTTAAGCAGACTTCTAAGGAAGCAAAACTACTGTTTCAGTGGTTAGCTAACTTAATCATAGCACAGAGCTGATAACCTCATGTTTTCTCTTCTTCGTGGGTCACAGGAAATGCTGGTTACTCCACCCTTGCCAGCGGTTGCTGGCACAAAACATTAATGTGGATCAATATGTAGTGTATGTACAAAAGACAGACAGAAAAGAAAATGCAAATGGGGTTAATATATTTTAATTAGTGAAAAAGCATTGGAACTTGGAAATCCTGTATGGTATGCATGATTGTTTTGTAAACTCACAACTTCTTTAATTAAAAAAATTTTTTTAATTAAAAAAAAAGGAAAGTGGAAAATAAGGAAGGAAGACTTAGAAGCCTTGATTGTTTTATCTTCATTCAAGATGAGGGACAGAAGCTATTGCTTCTTTGGGAATCGGCAGAGAAGATTTCCTGGAAAAGTACCGAATTCTCCAGGCTCGTGTTCTGCCAATCCTTCAAAGACTTCCTGCCTCTAACCCTTTTGAGCTAACTGGTAGTTATCTGAACATATCTCCTTGTCTATGAGATGCTGTCCTCTCTTCCCTGGGTGGCTTTTCTATCCCCCTGTTCCTTAACTGCCTCGAGAAATCCTGCTCCCTCCCTCATCAGCAGTTATTAGCTTCCACTCTACAGTCATACCATCTTGTCTATGATTGTAGTAGAGTTATATCATATGCGTGTCTATGTTATACTAACCTCAGTACCCGGTACAGTGCCTGATACACTACAGGCATTTCATAAATGCTTGTTGAATCAATAATGGGTATTCAGAAGTTTCTCAATGCATATGGAGATTGTAAACAACTGAAAAAGGTAAATGCTGGGTGCATACTAAAGACCCACTACAGTGGGGTTGAGTCTTTGAAATAAGTTATCCCAAGAAGTTAAAAAAAGGAAATATATTGAAAGAAAGACTGGATTTAGTCTTGGATGATACCTGCATCCTTGGTAACAGAGGGGAGAGTGAGTTTGCTGGGGCTGGGGGTGTAGCTAAAGCTTGTGTCCTGCCCAAAAGAGTCTGGCTGAGAAGAAATTAGTGGAGGCTGACATCTAGCCTGCCTGCCCTCCACTCGTCATTGGTCAAGCTGTACATGCTGGAGGGAGCACTACCAGCCCTGAGGATGGGGCACTTTGTTCTTACTGGTCCCCAAGGTGACTGAGTTTTTGTGATTTGCGCAAAGCCCCAGGCTATTGCTGGCCCTGGAGGGGCCACATTTTGATGTTTTTATGCTGAAGTTATAAAGAAACCCTTCCCCTCTTCCACATAAATGTCACCATGGATCTGTCCTAGGATAATTATATTTCTCATTTTTATTGAGGGACGGGATACTTGGTAGGTATTTGTTATTTCATTCTATCTCTGTTTCTCTATATCTCTATCTAGCTATTTTATAAACATTTGAGAGTAAATTGCATACATCATGCTCCTTTACCACTGAATCCTTCCATATATATTTTCTCATCCTTTCTTTTTTAAAATTAAAAAAAAAAAAAGAACTTAGATTACATAAACGTTACATAAAAAATTTAGGGGATTCCCATATGCCCCTTCCTTACCCCTCCCACACTTTCCCACATTAACAACGTCCTTCATTAGTGTGGTACATTTGTTACAATTAGTGAACACATATTGGAGCATTGCGACTAAGTATGGATTATAGTTTACATTATAGTTTAAACTCTCTCCCACACAGTTTTATAAGTTATGACAAGACATATAATGGCCTGTATGTGTCATTATAATGTCATTCAGGACAATTCCAATGTCCCAAAGATGTCCCCATATTACACCTATTTTTCCTTCTCCCTGCTCTCAGAACCTCCGGAGGCCACTGCCTCCACATCAATGATAAAAGTTCTTCCATTACTAGAATCACAATAAGTCTATTATAGAATAAGAGTAAGTCTACTCTGGCCCATTGTTCATTCCCCATTCCTGAGGATTCTAGGATGGTGATGTCCAGTCCGCCTCTAATTGAGAGGAGGCTTGGATCCCATGGGGCAGATAGATAGGACTATCTTGCTTGCAGTTGCAGACTCTCTCTGTTCCTTGGGATGGTCATTGTCCATCATCGTTTCCTTGTTAGTTGTCCTGGGTGAGTCCAATGAACTGGACAGTAAGTGTTGCAACTCTGTTGAGATTCAAGGCCCAGCTGGCAAAAGATTTTATGTCCAAAGATTTATGTCTCTTGGACACAAACCTATCAACTCGAGTACTAACTATAGGTTCAAACAGAAGAATCATGTTTAGGGAAACCATGACTTAATGGTTTAATTTTTTTTTTTACCCGGAGGTCCCGGGTATCGAACTCTGGTCCCTCCATATGGGAGACGGACGCCTAACCATTTGAGCCACATCCGTCCCCCTATGGTTTAATTTTTTAAAAAACGTCACAGGAAGAAGCTGGAGGTCTTTAAAAGCAGCATAGATTATCATCTTGTCTGAAATGGTTTCAGTGAGGCTTGGCTTGAATTTAGAGATGTGCTGACCATTCTCTATCTCCTACAACTTTTTATTATCTGAGAGTAGGATTTTAAATTTGTATGTTCTGAATATTCAAATATGCAATCAGCCTTAAATTTGCATGTTCTGAATATTCAAATATGCAATCAGCCTTTGATTATCCTGGGGCAGAGTATGTATATTGATTGGGTTGGTGACCAGATCACAATCACTTTTAATTTCAAGTTCTTATTAAACTAATCACAGACTCTGCTTAATTAATCCCTTTGTTGAAATTATTACAATCGGTGTTTATTCCTACATGGGAGTTAATACAAGGAAGTTTTTCTCACACAAAGCAGTGTTGCCTCCCTACCCTCTCCTCTGATTGTTATTTTAGGAAGAAAGAAGGTAAACAAGAACTTTATATATTAGTCTGAAGAGGATGTTGTTTATGAGAGGCACACAGTGCCATGGAAGGAGGACAAACTGGGAGTCATTCACTCAACAAATGAGTGCTAACTACTATTGGAGTGCATTAAGTGCCCTAGTTCAAATTCCAGCTCAACTACTTACTAGTTATGTCATCTAGGGTGTTCAATCATCCAGGTTTGTCTGGGACTGTCCTGGTTTTAATACTGAAAGTCTTGCGTGCTGGAAACCCCTCAATCCCTGGCAAATCCCTGTTTGGTCACCCTAGGTAAGTCATTTACGCTTATCTGAGAATTAGGGAAACTGATTCATTTTTTATATCATGAGTTTGGTGTGTGGGTCAAATGAGATCATCTGAAAGAATTTGTAAACCGTAAACTGCCATATAAACACAAAGTATCTTGTATTTTTTCTTATTCCAGGCACATAGAGGGAAGAACTTGGACCTGGAACTGCCTTACACTAGGGGTAAGGCAGGGACTAAGGGAGAAGCTCTGACCTCATCGGGTACTGGGGTGAGTTTCCGTCTGACAGCAAAGTTTGGCGCCCAAGGGGGAAGGCCATACTGCATGAGTTAGCAAGCAAATTGTAAAGAGGTCCATGCAAAATGGGGATGAGTTGGGTGGTCTTAAAGACATCTGTCTGTAAGTAGGTATCAAGGAATAGCCTTGGGTTTGAGAGTTTGGGAAGCTCTGGGAAGGGAATTGACAAGAATAGCCCAGGTGGTCTAGTTGAGGGGCTCAGGGTATGGGGGAGGTACCCAGAACATGAGCAGGAACAAACAGGCATCAAGTCAGAGCCCTGTTATCAGACCAAGACATAGGGTTGTGGTAGACCCTTAGCCAAGATGGCACAGAGCTGGGCCATAGAGTATGGAACTCAGGCTGGAGGTGGGGAGCAGAGTCAGGGTGGGAAGACAGGGTAAGAAAAGTGAATTTTACAACTCTGCTGAGGTAAGATGATCACTGTATTGTTTTATTATCTTTTAACAGAGTATTATTAACAGAAGAGCTAACAGTTACATACTCCCAACTCTCTTTGTTCCTGCTACTCTCCTTTTCACTGTCTTCTCATCACCTTTCTGCTTTTTTTTTTTTTTTTTTTGGTGTGTGTGCTATTTAACGCGTTTCAAGTGCTTACCATGTGCCAGATCTTGGGAACATTTAATGGGCACCTGCCATGTGCATCACATCATCCCTAGGGGCAGACCTTGTTCCCCCATTTTATAGACAGGGAAATAAGGCTCGGAGAGTTTACCAGCTAACCTAAATTTACACAGTAAGTCATGAAGTTGTGATCTGAGCTCAGTTCTGCTTGACTCAAAGCCTGCAGTCATTCCATTCTACCATCTACAACTTCTCAGTTGGAGCTCTTGAAGACTTAGTTCATGCGTCACTCTTTCAGGGCTCACCCATCCTTCTCTTATATTACTTATTTTTCTTGTAAGTATGTATTGTCTCCCTCCCTTTCCTAACCTACCATGTCTGTAAACTTCTCCCTTTGATCTAAATCATAACCAGCCCAGAAAGTACTTTGAGTCAGTGCCACTCCAAGTCCTGGTCTGTGAACTGTTTGTTATGGGTTCGTGAGGATAAGGAACTTGGGCCAGAATACAAATCAGCTACCTCACTAAGCACACTATTTAGCTAACTGACTTTCTGGATGAAGGAAGAAGTATTTTGCGTTTATATTCTGGCACAAGTTCCTTATCTCATGAATCAGTAAAAACAGTTCGAGGGCTGACATTGGTCCAGAAATGGGCACTGGTCCAAGGACAACACTTTGCATAACATTGCTTAAGTTATCATCATGTCTCCTTATCCCTTGTTACCGTCAACTTTGGATTATTTCAACAACCACCCAGATGGCCTCTCTGCTTCCAGTCTTGTCTTCCAAAGCATTTTTTACTTCTCTGCCAGAGAAATTGTTCAAATATTCAGATTTTATGACAAATTTTGTGACACTCTCCTACTTAAAACCCTTCAGATAAAGTCTAAGCTCCTTCACATAGGACTTGAGCGAGGCTCTCTGTGACGTGGCTCTGCTTCCCTTGTCAGCTTTAGTTCTCTCTTTCCCTTGCCCCTTAGGTTCCTGTTTTGCTGAATTATATGTAGTTCTTCAGATAGGTTGTGCTCTCACTTCACGGAATTTCTGTATGTTTGCTCTGTTGGTCCCTCTTGCCTTCCTCTCCCCATCCTGGCCCTGCCCCATGCTCACACCTTCTCTCTTTGCCTGGCTAATATCTACTGATCTTTAATGTAAGGAACTCCAAAGAAGTTATGGGAATAGAGGTGGGATTTGAAAGATTTTATTATTTTAAATTTGGTATTTGAATAGGTGGAGAGGATTTGGGAAGATTATGTCAGGAATATGCAGGATGAATTTGGGAGTAGAATTAGGGAGATAATCTAGAAGGCTGTTGCCAGGCATGAGGTGATAATTGCCTGGGAGTGGGGCAAGGAAAGGAAGGAAATGGCATGGAGATAGGGACTGCAACAAAGCAGAATAGATGGCCCCTGGCAGTAAATCACAGATGGAGAGATTAATTTTGAGCATTGACTGCCAAAACACTGATAATTTTGAAAAGTTTTCAAGCACTATTCTTAAGCAAGGAATAGCTACTGTTAGCCTTGAGGAATGGTGGTGGTCTCAGAAAGCTGTGGAGGAAGCTGCTAAATGTTATCCACTTCCTCCTCTCACATACTGGGAGTGTGGAGATTGTGAACAGAGGTTTAAGAATTATTCACCAGCCCTGGGGAGATTCTCTGGTACTTTTCCTTATCCATGGCAGGCAGCCCCTCTGCCAGGGCAGACCGCGGGCTACAGTTTCTCCCTGGCCTCTGTTGCTGTCTGATAAGCAAAGCCTTCAGTGGGAAGAGATTCCACTTATTTACTTACTCAGACATAGCGAAGTAGTTTAAGCCCCTTCCCACTTCTCAGAGGCTGAGGCAATTTATTAAGGTTCCCAAATTATTTTAATAAATAATAATAAAACATTGTATAAACAATTTCTAGTTTTCTAGCAGGTGCTTAGAATGTATACTAGTTCTAGAAAGAGAAGAATGGGAGTTTGCCCATTTCGTGTTATCCAAATGCTCTATGAAGATTAGCTCATTAATCCTTATTGTCTCCTCGTGAGGATTGTTATCCTTATTTTTCAGCCGGAATTGAGACAAAGTGCCGGACTGCTGTGGGGGGCCTAGCCCAAGGCTATACAGCTGGTCAATGGAGAAATCAGCATTCTGCTGGCGGCTCTCAGGCAAGCTCCTCTCTGAGGGATGGAGATGGCTTGAGCCTCTGTCAAGGGTGCTGGCACACCCTGAAGGGAGCTACTGGAAGCCCCCAGCGTCAGGAGCACAACACACTGATTGTGGGTGCCAATCACTGAGAATGTGTGATAGTGTAGATAGCTGCTGGGTTTGAAGTTTGCCTTCTAGAGTTGTCTGACAGTCATGGAATGATAGTCAAATTAACAGTGATGCTAATAACATGGTAAGGCAATGCTTGAGCAAATTGTATGTGATGTTTGCTAATGGTTACTGGAGTTGCGATGATTTTTATACTATTGCTTTATATGCGTGCAGTGCTTTCCAATTGTGAAGGCACGCTCCCATATACAATCATTTCCTCACAACAGTTCTTTGAAGAAAGTAGGTAGACTGTTTTGAGACATCCTTAAACATCTTAGAAGTACTCATTCCAAAACTTTCATATTGTCTCTTTAATAATAATAATGTTAAAAATGGCTAAAAGTTATTGAGTCTTCCTCATGTGTCAGACGCTGTTGTAAATGTCAAATGTCTCACTTCATTCAATCCTCATAAACCTTCTTAAACTGGGTGTTATTATCACCTGAGTGAAGAAAGTTGCTGAGGTCACCCAGCTTGAAAAGGGTGAGGCAATGCTATGTACCCCGACTGCCCAAAATATTCCCTTCGGGTGTCTGGGAGACAATGGGGTGGTTAGCTCAGTTTTGATTTTTCATATGTTTGTATCATTAACTTATATCTCTTTGAATATGTTCTATATTTAAGACTTTTTCTAATTGATCCTGCCTCTGGTTAATCTACATGAAGGAGGCGATGGCTTAGTTGAGTTGGAAGAAGTAGCAACAATCACAGAGAGGACACTGTACTGGATTCCATTACCCATGTGCAAAGCAGTGGCAACCTTCTTTGCTTTCCTCAGAGAACTTACAAGAAGCTGAGAGGTAACAAGACAGAGCAGAAAATAAACACCCACTAACTACTCTAGACTTTGTATGCCACGGAGATAAGAGGACAGAGAAAGTACACTTCAGCCTGGTGTAATTGAGAAAGGAGGAGGTGACAGTTTAAAAAAAATTTTATTTTGAAAGAAGCTTTAAATTGCATAAATGTTACATAAAAAATATAGTGGGTTCCCATATGCCCCTCCCCCACCCCTCCCCCACTTTCCCACATTAACATCTTTTTTTTTTTTTTTTTAAAGATTTTATTTATTTATTCATTTATCCCCCCCTTGCTGCTTGTGCTCGCTGGGTCAGCTAACCACACCGTCCGGGCGGGCTTGCCTTCACCAGGAGGCCCCAGGAACTGAACCCGGGGCCTCCCATATGGTAAACGGGAGCCCTACTGATTGAGCCACAGCCGCTTCCCTTAACAACATCTTTGACTAGTGTGGTACATTTGTTACAATTAATGAACACACACTGAAGCATTGCTACTACCCGTGGACTATAGTTTATTGGTTACACTCTGCCCCACACAATTTTATAGGTTATGATAGAATGTATAATGGCCTGTAGCTGTCACTGCAGTGTCATGCAGGACAATTCTAATGTCCCCAAAATGAGGAGCCAACATTTGATTTGGGCTTTCAAGAATGGGAAGGATTGCAAAACAAAACAAAACAAAACAAAAAAACAAAAAAAGGAAATGCCAGGGGACATATCATCGTAGGTAGAGGAATGACTTGGGTAAAGCTAGCTGGAGGTAGGAGAGCCCAAGGTACTTGAATTGACCAGTTCCATTGCAACTGAGGAATGAATTTAAGAAAAGATTTTTAGCAGGGATCCCAGTCTCAAAAGACTTCAGGGGCCATGCAAATGTGTGAAGGATCCTTGCAGAATATATTAAAGAGTGGTGGGAGCTGTGGCAAACTGGAGAACGACTGTCTCACCTAAAGGCATTTTCAGATTAAAACGACAGCAATCAAAACCCAACAAAACCGAACACTGCCCTAAGCAAAGACATTGCTGCTGACCAGATTCTGCTAAAGGACTGCCGGTTACAATAGAGGATACGGCCTATTATAGAATGAAGTGTTATTTGGAACTTGATAATAATTCTTTCTGGGCCTCAAGGCTGTGTAGCCAGGTGGGTCAGTTTTGTCACATTAATTCATTATTCCTTTTTATAAGAGCTCAAACCCCAGCTGCTTTATTGTTATTAGGAAACTACTACCATCTAGTGGTCATTGGGGCTGTGCCAGCAATAAAAAATGTCTCACTGAATGGCTTTTTATATATGGGGCTTTCCTTTTCCAAATGTTTGTCTTGTGACTCATGCTGCAAAAATACTCAAAGAGGCTACACGATAGTTCATGCAACATGGTTGTTAATAGCATAACTTCTCATAAACCGGGAGATGTGTTTTTGTCATATAATCAATACTGCGATAGAGAGGCTTGTGCTTATTGCATAAGTGGTAACCCTTTGACATAGAACTTCAACAGCTATCTGAGCTGTTGTGTTGAAAGGAGTACATTTTTAAAGGAGCATGAAAAAAAACATTGGGGAGAGAATCAAATTTATTTGGTAGCTGTGTGACTTTGAGCAGCTGCTTGGCCTCTCTAGGCATCAATTTTGGCCTCTAAAAGGTCGGGGGATGAAAAGGGTTGGTAGTTGTCTGACTGTATCCTGTCAGAATCCTAGGGTTCCTCTGAGGATCCTCATGGGATTAGAAATCCTAAAGGGTCGTAGTTGGGGGAGGTAGAGGTGAGGGAGAAAGGAGGCAGGGGAAGGTTTAGCCTCCCCCAAACAGGACAGCTCCACACATGATTGAAAATTCAAAAGACTATACACTGCACTGTCTCCTTACTAACCTGTCCCCAGTTCCCCGCTCTACAATCTCTTATGTGTCTTTCCAGAGCTACTTCCCCTTCAACATGTTGTCCCGCTCTTTTACTTTTTAACACAAATGATAAGCTATCATGCACATTATTATGATATGTGCCTCTTTTACCTACTTTATAGATAGGATTTAAAGTTTGTCTTAAAAGATTTATACTGAGATTATACACACACACATATTTTATGTGTATCCACATGTAAATACGTAGCCTGATCTAGAAATCTTTTTTGCCAGGGCATTTCATGACTCTTAAACCCACAGTTTTTTATTTGATATTAAATGACTTATCCGTAGACTTGTGGCTATGCAAACATAAAACTCATTTGAGCTTGTTCTTGGCATCAGGCCTCTATGAGATAGGACGTAAGGGAGCTCAAAGAGAGTGCCTGTTCTCAGTGTTTGGGGCTGTGATGCCTGCTTGGCTGCTGATGACAATAGTGATCCACAGTTAGCAAAGCATGGGGGAAGCATTGTAAATTGTCTGCCCAGGTACAGTGCTGGGTTTATTGAAGGTAGTCCTGAGCATTTCCTTTGGATTTTTTTCTCTTGGGTTAGTCATTGGTCCAGCAGAAAAATGAATTTGAAAGACTGGGAAGGGCAGAGCAAAAGGGTGAAAGTGGGTCATTTTAGGAACTTTATCACATTTTAAATTAACTGAAGATGGGCTTCTCATTCCATAGATTCACTATTAGGTTTTTTGTTTTTTTAAATTGTGGTACCATACGTATCCCTATTAGATTTTTATCTTCTTCCTTGAAAAAGTATTAGAATTCCCTTGTTCCGGTGGTTCTCAACCCCAGATGCAAAATGGAATCATCTGGGAGCTTTCAGAAATTACAAATGTCAGGGTCTCATCTTCAAAGACTCTAATCTAATTTTCCTGGGGGTGGAGTTCAGGGCCTGTTATTTTTGGATTATTATTTTTGGAAAGTTCTAGATGATTCTAGAGGGTCGCTGGATAAGAATAGGGCCTTGGAGTTTGAATGACAGTGATGCAGTTCCTTCCTCCTTCGACATGTAGTTGTCTTCTGGGCTGATGGCTAGATTCCTTCCCCAACTTCTTCCTTTAATCTAGCCTTCCCTCCCCACCCCCACCCCCCTTTTTTTTTCTATTGTAGTATCACTTTCTCTCTTGGGTTGTTTCCTGTTTTGTTGCTCACCTGACTCCTGAGCATATAAATGCCCTTCAGGTAATCTGGGCTGGAAAGTATCAACTCTTACCCTTTTTAGTTCCTTTCAGATTCAGCTCCTGAGGACTTCACTTGAGCACCATGGCCAGTCAAGTATTACGTCAGTGGTCCTTGTGGTGTGATTCCCAGCAGAGCAGCACCAGCATCTCCCGGGAGTCCTTGGAAAGCCAAATCCTTCAGTCCATTCCAGATCTACTGAATCAGAAACTCTGGAGGGTGGGGCTCAGAATCTGTGTTTTAACAAGCCCTCCAGATGATTCTAGACATTGACAGCCATGTTTGAAGGGCCAATTCTGACCAGGACAGAGAATTATTTTGGTAGCTTTGGACCACCAGCTGGCGGCATTCAGAATTAATTGTGCTGCTCTGGATGCTCTGTCTTGGGCACCCACAGACCCAGTAAACCACAGCCTTTCCCTGACACCCCAACAGTTCCATCCTATCTTGGTGCTTGAGAATAAGCTGGTCTTCTTTCTTGCACCTTAGCACCTCACTATGCCGGGATCTTCCTAAACTCAGTCTCTAGGGACTCCTAACCCCAGGAGGGACCTCTCCAATCCTGGAGACAGAACCAGATTTTTCTAAGGGGACTTCACAGAAGAGTTATCTTTATGCCCAGTAAATTCATATGACAGACAGTCCAGCAGGACAGAGTCTCTTCCTCCTTTGTGGGTCTGCTGGTGACTTAGTTTGTGCTCTGAAACCTAATTTCTTACCTAAGTGGTGCCGAATTTTCCTCAACTTAGAAGTGACAGTATCAGATGTGATAATCAAGTAAGGAGAGCTGATTGTGTTTTAGGCAGTCCTAGAACCTAAGCATCTCAATGAGTGTTGCCCTTCAAAGTAATCCTCTGGTGAGGCTGAGCACTTGTAACACAACCCTTGTTGCTCAAAAACATGATTGGGAGTATTTTTCTGGATCTGCTGAAACGCTGAGCCTGATCTTTGCGTGCCTCCGTGATCTGGCTTTACCTCTCACCATCATCTCCCAAGTGCCCATTGTCCCGATCACAGACTATTTGCTGTTTTTTTTTTAAAGATTCTATTTATTCATTTATTTACCCCCCCACCCCACCCCGCGTGCGCTCGCTGGGTCAGCCAACCACGTCGTGCGGGCGGGCCTGCCTTCACCAGGAGGCCCCGAGAACCGAACCCAGGGCCTCCCACATGGCAAACGGGAGCCCCACTGATCGAGCCACAGCCGCTTTGCTGTTTCTTGAACTCACCCTGTACTTTCACATCTCTATGCTTTTGCTATTCTCAGTTTGGAATGTGCTTTTTAGCCCTTTCTTTGCTTATTAAAATTCTATTCATCTTCCAATGATCAGCTAAAATATTACTTTTCCTATGAAGCCTTTCTGTGTTACTCACATCAAAATAATGGCTTGCTCTCTCCTTGCATGTCATAGTATTTCACTTTTTCTGATAGAATTAAACATGTTTGTTTGGATAAAGCACTTCTTGATGGCAGGAATCATGGAATCCTTCCATTTTCCTCTGCAGCACATGTCACAGGGTGAGGGATCAATATGTCTCTATAAAGAACTTCTATAGGGAACCACAGGAGAAAATCAATCTACGTAATTTATTATAATAAAAAAAGAGCATTATACCCAGTCTGATCACATATCTTAATCACCAAAGCTAGATGTGAAAGACTTTTAGCTGTTTGACATGATCGTCTGCCTCAAAGGAGAAAGATTTGACAAGTTTTAGGTATAATAAAAAAATGGATGTCTGTGAATTAGCAGCTGGAACCAAGTGTATAACCTTCCAGGGAAACTACTTTGAAGGGGACAGAGCTCCGTTCTATATATTGGCTTGTGTTTGTTAAAAACTCCTTCCTATTACTAGATGTGTGCCTTCTGTGATGTAATGCTCTGTCTTTTGAAGGATTCTGAGCTCCTGAGGTAGAAGACAGTGTTACAAAGTCTAGCACCATCTCAGAAAATTAGGACAGATGGCCTCAAGATTCTGAATGCCAGAGAGTCTCTGTGGCTTCAAATTGTTGACCACCAAAGGAGGAATTGGGTTTGACCAATTCAA
The DNA here is from genome assembly GCA_026826555.1 of Tolypeutes matacus. NCBI lineage: Eukaryota > Metazoa > Chordata > Mammalia > Cingulata > Chlamyphoridae > Tolypeutes > Tolypeutes matacus. The sequence continues at coordinate 8,450,075 of JAKSZT010053946.1, read as the reverse complement.
TGATTGAAACAGCTCTGGGAAATGCAATACTACTGACATTTTATACTTCAGTTGGAATGGAGTACCCAACACCACGCCTGGGATTTTTCATTGTGGTTTTTGGTCTTCTTTTCTGTTTTTGTGGGTCTTCTTTTACTAATGTTTTATGAGAGCTTTTTCATTCCCCAATTTCTCTTCCCAGAATCTAAACTGGCTTTGAGTCATGCCTGTTGTATGTTACCAGATTTCCAGCCAAGTCCCCCACACCACAGACTTGCCCTTCTGGCATGGTGAAGAGTCCCCCTGGTGACTGTGGTAACGTGACCCTCTAACTCTTCTCCCCAATATATGACTCATTATTTCCTGACTTGGTTTCCCCTCCCCCATGACATACTTAAAACCATTCCTCCTTTTTTGGAAAGTTTCTATCTCTTGAAACCTGTCTTGCTTCAAAAATTGACTTCTTTTTCTGTTTTTAACACCTCATTGATAAATTCTAGCTCATCGGAGCTGACCACTTCTTTTTTTTTTTTTTTTTTTTTCCCCAGAAGTTTCCAACACATTTTATTTTTTTTATTTTTTTGGGTGTCCAGGGTATATATATATATATATATAACTTTATTTTGTACATTTAATAATTGAAAACATAAACAATTAAAAACTAAAAAGTAAACACAGATGAATAAATATATACATTTCTCAATTAAATGTAATGGATACATGTAAATATTTTTTTTTTTTTTGAATCAAACAATATATTACACAATATATTTGGTCCATAGTAATGCATTCATACAATATTTGTCCTTTTGTGTCTGGCTTGCTTCACTCAACATAATGTCTTCCAGGTTCATCCATGTTGCCATATGCTTTATGACTTCATTTCTTCTTACAGCTGCATAATATTCCATCGTGTGAATAGATCACAGTTTGTTTATCCATTCATCTGTTGATGGACACCTGGGTTGTTTCCAACTTTTGGCAATGGTGAATAATGTGGCTATGAACATCGGTGTGCAGATGTCTGTTCGTGTCACTGCTCTCAGTTCTTCTGGGTATATACCCAGTAGTGGTATTGCAGGGTCACGTGGCAAGTCTACATTCAACTTCTTTAGGAACTGCCAAACAGTCCTCCATAGTGGTTGTACCATCCTGCATTCCCACCAACAGTGAAGAAGTGTTCCTATCTCTCCACATCCTTTCCAACACTTGTAGTTCTCTGTCTTTTTAATAGTGGCCATTCTGATAGGTGTGAAATGATATCTCATTGTCGTTTTGATTTGCATTTCCCTAATCATGAGTGATGTTGAGCATTTCTTCATGTGTTTTTTTGCCATTTGTATTTCTTCTTTGGAGAAATGTCTATTCAAGTCTTTGGCCCATTTTTTAATTGGGTCATTTGTCTTTTTATTGTTGAGTTGTAACATCTCTTTATATATCCTGGATATTAAACCCTTATCAGATATGTGATTTCCAAAAATTTTTTCCCATTGAGTTGGCTGCCTTTTCACCCTTCTGACAAAGTCCTGTGAGGTGTAAAAGTGTTTAATTTTCAGGAGGTCCCATTTATCTACTTTTTCTTTTGTTGCATGTGCTTTGGGTGTGAGGTCCAAGAAACCACCACCTACTACAAGGTCTTGAAGATGTTTCCCTACATTTTCTTCCAGTAGTTTTATGGTCCTGGCTTTTATATTTAGATCTTTGATCCATTTTGAGTTGATTCTTGTATAGGGGGTGAGATAGGGGTCCTCTTTCATTCTTTTGGTAATAGATATCCAGTTCCCCCAACACCATTTGTTGAAGAGACTGTTTTTTCCCATTAGCGTGGGCTTGGTAGGTTTGTCAAAAACCAGTTGACTGTATATGTGAGGGTTTATTTCTGGATTCTCAATTCTATTCCACTGATCGATATGTCTATCTTTATGCCAGTACCATGCTGTTTTGACCACTGTAACTTTATAATATGTTTCAAGGTCAGGCAGTGAAATTCCTCCCACATTGCTCTTCTTTTTTTAGAATAGTTTTGGCTATTCGGGTGCACTTACCCTTCCAGATGAATTTGGTAATTGCCTTCTCTAATTCTGTAAAGTAAGCTGTTGGGATTTTGATTGGTATTGCATTGAATCTATAAATCAGTTTGGGCAAGATTGACATCTTCACGATATTTATTCTTCCAATCCATGAACACGGAATGTCTTTCCATTTGTTTAGGTCTTTTTAAATTTCTTTTAGCATTGTTTTGTAGTTTTCTGCGTATAGGTCCTGTACTTCCTTGGTTAATTTAACTCCTAGGTATTTGAGTCTTTTTGTTGCTATTGAAAATGGAATTTTCCTCCTCAGATTGTTCAGTACTAGTGTACAAAAACATTACTGATTTTTGTGTGTTGATTTTATATCCTGCTACTTTGCTGAACTCATTTATTAGTTCAAGTAGCTTTGTTGTGGATACTTCAGGATTTTCTAAATACAGGATCATGTCATCTGCAAACAGTGACAAACAGTAATTTTACATTGTGTAATAATTTATACATTCAATTAAGGGGCTTTATTTTATGATTTCTTTTGTTGTAATTGTTCTGAAGCTATTTTGTGTTGGCAGATGTATTACATCATGAAATTAATTCTGATTCTTTGTGTCCGAGAGTATCATGACCTGTGTTGCAACTCCCACCTAGCACCTCAACTACTAATGGGAGTGTGTGGAAACAAGGAAGGTCAAATATTAAGGTGCTAGCCTTGGGGTCCATGATATAAGATCTCAGCTTATGCTTGGCTCAGAGGGTGTAGCAAATTTACTTTGACTCAGAGACAGAAAACAACAATGATGTGACACTTCATGCACTGGAGTATAGTGGAATAATCCATGCATGCTCCATTTAAATTCTTTGAGGGTAAGAAGAATATCTTTTCAATTTATCTGGCCCATAGTAATCTACATGCAAGCTGATGGACTAACTTACAACCTTACACCTATTTATGGGAACTTGCACTATCAGAGCAGATTGGTGGTAAGAAGATAGATAATAGGGGAAAAGAAGTATGCTGTTCTAATTGTAGTTTTTTATTTTTAGCTTCTCATGTCAAACCCCAAACCACAGTTGAATTTTCACAATACTTGATCTCTTCTAAATTGATAAGCTCAGAATACTGCTTCAATTGTCATGTAAAGCAAATAGTATCTTCATTCACCAACAAATATTTATTGAGCACCTACTAAGTTCTAGCAACTGGTCTAAGTTCCCTCCTGGGGCTTTCATTCTAGAAGCAGAAGAGAGACCAAAACAAAAAAATGAAACCAACCAACCAACCAAACAAACAAACAAGCAAAAAGCAAACCCCAAACCCATAACAAATAAGAAAATTATATGGTATGATAGTATGTTACAAAATACCACATAGGACAGGTAAGTGGATTGGGATTGCTGGAGGGATTTTAAATTAGATTATTAGTTAGGTATCATTGAGAGGATGACATGGAAGCACAGACTTTAAGGAGCTCTGAGGGAATTGGTCCTGTGGGTATCTGGGGGAAGAACATTCCAGAATGAAGGAAAAGCCAATGCAAAGGTGAGAGGTGAGAGCATGTTTGGTGTGTTCCAGAAACATCAAAGATATCATGTGACTGGCACAGAGTGAGGGAGAGTGAGTGGTAGGACAGGACGTGGGGAGGATTTTAGGTCTATTCTAAGAGTAATGGGGGACTAGGGAGTTTTGAACAGAGTTGACATGATCTCATGTTTTAAAAGGAGTATTCTGGCTGCTGTGTTGAGAATAGACTGGTGGTGGGGTGAGTGCAGGAGGGTGGATATATGGATTCCAACTGGAGGCTACTGCAAAAAATCCAAGCTGGAGGGGATGGCGTTTTGGGCCAGGGTGGTAGCAGTGGAGAGTGTGAGAAATTTTAAGTTTCTGGGTACATTTTATAAATGAGGTCAATAGGATTTCCTGTCAGACTAGATGTGAGATTTGAGAGAAAGAGAGAAATCAGGATAAATCCAATTGTTTGGACTGAGTAATTGGAAGGATGGAGTTGTCTTCAATTGAGATGGGGAAGATGGTGGGAAGAGTAGGTTTGCTGGAAGTAGGTGAGTGTTGGGTTGGAATTCCAGGGATTCAGATTTGGACATAGGATATTTCCAATGTTCTCCTAGTTCTAGATCTGTGAATATTTGGTCATCCTATGTTCATGTAAATTTGGTGAACATCCATGAAATCCAAAGTGCTTGCCACATTCCAAGCCCTTGAGGCAGCTTCAGGGACTTTTCCCACCCGTGCTGCCATGGACACAATGAAGGGGGAATTGGCACCTCAACAATCAGCATCCTGTGGAATAGTATCTGTGGGATTCCTGGATCCAAGAACTCTGTCCAGTGGGAGCAGCCATCATTGAGTAGTTGTCAACCCCTTCAATGTTCTCTCCCAAGAGTAAATCTTGATGCTAGATGGAAGGTAGAGGCAGAAGTAGCAGGGATAATAGAGGAAAAGAGTCAGAGAGAGAGAGAGAATCTTGTTTTTGAAAATGGCAAGAGTCACCAGAGGGAGACCCAGAGAGGAACAAGTTGCTAGGATTGCCTTGAATTCCAAAACAGTGAGCAACTTTTATTTATTTGTTTGTTTGTTTGTTTGTTTGGCATTCCTCATGAGGTCTTGCTCTGCAGTGCTATGCTACTTTCTTGTCTTTTCTATGTATATTTAAAATATCAACATCTAATATTGAGAGTCACCTAAGACGTAGGTTATTTACAAAAGGAGAGTGCCTAAGCGATATATATTATGATATGGTAACCAAGTATACATTAAAATGACCTAAGAAATTAAACAGTGATGATAGAAGCTTTGCATTCCAAAGATAGAAAGTATGATTTATAATTTATAAAGTTTCTAAAGAAATACTCCCAATTAACTGCCTCTTAGTGCATTCATCAACAAATGTTTACTCAATACCGTATGTGAAGCACTGCCGTAAGTCCTGAGGAGAAACCAGTGGCCCCTATCACATGCATCTTGTGTCTTGTTTTTCAAATTAGATTCTCTTATTTTTCTTTCTCCAAAATTCCATATTTCCACATCATCCTCTGCCTCATTTTCCTCTTTCTTTCCTGATGTCCTTACTCAGTTAACATTTTCCCCCTGAACTTGACCACTTTTCTCACCTTCAGCTTTAGCTCTGTCTGCTTTAACTTTTTTTTTTTTATTTTTTTTTTATTTTTTTATTTTACCGGGAGGTCCCGGAGATCGAACCCAGGTCCCTCCATATGGGAGACGGACGCCCAACCAGTTGAGCCATATCCGCCCCCTGCTTTAACTTTTAACTAGAAGTGAGTACCTATATAATTCCCGACAATGGATTCAGCAATTAAATATTTGTAAAATGAACAAATGAATTTATATTTCCTCTTGCACTTACTTGGAAGTAAAATACATCTAAAACATTTGTAAGATATATCTAAAAATAGGCTAAGCCTGAATGATCATGTTACTTGCTACTCAAAAACCTGCAATGACTCCATGTCACAATCTGCTGTAAAAGAGTTGGTTGTGTGTCTTTCTCTACTTAGGAATTGTGGTTTTCTGAAGGGCAAAGAGTAAATCTTATAGATCTCTGTATATGTAGTCCCACCATGCCTTGCCTAATAAATGACCCCAGAGTATAACTTGAAAAGAGTGAGATGAGTTGCTTATGCCAAGCATTACATAGTTTAAAGTTGTAGTTTTGGAAATCAGTTTTAGCCTTTGGGCAGCATCCTCCAAAAAAGAAAACATCTTTTTAAATTGTAAAGTTTTAGGCAGCTGATGATACTCACTGAGGAAACCATGAGTAAGTCTCAGGAAACAGAAAAGGAAGATAAGACACAATTTGACTTAATGAGTCCGGATGGGTGGACCTGGTGTAAAAGGCTTCTGATGTCAAGATCAACCTGACTCATAAACTTCCTTTTTCTTCCCAAACTTTATCTACTTAAAAATATTTTACCTTGATGTCCTCTTTCCCACACCAACTCCTGGACCTTGGGATGTTTAGTGAGGGTCTATAGAGAATTCCATTCCTCAGATTTCCCAATACTGGTTGTAAGGTGTCCTCCCATAGCATCAAAAAGAAATTCACATCATTCTGGATGGCATTCCAGTATCTAAATGGCATATTTCTACCCAATCATATTCTAAGAGGCCTAGTGAACCTTAAAATAGAAAATAAAATCAGGAAAAGAAGTCAATAACTTGCATATTTCCAAAGCCAGCCTCCCTCCCATACATGGGACCAAATTTGCTTGATATCATAAATATCCAGCTTCCTGCTCATCAAAGAGCTCCCATTTCCTTGTTATATCTGGCTCCAATTGTCAATTCCTGATGCATTTGGAAGGGTGTGAGAATACAAAGCAGAGTTCTTTGAGAATTATTTCTAGGTCTTTTTTTAAGGATGAAAAGGAATAAAAGAATGAACATGCTGGATGACTTGGGTGGAAGGAAGATCCTGAGTTAGCCGTGAGGGACCTTTAATTCTTTATTTTTTCTTATGCCTATAAACAGGAACCATTCATTTATTCAACAGACACTGATTGTGCTCTCACTACTGCCAGGGCTGTTATGGGCATTCATGATACATCAGCGAACAACACAGAAAAAAAAAAAAAACCTGCCCCTCATGGAACTTATGTTCTAGTTGAGAAAGTTCCTCCTGTCATCCATTTCTTTCTCCCTTATGAGCAAAGGACAAGCTTGTCAGACAGACCTGAGGAAGACAGAAAAGACTTATCCCCATCTCTTCCTCTGCTTTTGTCACCTTTCCTCTCTATTCAAGTGTCCCAGGGCCCCATGGTTTTCACAGAAACTCCTACAAATAAAGAGATGGGAAAATAATACACATTATTTGCAATATCATAAAAGGATGCCCAGAAAGGGCTGGGCTAACTCATTCAAAGGGGTAGACACATCAATTCCTGCCAGAACCAGAAAATTTTTTTCTGCACTTCTGTGGAGGGTCCCATTCTTCCATTGGGGAGCTGGGTTCAAGATCTGAGGTTCAACCTTGGTTTCTTTCTCTTTTTACCTCTATATGCAATCATTTGTCAAGATCTATGGACCTACATCCCAAGTCTTTCTCATTTTCCCATCTCATCCTTGACAGCCTATATTATTATTAATATAGATTATTATTATATATTCTATTAGGTGAGCCTATACTTACCTATATTATTGTAATAGTCTCATAACTCTGGTCTTTCTACTTTGAAATTCATCCTCCACAATGTTTTTAGATTGACTATTCAAGGACCAGTTTTGATCATGTTACTTCCTTGCCTTTCAAAAACTTCCTTGGCTCCCCATTTTATATATATACTAAAACTCTCCAACCTCTGCCCTAAATATAAATTTTATCTCCAACTCTTAGCTTTTATTCATCCTAAGCTCCTGCCTGAGGAGATGACGTACCTTTCCTGGTATCTGCCCCATGTTTTCTAGCCTTTGCTCCCATTCTTCCTTCCCTTTGGAATTCCCCCTTCTTATCTGTGCCATTGGAATTCTACACATTAGTTAAGATAAAGTCCAAATTCTACTACCTTCCTGAAGTCTTTTCTCACCCCCTAACTGGATAGAATTTCCCTTTTAGCACTTTGTTTCTCTTTCATGGTAGTTATCACCTTCTGCCTCTTGTATTTCCTCTTCCCTAATAGTTACCAGGTTGTTGAGACAGAGTCCATGAACTCATCTTTGTATCCTGCTTTTTTAGATTTTATTTTATTGAAGTATGTCATTCATACATGAACATACAAAAACAATAAGTTTTGTGGACATACAAAACATACAAAAACAAAAGTTGTGAACTTACAAAACAAACATGCATAACACATACAGAGATCCCATACGTCAACCCACCTCCAACACCTTGTATTGTGAAATATCTGTTACAAGTTATGAAAGAATATTGTCAAAATCTTACTACTAACTATAGTCCATATCTTACATTTGGTGTATTTTTCCCTCAAACCACCCTACAGTTATTTTTTTAAAACATATTTTTATTATAGAATTTGTGAACTTATGAAACAATCATGCACATGGTAGAATTCCAATACAGTACCCCAACCAATGCACCACATTGTGGTGGAACATTTGTTACAGATTATGAGATAATGTCATCAGACTATTACCACCAACCATGGTCTGTATCATATATTTGGCAGTCTTTTTTCCATACTCCCCCCTTATCAACACAGTACATCTTTGGCATAGATACATGAATATTACAATATTGCTGTTAACCGCAATCCATAGGCCATACCAATTGTATTTTTCCCATGTTTCTTCACATTCCCAACACCTTGCAATAGTGAAGTACATCTATTCTAGCTCACAGAATGACACGCTTGCATCTGTACCATCAAGCACAATTCTCAACCACCTCTGGGTTCACTGTGTTATTCAATCCCTAGATTATTCTATTGCTTTCTTTCAATTGACATTTACATCCCTAGACTACCCCTTTCAGCCACATTCCCATTTATAAACCAGCTGCTACTCACTGTAATGTGTTAGCATCAACTCCACTCTTTCCCACATTTTCACAGTAAAATTAATTAAAACTTCTACATACATTAAGCATCAGTACCCCTTCTCAGCCCTCCTCTTATCTCCTAATAACCTATACTCTAGATTCTAATTCCATGTGTTTATTCTTCATATTTAGTTCATATAATTGAGACCATGCAATATTTGTCCTTTGTGTCTGTCTCATCTCACTTAGCATAATTTCTTCAAGATTCATCCATATTATCATATGTGTCCCAATTTCATTTCTTCTTACTGCAGCATAGTATTCCATTGTATGTATATACCACATTTTGCTTACCCATTCATTGGTTGATGGGCACTTGGGTGGTTTCCATGTTTTGGCAATTGTGAAAAACGCTGCTATGAACATCGGTATACAGATGTCTGTTCATGTTTACAGTTTTCAGTTCTTTTGGATATATTCCTAGTAGAGGAATTGCTGGATCATATGGCAGTTCTATATTTAGCTTCCTGAGGACCCGCCAAACTGTCTTCCAAGAGGTTGCACCATTTTACAATCCCACCAACAGTGAAGGAGTGTTCCTATTTCTCCACATCCTCTCTAGCACCTATTGTTTTCTGTTTTTTTTTTTTGTTTTTTTTTTACTAATGGCCATTCTATGTGGTGTGAGATGATATCTCATTGTCATTTTGATTTGCATTTCCCTAATAACTAGTAATATGGAACATTTTTTCATGTGCTTTTTGGCCATTTGTATTTCCTCTTTGGAGAAATGTCTATTTAAATTTTTTATCATTTTTTAATTTGGATTGCTTGCTCTTTTATTGCTGAGTTGTATGATCTCTTTATATAGAATGGAAATCAAATTTGGATATGTGGTTTCCAAATATTTTCTCTCATTGAGTGGGCTGCCTTTTCACCTTCTTAATGAAGTCCTTTGAATCACAAAAGCGTTTAAGTTTGAGGAGGTCCCAGTTATCCATGTTTTCTTTCATGGCTCGTGCTTTCGGTATGAGGTTTAAGAATCCACCACCTACCACCAGGTCTTGAAGATGTTTTCGTACATTTTCTTCTAGGAGCTTTACGGTTCTTGCTTTTATATTTATGTTTTTGATCCATTTTGAGTTAATTTTTATATGAGGTATGAGATAGGGGTTCTCTTTCTTTCTTTTGGCTATGGATATCCAGTTCTCCCGGCACCACTTGTTTAAAAGACTGTTCTGCCCCAGCTAGGCGGGTTTGACAGGCTTGTTAAAAATCACTTGACTCTCTCTCTGAGTCTCTCTCTATCTCTCTCTCGCCTTTCTCTCTCTAGCCTTCTGTGCCCTGCTCTTGCTGTGTGCCACCCCCCTCCCCCAACATGGATCAATATGCAAGTAAAACATGGGCATTTATAATCCATAATGGGAAATTGTAGTCTGTAAACCAGTCCTCTTTATCCCTTTTCAGCCCCTTCCTCTCTACCTGGGACCTATGATCTGTTATTTTCTCCCATTTCTCTCCCCTCCCTACCTTAATAAATTACTGGCCTAATCAACGTAAAAAAAAAAAAAAAAAAAAAGAAGAAAAAATCACTTGACCCAGATGTGAGGGTCTGTTTCTGAACCATCAGTTTGGTTCCATTGGTCTATGAGTCTTTCTTTATGCCAGTACTATGCTGTTTTTACCACTGTAGCCTGGTAATATGATTTAGTATCTGGAAGTGTGAGTCCTCCAACTTTGCTTTTCCTTTTTAAGATGTTTCTGGATATTTGGGACTCTTTACCCTTCCAAATAAATTTGGTAATTGTGTTTTCCCTTTGTTTACAAAATGCTGGTGGATTTTTATCAGGATTGCTTTGAATCTGTATTTGAATTTGGGTAGAATTGGCATTTTAGTGATATTTAGTCTTCCAATCCGTGAGCATGGAACGTTCTTCCAATTATTTAGGTCTTTTAAAATTTCTTTTAACGATGCATTGTTGTTTTCTGAATACATCCTTAGTTAAGTTTATTCAAAAATATTTGACTCTTTTAGTCGCTATCGTAAATGGGATTTTTTTCCTGTCTTCCTCCTCAGATTGCTCATCACTAGTGTGTAGAAATACCACCAATTTTTGCTTATTGATCTTGTATCCTGACACTCCCCTGAACTCATTTATTAGCTCTAGCAACTTTTTTTTTTTAGTGAGTTACATTCATTGCAATTGATGAACACATTTTGCAGCATTGCCACTAAGCATGGATTAAAGCTTACATTGTAGTTTACACTCTCTCCCACCCAATTCTGTAGGCTATGGCAAGATTTATAATGGCTGTAATCTAGCAACTTTGTTGTAGATTTTTCAGGACTTTCTAGGTATAGGACCATATCATCTGTGAATAGCAAAGATTTTATTGCTTCATTTCTGATTTGGACACCTTTTATTTCTTTTTCTTACCTGATTGCTCTAGCTAGAACCTCTAGTACTATATTGAACAACCGTGGTGACAGGGGGTGCAGCAGTTTGGCATTATTTATGAATTCCAAAAATAGATATTGGATTATGTTTGTAAAGTGTTCTATTCCTCGGAGAATATTAGATTGTATTAAATTTAGATGCTTTACTTTTACTTGATTAAATTATGATTAAGGCTTTGATTAGGCCATGTCAGTAGGACATTGAGTTCCCACCCCCTTGGTGGGCAGGGACTCGCAGAGAAAATGACAAGGCAGAGGAGAAAATTGGAATTTTGATGCTGGAGTCCTGGGAAATAAATACATGGGAGAAGAACACAGAGGAATAGAGACAGCTCCATAGACACAGCAGAGGCCCCGAGAAGAGAGAGAGCCTGATAGTCTACAGCTGACCTTGTGGATAGACCAGAGTAACTCTGTTTGATTCTTGGACATAATTGAGCCCCGGGGAGAGAGACAAAGCGTTATGCCAGCTTATAGCTGATTGCAGGGAGCTGGGACCATGGAGCCTTAGGAGGAAGAGGAAACCTGAACCCTTACAGAGACTGGCAGCCATCTTGCTCCAACACATGGCAATAAACTTTGGTGAGGGAAGTAACTTACATTTTATGGCCTTGTGACTGTAAGCTTCTACCCCAAATAAATACCCTTTATAAAAGCCAACAGAATACTTTGCATCAGCACCCCTTTGGCTGACTAATACAGTAGGCATCCTTGTCTTGTTCCTGATCTCAACGGGAAAGCTTTCAATCTTTCACTATTGAGTACAATGTTAGCTGTGGGTTTTTCATATATGGCCTTTATCATGTTGAGAACATTTCCTTGAATTCCTATCTTTTATACTATTTTTATCAAGAAAGGATGCTGTATTTTGTCAAATGCTTTTTCTGTGTCAATTGATAGGATCATGTGATTTTTCTTCTTTGATTTATTAATGTGGTATATTCTGCTGATTGATTTTTCTTGTGTTGAACCACCCTTGCATGCCTGATATAAAACCCACTTTGTCGTGACCTTATAAAGTGTTGTTGGATTTGATTAGCAAGTATTTTGTTGAGGATTTTTGCATCTGTATTCATGAGGGAAATGGGTCTGTAATTTTCTGTATCTGGCTTTGTTTGGTATTAGGGTCATACTGGATTCATAGAATGAATTTGGTAGTGTTCCTTTTTGTTCAAATTTTTGGAAAAACTTGAGTAAGATTGGTGTTAAATCTTTTTTTTTTTTGAATGCTTGGTAGAACTCACCTGTGAAACCATCTGGTCCTGGGTTTTTCATTCTGGGGAGTTGTTTAATGACTGTTTCAATCTCTTTACTTGTAATTGGTTTGTTGAGGTCTTCTGTTTCTTCTAGGTCAGTGTAGGTTATTCATATGTTCCTAGGAATTTGTCCATTTTATCTACATTGTTTAGTTTTGTGGCATACAGTTGTTCATAGTATCCTGTTATGATTTCTTTTATTTCTGTGGGGTCAGTAGTAATGTCTCTGTTTTCATTTTTTATTTCCTTTATTTGCACCTTCTCTCTTTTTTTCTTTGTCAGTCTAGCTAAGGGTTTGTAAATTTTGTTAATCTTGAAGAGCCAACTTTTGTTTTTGTTAATTCTCTATATTGTTTTTTGGTCTCGATTTCATTTATTTCTGCTTTGATCTCTGTTATTTCATTCCTTCTACTTTCTTTGGGATCACATTGATGTTTTTTTATTAGTTCCTCCAGCTGTGTAGCTAGGTCATTGATTTTAGCTCTTTCTTCTTTTTTAAAGTAAGCATTGAGGGCTATAAATTTCCCTATTAACACTGCCCTTGCTGCATCCCATAGGTTCTGATATGTTGTGTTCTCATTGTCATTTGTCTTGAGATATTTATTGATTTCTCCCAAAATTTCTTCTTTGACCCACTGATTATTTGAGAGTGTGCTATTTAATCTCCATATATATGTCAATTTCCCCTTTTTCCACCTCTTATTGATTTCAAACTTTATTCCATTATGATCAGAGAAAGTGCTTTGTATAATTTTGATCTTGTTGAATTTATTGAGATCTGCTTTGTGACCCAACATATGGTTTATCCTAGAGGAAGATCCATGAGCACTTGAAAAGAATGTATATCCTGCTGTTTGGGGTGCAATTTTCTGTATATGTTTATTAGGTTTAGTCCACTTATCATATTATTCAAGCTCTCTGTTTCTTTATTGATCCTCTGCCCAGATGTTCTATCCAATGCTGAGAGTGGTATATTTAAATCTCCAACTATTACTGTAGAGATATCTATTTCTCTCTTCAGTTTGGCCAGTGTTTGCCTCACGTATCTTGGGGCATCCCAGTTAGGTGCATATAGTTATAATTGTTATTTCTTCCTGGTTAATTAACTCTTTTTTTTTTTTTTAAAGATTTTATTTTTATTTATTCATTTATCCCCCCCTTGCTGCTTGTGCTCGCTGGGTCAGCTAACCACGCTGTGCGGGTGGGCTTGCCTTCACCAGGAGGCCCCAGGAACTGAACCCGGGGCCTCCTATATGGTAAACGGGAGCCCTACTGATTGAGCCACAGCCGCTTCCCTAATTAACTCTTTTATTAATATATAATGTCCTTCTTTGTCTCTAATAAGTTTTGCTTTTAAAGTCTATTTCATCTGACATAAGTATAGCTACTCCAGCTTTTTTTTGATTACTGCATGCATGAAATATGTTTTTCCAGCCTTTCACTTTCAATCTATCGTTATCCTTGTATCTAAGGTGAGTCTTTTGTAAACAGCATTTAGATGGCTCATATTCCCCCCCCCCACTTGCTGTTTTTGTCCATTCACTGGGTGATATTCTGTGTCTGTTTCTTGCCTTCTCTTCTCATTTTTCTCCTCCAGACCTCCGATGTGGGAGAGAGGCACCCTGTCACTTGCGCCACCTCAATTCTTGGTTTCTTCACATCTTGCCTTGACTCTCCCCCACATCTCTCTTTTGTTGCATCATCATATTGTCTCATGGTTCGCCATGTGTCCATGTGGGTCTAGCTCACCGTGTGGGCCTGGTTTCCCTGCTGACCTTTTTTTTTTTTTTTTTTTTTTTTTTTACCAGGAGGTCCCAGGGATTGAACCTGGGTCCTGCCATATGGTAGATGGATGCACTATCACTTGAGCCACATCTGCTTCTCCATATTTTCTTATCCATTCTGACAGTCTATGTCTTTTGATTGGAGAGTTTAATCCATTAACATTCAATGTTATTACTGTAAAGGCAGGTTTTATTTCACCCATTTTGATTTTTGGGTTTTATCTGCCATATTTTATTGTCACCACTTTTTTGACACTTTTAGTTACTTTTACTGATATAATCTTCATTTCTAGACTCTCTTTCAAGCCTCTCTTTCCTGTCTTTTCTTTTTAGGCTGTAGCACTCTCTTTAGTATTTCCTGCAAAGCCGATGTCTTGGTTATAAACTCTCTCAGGTTCTGTTTATCTGTGAATATTCTAAACTCACTCTCATTTTTGAAAGACAATCTTGCTGGATATAAGATTCTTGGCTGGAAGGTTTTCTTGAAGTATCTTAATATATCATACCATTTCCTTCTTGCCTTCATGGTTTCTGATGAGAAACCAGCACTTAATCTTTTTGGATATCCCTTATATGTTATGCATTGCTTTTCTCTTGCTGCTCTCAGAATTTTCTCTTTGTCTTTGGCATTGACATTCTGATTAGTGTGTGTCTTGGAGTTGGTCTATTCAGATTTATTCAGATGGGAGTACAATGTGCTCTTTGGACATGGATATCTATGTCTTTCAATAGGATTGGGAAATTTTCTACCATTATTTCTTCAAATATTCCTTCTGCCCCTTTTCCCTTCTCTTTTCATTCTGGGACACCCATGACATGTATGTTTGCACATCTCTTGCTGTCATTTAGTTCCTTGAGACCCTGTTCAATTTTTTTTTCTATTTGTTTCTTCATCTGTTCTTTTGTATGTTTGCTTTTGGAGGGCCATGTCTTCAAGCTCACCAATCTTTTCTTCTGCCTCCTCAAATCTACTGTTCTATGACTCCAGGGTATTTTTTATTTCATTTATTGCACATTTCATTCCCATAAAACTTGCTGTTTTTCTATGTATGCTTTCAAATTCTTCTATGTGCTCACCCAATGTATTCTTTTTTTTTTTTTTTTTACCAGGAGGTCCCGGGGATCGAACCCGGGTCCCTCCATATGGGAGACGGACACCCAACCAGTTGAGCCACATCTGACCCCCCCAATGTATTCTTAATATACTTAATCTCTTTAGCCATCTCATTGAATTTATTAAGAAGATTTGTTTGAACATCTATGATTAGTTGTCTCAACTCTTTGATGCCATCTGGAGGCTTATCTTATTCTTTTAACTAGGCCATATCTTCCTGTTTCATGGTATGCATTATAATTTTTGTTGGTGTCTTGGCATCTGGCTTACTAGATGTATTTATTCTGGGTGCAGTTTCTCTCTTTAGTTTAGGGCTTTTTTGGCCTTTGTCTTTTGCTGGTTGTGTAGTAGAAACCAAGAATGTAGTTGGTGCTGTAAGCTGTGGAGACTCAAACTGCTCGCGTTGCCCCAGGGACTGATGAAGCTTCTCCCACCTTTTTTCCTTTGCCAGGGATAGGGACAGAGCCACAGCCATGTGTAGTAACCCAATTTGTGCAGGCCAAGACCATCTGTGTTGCCTGGAGAAACTGATGAAGCTTCACACCCTTTCCTCCCCTGCCTGGGGTAGATATGTTGCTGCAGGTGTGGGTAACAATCTATATCCATGTGGGTCCAAGGGTCCAAAATGACTGCATTTGCTGAAGTAGACTAATTAGCACTACCTCCCCCTCTCAGGGGTGGGGATGGACCCTCTGGCCTGCCCAACACTCTAATTTGTGTGGACCAAATACACCTGCACTTGCCTTGAGAGGCTGAGGGAATACTGTCCCTTTTGCCCTTTAGGGAGTGGGAATGGGACCACTGAAGCCCAACAGTTCAGTCCCTGTCAGCTGAAAGTACTTGCCATTACCTGGAGAGGCTGAGGAAACACCAGCCCCCTCCTATCCTATTGTGGGGTAGGAGTAGATCCACTGGTGCCCAACAATTCAGTCCATGCAGGCCGAAAGTGCCTGCTGTTGTCTGAAAAGGATTAGGGAGCATCAGGCCCCTCCTATCCTATTGGGGGCTGGGTGTGGATCCACAGGTACCAACCAGTCCAGGCCATGCAGGCCAAAAGTGCCTGCCATTGCCCAGAAAGGCTGAGAAAACACAGTTCCCCTCCTACCTTACTTGGGGGTGGAGAAGGAGCTATAGGGGTCCTACTATTCAGTCTGTGTGGGTCAATAGCACCTGCAGTTACCCAGAAAGGTTGAGGAAACACAGGTTCCCTCTTAACCTATTGGGGGTTGGGGATGGAGCTATAGGTGCTTGAGTATACAGACTGTGTGGGCTGAAAGTGCCTGCAGTTTCCCAGAGAGGCTTAAGAAATGCCAGCCCCCTCTATCCTATGGGGGTAGAGGGTTGGAGATGGACTTGAAGGTGCTCAATAAACCAGTTCCTGTGGGCTGAAAGCACCTGCAGTTGCCTAGAGAGGCTGAGGAAACACAGCTCCTCTTCTATCCTATTGGGGTGCAGGGATGGAGCCCCAGGTGTCTGACTATTCAGTCTGTGCCGCTGAAAGTGCTTGCACCAGAGGCTGGTGCAGGTTCCCCTAGCTTCCTCCCTGCCAGACGTGGGACTGGAACCTAGGCTAGGGCTGCTGTGTGATCTGGGTGGAAAGAAGCCATTCCCTAACTTCATTGTTATTTTCAATCAGCCCAGCTTCCCCTCATATCGGGGGTGGAGTCAAAATGGCGGCTACTGGCCTCTTTCCGACTTGGATATATTAAAACTTTAGCTGTTCTTAAGGCTATACTTTAGCCAGCCGAATTTACTAATCAGTAGCTAAAGTTGGTGCCCAACTGTCTCTTCCTCCCCTGTTTTTGGGAAATGGAGCTTCCAACTCCAGCCATGGGATATCTCCCAAGGTGGTTTGCGCGGTGGGCACCAGCTTCCTCGGGGAGGAGTGCTTGACTCATGAATCTTCTCTGCAGATGGACATTCTACTCCTTCCACTCTGTCAAGGATATTGCAGGATTCTCCTCCAGTCTCCTGGGGCCCCCAAGTAGGTGGTTTAGATAGCTCTGGGTGATCACTAACTCCCCTGTAGGGCGAACTGACTCTTGCAGCGCCTTACTCTGCTGCCATCTTCTGTGTCCTTCTGTTTTAATTTCCTAGGCTGCTCAAGCAAATACCATGATATGAGTTGGCTTAAACAATAGGAATTTATTAGCTTACAGATTTTAGGCTAAATGAAAGTCCAAAATCAAGGCATCACCAAGGCAATGCTTTCTCCCCGAAAAGAGTGGCATTCTTGGCTCTTGTATCACATGGCAAGACACACAGTGGTGTCACCTGGTCTCTCCCTTCTCTCCTGGATTCTGTTTCAGCTTCTTGCTTTCCTGTGGCTTTCTCTCCCTTTCTTTCTGAATTTCATCCACTTATAAAGGACTCCAATAATTGGATTAAGCCCCATCCTGATAGAGGTGCCTTATACCTTAACTGAAGTAACCTTATCAATGGGTTCACACCCGCAGGAATGGATTAGATTTAAGAACATGTTCTTCAAACACCCTCTTATTGCTTTACATATGGTAGACACTTTGCAAATATTTACTGGATCATTGAATCATGGGTGTTTGAAGCACCTGGGTGGGTTGGTGAGGTGGTTTGTGTGTATTTTGGGGCTGGGGTCAGATGGTTAGATGAGTATGCTTTTTTGTTTTGTTTTGTTTTGGGTTTTTTTTTTTGTTGTTGTTGGACTTGTGGACAGCACCATATCTGAAATGTTTCCATTGGGAAATGAGGCAAATTATGTCTGTGATTGTGGAGATGAGGAGACAATCCTTCACTGTGATCTTGATCTAGGCAGACTTCAGCACTGTATATAGAGGGCCTGGCAAATAACAGGGTACTGAATAATGTTACCTAATGTTTCCCCTGGAGTCTGAATTGGCTAAAAGAATAGTGACAAGAGAGAACTCATGTTGGTTGAGTGTCTATAGTGTGCAGGCACTGTGCTTGATTCTTTACAAATAATAATAATAATAATAATAATAATAATAATAACTAATACTTTTTGAGTGCCTAGTATTTTTGAGTGCCAGACACTGTTCTAAGTGTTTTACCTGTTAACTCATTTCATTCTCATTGCAATACCATTAGTAGGTATTATTATTATGAAGAAATTGAGGCACAGAGAGGATAAGTAACTTGTCCAAAGTCATACCACTGGTAAGAAGCAATTCTGGATACAGAGAATCTGGTACTGAAGAGCAGCTTTTAATACTACTGCTGTGTTGAATGTCACTTAATCCTTACAAACCATCCGAAAGGTAGATGGCATTTCTTTCATTTTACAGATGAAAACACTGAGTTTCAGAAAGGTTAAAGAACTTTCCCATAGATGCACATTTAGTAAATGATTAACTTGGGATCCAGATCAATTTGATCAATTGCCCTACAGGAAGCTTTTACAGAGACTCCAAGAGTTTCTGTTTTTTCCCCAGTGCAGTCTGTAATGAATCATTAACCTCTTTCCAGAAGAGTACTGAAGGCTGGAGAAATTGTCCCAGGCTAATGCCCAGCAAAAAACTCTCCAGAACCAGGCAACAATGCTTCATCCAGGAGAAATCCTTATGCCCATTACTGTTATGCTTATTTTAGTGACAATGAATCAAGCGCAATAGATTTCCTGGAAATGAGTGTCCAATTTTGGTTTAATGGCATGACATGCACAATTGGGTCAGTGAGTGCCTTCGCTGGCTGTGAATAACCAGGAAATACCGTGGGAGTTAATCAGAGTTGCTCGAAGAAAGATGTTCCTTTCCCAGGTTTCCACATATGTTCCCAGAGGACTTAGGAAAGCCAATTTGGTTCATTTATTAAGTTGGGAAATGCGCCATAACTTTTGCCCCATTATGTACTTATCTCCTGATAATGTGTCTCAGGTGAGATTACGCTCTTAAGTATAGCACTTTTGGGCAAGCTAGATTTCTACAGGTGGCACAGCCAATAGCAATGTCTTTTATGTGCAGAAATGTCTATTACTGACCATATTATTAATGAAATGACCTCTTCTATTCATTTACTATCTTGAGAATTCTTTTTAAGCATAGATTCTCCTCTGTCAGAAAGGTTTAAAAGTGTGGCCCTGATTATAGGTTGTAGATGAACCAGGCGCCCTCTTAGCCACTTTCTGATTCCCGGGGTTCTAATAAAAGCTTGGAAGCAAAGAAAATGGGCCTAATTCTAAACGCTTTGACAGTAAGAACTAAAATAGAGTTACTATCTAGCCCAGTATATGTACCTATGTCTACTCTGACCAAGAAATGTGTCTTCAATAACCAGGTAGAATAACAAATAATGGTCATGGGTAGAAGGCAGTGTTTTAAAATTATACTTAGGCTGCTCTTTTGGAGATGGTATTAATAGTGCAAGGGAGGGAAAGGACACATAGGCATGCACCTAGAATTTGGGCTGGCTAAAGGAGTTGTATTAAATATTAATTGGGGAGCAGATGTGGCTCAAGCAGTTGAGTGTCTGCTTCCCACATGGGTGGTCCCAGGTTCGGTTCCTGGTGCCTCCAAAAAACAAACAACAAGCAAACAAACTTAAAAACCAACTCAAGGGAGCTGATGTGGCTCAGTGGTTGAGCTCCTGCTTCCCACATATGAGGTCCTGGGATCAATGCCTGGTCCCGGTACCTCAAAAAAAAAAAAAAAAATTTTAATTAAAAGGAATGGTGGGCTAAAGAGATGTACAAAGGTGTATGACTGGTTTATGTGTTTAATGGTACCTTTTTAGTTAATATCCAGAAGGCAGCTCCTTTCAGCTCCTATCCAACCCGAATGTGCTGTCAACTGGAGGTGAATCTCTCTCTCTCTCTCTCTCTCTCTTTCTCTCTTTCTTTTTCTGGGAATCTTGAAGTAATTCAGGCCTGTGAGGTTGGAATTGGTAGGAAACTATATTTGAGATAAAATTGACATTCCTCTGGTGTCACAGTCATCAAAGATGGCTTGCTAGTGGGCAAGGCTGTAGAAATACTTGGGAGAGGTCTTACAAGATAAGCGTCCTTATTTTATTTCCCTTTTCCCCATATCACCTTGGACTTTCCATCCAATGGGTTCTAGGATGTCAGAAATTTTAGATTTTAGAACACTTGAAATTATGAGTAGACAATCTTTTAATTCTCCTCACATTTTTGAGGATATTTAATCAAAAGAGAAAGAACTCTGATGCTATAAGGGGTGAGAAGATGGTGAAGGGTATGCTTGTGAGATGGTGGGTCTGGTGTTTTACACCGTATACACTGGGAACTTCATTAGGTGTTAAGGAAATGATTTCATGTGACTGAGGTAGCATGATGTCTGGAGTTAAGGGAGCTTGCCTTAAAAAAATGAAATGATGGGGACTTCTTATTTAGAATCCCTGATTTCCCTTTCTTTATGCAAATTCCCCTCACATACAAAGAAAGAGCCTCAGAAATTCTTCCACGGTAGAAAAGCAAGGTCACATGAAATATAGCTCCAGACACTTAGGTTTGGAAAAAAAAAAAAAAAGCACAACTGATTCTTAATGGCCATGAAAAATGCACTTAACAATTTTGGTATCTCCACAGAAGTCTGCTTTAGGATCTCGTGAGATTCCTGACAGGACTTCTGGGTTTGGTGATCATATCAGCTGTAGGAATCCCCTTTCTCCTGTGGTTCCCACTGTTACCTCTGGAGACCCCATGAACTCCATCTTCTGCCTACTGGCTGATGTGTAGGTCCTCCAGGCAGACAGTAAGATGGAGTTAAGAAGGCAAGAAGTTGGGGGACGGATGTGGCTCAAATGGTTGGGCGTCCGTCTCCCATATGGAGGGACCTGGGTTCAATCCCCGGACCTCCTGGTAAAAAAAAAAAAAAAAAGAAGGCAAGAAGTTTATTGGAGGATAAAGCCTGTGGAAGACAAAAGGGAGAAGCAGCAGGATTGAGTAGGGAAAGCCCCAGACTGCTATACAGACTTGTCAGTCTCAGCCAGTGCAATTGGGAGTCCTCCGGAAAAAGTCATCCATTAGCAGAATCCCACATTACGCAGAAATGACCAAGTCTTAGTCCCCTTGCTGTGCTGAATCATCAATTGGGACCTGCCCAGGAAGAGCACAGACAAGCATAGGTGAAGCCTGAAGTTGCTAACAGCTGTAAGCAGTCAGCTAACAGCCTTCCTTGCAGTTGACTGCAAACTAGTCTTTGAAGGGAGATCTTGATAAGGAAAAGTCACTGCAGCCCTCCCCCTCCCCCTTTTCCTGACAAGAATCTCCCACCTTAGAACTGAAACCTGCACTTCTGGCTCTGTAACCCTGCCTGCTTGATTTCATAAACTGCAGTTCTGCTTCTGTAACCATGCTTTCTTAGTTGCCTAAGGTAATGGAAAAATTCCATCTGCCAACTTGCTAGCCAATGAACGGGAGCCTGCAGACCCCGTTCCAGAAAACTGGGGCTGGGGGCCCAGAATTTGGAAACCGAACTTTCCTCTGGGCCTGCACGCATAATAAAGCCTGGTTCCTCCGCTCCTCTGAGTGCCGTTTTGGGTTTCCCATTGCGACAGCCACAACAATCTGAGCAGCACACAGCCAAGCTGCCACAGCTGGCACTGTTGTAGGGAGGCCTCTTGCTATTTTCAATCTCATCTTTTCATCTTTGGCCTTATTCAATGTCTTTATTCATAATGTGTGGTGAAAACAGCATTGGCCACGGAGTCTGCACACCTGGGTGCTACTTCCTATTGTTTTGCTGAAAAGTTGGGGGACCACGGACAATCTATGTTACTTTTCTGTGTGTCTGTGAAATCTGTAAGAAAGTTCCCAACCACAATACTTCAGAGTTTATTATTTCTTCTGGGATTGCTAGGGTCCAGCAAAACAGGACTGTGGTATATTTCACCAAGGGTGATGTTTCTTGCATGACCTTGGGGTTGAGAATTGTGATGTTTTGTCCTTGAAATGCTCTTTGGTTTCATCTACTCTTGCTATTTTTCATTATGTATGGATCTGTGACATAGAAAATCTCCATTCCATCTCTCTTCTTTCACTTTTTCAAGATTTATGTATTGAGCACTCATTGTGTTCTAGGCCCTGGGCTAAAATGAAGGTCCAAAGATGAAAAAGACATAGTTCCTGCCCTCAAGGAGAGAACCCTTGAACAGGCAATTGCCATGCAGAATGTTTAGGGCTGGAACAGGGGCCTGCTCGAGTGTTGTGGGAGCCCTTTAGGATGGGTTCCTACTCAGTCCTAGGGTGGGGAAGATGAAGGGAGGTTGTCTAGAGATAAAAGTGTGGCTGATGCAGGCCCTCTCCATTCCCTGGGATGGCCATTGCCCATCGTTGTCTCCTCACCAGGTGACTTGGATGAGTCCATTGAGCTGTAGGGTAGGAGTTGCAGCTCCACCGAGATTTCATGCACACCTGGCACATAGGTAGGCCGGAGGCTCCAGTCTCTGGAAGTATACCTAAAAACTCCAGCATCACATATAGGTTTGAATAGAAGGGACTGGTAAACCATGTGCAGGGAGGACTTATTTGTGGGAGACGTTTGTGTGGGATGTGGTGGGAGGTGTGGGAGGTGGGCAACATGGGAATCCCAGTGGGTTCCGTGTAATATTTTGGGTAATCTAAGCACCTCTTAAAAAAAAAAAAAAAAATATATATATATATATATATATATATAAATAACATTTTTGTAAGCAAATACACATATATGCATATATATTTATATATCATTTTGCAAATGTTTGTATGTATTGTGAGAATTTTGATTTTTACCCACAATAAAAATAAATAAAAAATTAAAAAAAAAAAAAAAGTGTGGCTGAGTCCTGATGGATGAATTCATCAGACAAGTATGGGGTGGGAGGTGTTGCTGAGCAGGTGGAGAAAAAGCATTCACCGCAAAGACACACAGGTGCAAAGTTTCAATCGGGTGAGAGGGCAAACTGTAATTTGCATAAAGTGTGAAGAAAGGAGAAGTCAGGAGGTGTGATTGCAGAGCCCTGCTAAAGAACCAGTTCTGAGAGCAATAGGGAGCTATCACAAAGTAGCAATCACAAAGATTTGGCTTTCTCACACCTGCTTCTGCACACTGGGTTGCAGGGAGAAAATTTGCCACAGTGGTGGCCTGTTTTTATGGCTGTGCCGCTACACATTCAGATGAGAGGAGGGACTTGCTGGCTGAGGTCTCATTCAGGCTGCGCCATTTACTGCCTTGCATGGGACGCTGGCAAGTAGAAACTTTTTTTCAGTTTACTCATCCTCCTGCACCCTTCCGGCTTTAGAATAAAGTCCATCGATTGAGTATTCTTGCCTTGCTACCCTCCCCAGTGCCTAGTGTACAAGACGGTGGTTCTCGGAGTGCGGAGCCTCCCAGCCTGAGAACTTGTTAGATATGCAAATTCTCGGGTCACACCCTAGACCTACTGACTCCGAAACTCTTAGGGTGGGGCCCAGCAATCTTGTTTTAACGGGCGCTCCAGGTGATTCTGGTGAATGCTAAAGTTTGAGAACCACAGATAAGGGGTAAACTTTAATAAAATCTTGCTGAACTAAACGTGGGAAAAGACAGGCTTTCCTTTTTTCCTCAGCTTGTTGCAGCTACGGAGTTTTACCAGGAGAGGGTGCCGACGGACCTGCCTTTTGCCTTGCCTAGTAGCTGAGGGTAAACACCAGCAACAGTAAGTGCTATTGCAGAAGTAAATTAGAAATACATGGAAAAAGACTTCAAAGGCTGCGGTATGAAAGTGGCAGTTAAAGAGAAGGCAACCCTCAGCGTAGCAGCTGAGGTGGCAGCGTCGGGGGCTGCATCAGGTGTCCCAAATTCCGAAAGCATCTTGAGCTGAAGCATTTCTTTGCAGCATTTCTTCTAGCCCCTTTGAAAGACAGGAGCCTTCCGTCTTTCCTTTGTTCTTTTTTGCAAGTCAGGTTTTATTGCTGACAAGCTCCCGTGTATTAAAGGCGTTAGATCTGCAGGCTGCACCAGCCCTCGCGGTTCCGCATTGTTCTGCAGCCCTTTGCAGTGTTCATAGCCAAGTGTGAGCTGTGAATACACCCCACTCTTAACCCCCACAGCCATCCACTTCTTCATTACGAGCCTACCACCTTTAGTCCCGCAGACAACCTTTTGATCTCTTGTGTTGCATTTGTACCCCGGCCCCTTTCTTTTCTAGGATGGTCCCCTGGAATCCCTCAGCGTTGAGCCATTCACAGCCTGAGTTCCTGTAAAGTGGTGTTTTGCAGCGTGTCATAGTGGCAATGGGGACCAGAACTAAATCCCTCCTTGAATACTAGGGCGGAGGGTGGGTGTAGGGAAAATAAATCCTCCCTAGTGTTTTTCCTTTTCTCCCCTCCCTGATACTGCATATCTGTCTTTTACACTGAGTCACACCCGCATCAGGAAATCTGGGGATGGGGTAATGGGGACAGGATGGCTTTGGGTTTGTATTTGTCTTAGCTACCCCAAAAGAGAAAAAAAATAACTCTCGAAACTAATGAACATATCAGCGGGTTTGTGGTGTTTGTG
Source organism: Tolypeutes matacus (assembly GCA_026826555.1). Lineage (NCBI taxonomy): Eukaryota > Metazoa > Chordata > Mammalia > Cingulata > Chlamyphoridae > Tolypeutes > Tolypeutes matacus. The sequence goes on along the minus strand of JAKSZT010053946.1, from coordinate 8,425,514 downwards.
CTAGCAATCGTGTTAGGTAAATTTCATCCTCACAGAAGTTTAAATACTCCATCTTTCAAAGTAGTGTAATTCAAAATAATGAGGCTTCATTAGTTTTCAAATGTCGGGGGTGGGTAAGGGAATTGTGTGTGGGGTCTGTATTAGGGCCTAGGAAACAATGCCTGCAGATGGAAAAAACACATTTTATAATTTTAAGAATATACAAGGGACACCATTTTTTTCAGTTTACACAGAAGTATTCATATAGCTATTCTAAACAACAAATTCAAATGGAAAATGCTCCACTGCTCCCCATGAGTAGAAGAAAGATAGGACAAGGAAGGGTGAAATAATTTAAAGCATGATTTTATGATGACAGATTGAATGCAATCAACTCATATGATGTTTGCTCCTGAGGGCCAGGCTGTCTCCAGTTTGCAGCGAATATATTTTTAAATGATGGTTTGTAACTGTAGAGTTGTTATCCTGACTTTAGAATAACAAGAAGGAAAATATAGAAGACTCATGGGCCACTCCACATCTGTTCTTGATTTGTCATTATGATATAATTGAGGCTTTTTGTGGTGGTTTATTTTATTTTATTTTTTTTTGACAGTCCCTCACTCTAGTTTAAATTTCTGACACAATTTTTTCATTCTCTGGATAATAGAGAGCCTGCTCTCTTTACTCATATTATTTTCATTTCCAACATGACGATTAAAACACTTTCCTTCCACCTTCATTTCCAAAAGGGCGATTAAAAGATTTTCCTTTGTCCTTGTGCCACTGAACCATTGCATCCCCAGGAGAGTGCCTAGCACATAGTAGTAGCTCAATAAATATTTGCTAAACAGCTCCAAAGCTTTCTATTGTACCAAAGTCCTTTTGCATCTTGCCGTTTCTCATATGACAACACTTTTTCTGGGTAGGGCCCTTCCCTCTCAGTAGTCACCAGAGGTGCAATGTCTTCCCAGGAATCAGGAGATTGTGCTGCGTGTGTAAGACCCAGATGACGTTTACTTTGCAGCTCCCAGCAGAGCTCTCTATCTTGCCTACTCTTACCTGTCAAAATATCAAGGGGATACCCTGGCCTGTCCTTTCCCAGCTCTTTTACCTCCCTAAGTCTTTACAGTTGATGTGTCTGGGATCTCATTGCTCCTGTTGAAGCAGAGGAAGACATGGCTCCTGTGTGCTTTTTGTGCATAGAGAGGAAAGCCAGATGACGCTTCATTTGGAGGACTAAAGATAGGAAATGTTAGTTCACATGGCAGCATCAGAAATCCATTTGTTGGCATTAGGTTCTTTAGACTCAGACCTTTGAATATTCCCAGTGGTCTCACTTGGATTACTTTTAGAATTCAAATCATATGTGTTTCAAGTGTCCCAGGCCTTGTGGCACAAATATCTGGGTTGGAGGAGGGGCTGGTGTAGGTGTAGGACTGTGCTGGGCTGCCTGCACCCCTCCCTCAAGCCCAGGGAGGGACACCGGTCTTCCACCCGAACTAATACGTCAGCCCAGCTTTCAATTCTAAGGACATTTTGTCAGAACATCGGAACAGAGAGTTTTTAACCGGGAACTTGATGCCACTGCACCGAGTCATCCTCTGCTGGCTTCCCTTTCACTTTTAAAGACTCTCAGACCAGATCCTCAGGTGCAGTGCTCCAGGTGCCTGCTAGGACTTCTGTTGGGAAACAGGACTTCATGATGTTGACACCCTGAGGTTCATACCTCTTCCTTAGTACTTACTTCAGCCAAAGAGCTCTGTATGCCTTCAGATTCCAGCTCTCCTAGGTTTGGCCCATCTCTCTACTCCCACTCCTTTCAGACTTTCTTCATACAACCTCTTAAAGACAAAAATCTGACACTATCTCCTTTTGACTTAAAGGTTGCTCATTGCCTTTGGAGTAAAGTTCAAATTCCAAGTCGTAGTAGCCACTCGCTAGAATGTAGTATGGTACAGTCTGGTGTAGTGGTTAAAAGTATAGACCCTAGAATCAGACTGCCTACATTCAAATACTGTCTCTGCCACATGCCAGTTGTATGACCTTGATTTCTAGGCCTTTGTTTCCTCATCTGGAAAATAGGGATAAAATATTTACTCATAGAGTTGTTTATGAGGATTAAATGATTTAGTATACCTAAAGCATTTAGAACAGTATTTGCCAAAATAAGCATTATATAAATGTTAACTATTATTAGTACTCAAGATTGGGTTTTTTACCCTATACTCCAGCCAGGCTGAAATACCAGTGTTATGGGTTGAATTGTGTTCCCCAAATGATATGTTCAAATCCTAATTTCCGGTTCTGTGAATGTGACCTTATTTGGAAATCAGGTCTTTGAAGATGTTATTAGATAAAATGAGGTCAAACTGGATTAGGGTAGAATCCAATCCAGTATGACTAGTGTGTCACACACAGACTCAGGGAAAAACACCATGTGACCCTGAATGTCTGTACTGCCAGCAAGCCACCACCAGAAGTCAGGAAAGAGGCGAGGAACAGACTTCCCTACAGGTTTAAGAGGAAGCAAGGCCCTGCCAACACCTTGATTTTGGACATCTAGTTTCCAGAACCAGGAGACAATTCATTTCTTTTGTTTTCAGCCACTCAGTTTATGGTACTTTGTTATGCAGCCCTTGGAAACTAAGACAGTAATATTCCTGAATGTTCTATTTTATGTCTACATCTAGGTATGGACTGCTCCCCCTATGAGGAACACTTTTCCTGTTTCTTCAACCAGACTTCTACATGCCTTTCAAAAGCCAGTAGGATTTCACCTTAGCAAGTCTTCCCTTGCCTCCCAAATAATTTAGATGAACCTACTGTAGTGTACCAATATCACCCAACATTGTACTTACCACACTACCCTTTAGTCTGTGATTTACATATTGTCTCACCTGCAGGACTTGAAGCATCTTCAGAGGCAAGGGATGCCTCTCATATTTGCATCTCCCATACATGGGGCAGTGTTTGCAGAGAGTAAATACTCATTCAGGGAATGAATCCCATTGCCTGGCAAGTTGTGGTTATGATAGTGGTCTCCTAAGCTTTCACAGGAGCCAAGCTTGACTCACCTGTTGTGTAAACCCAGAAGTAGTTCAAGCCAGAGGCCTCTCTGAAACTGATCTAATTCCCCTTTTTATTTAGTAACAGTAACTTATTCAGAGTAGCAATTAATCCAATCTAAATATTACAGTTTTTCCATATCCTTTGCAGATAGGCGTGGCCATATGACTATTTTCTGGCCTGTGGTACTTTTGGGAAGCCTCTGTAGAAGGGAAAGTATGTTCCTTTCTTTACCATCCTGCTGTCTGCAATGTGGTTGTGATGGCAGCAGCTCTAACAACCATTGTGGGCCATGAGGACGACCTCAGCCCTGAGGTGGATTGGACAGCAGAAAGGAGCCTGGGTCCCTGAATACCATAGAGCCACCACAGCAACCCTGGTTTGCCAACCTCTGGCTTTTGCTAGTGCTCTTTTTGACTTTCTGTCTCGTGCAGCTAAACCTAATCCAACTGATCTGGTGTGTGATTTGTTCTTGTCCTAGCAGGGTCATGTGGAAAGCTGCTGGACAGATTTGGACCATGCCTCAGAAGCAAGCCTCAATTCTACACTCTTGCCTGCTCTGGGATTCTGCAGCTCTCCAGCCCAAGGAAACCTTTGGCAATTTCCTTGTTCTTGCCTATGTGGACTCTCCTATCTCTTCCTACTGTGTGATTCCGGACCTTACTCTCACAGCTCTCTGGTTTCATCCGGGCTTCACTTTGATTTGACCTCCTGCCTAGGGACAGATCTACTGCCCAGCTTGCACCATCCATGACTTCAGCACCAAGCCCTAAGGCTCTGACACTAGCTTACTGTTCTGTATCTGCAACTCTTAGCTATTCTGACAAGTAGAAACAGCATAGAGTGGGAGAGACCCCCGTACCCCCAAATTCTGCTAACAGGAATTTCTTCTCCATGAGCCCATGGAACCTGCATTTCTACGTGAGCATAATATATTTAAAGCTGCTGTGTCACATCTCTCAGATGCACATTTTCTGTGTTGGGCGAGGCACCAGGGACTGCCAGCCATTTAGAGCTCACTGCGGAAGGTTGGGGGTTACTATTTCATGTTGGCCTAATGATTTATGAGGGAGCCATTTTGCAGCCGTCTTAAAGAGACCATAAATTGAAGGAAAGCCACAGCCACCTGGCCTTGCACTCTGTTAGTGTGATCCCTGGCAGCCCAGCTTCACCCTTGGAGCATTTCCTTTCCCAATGCTAACCTTAATCACCGATGTAATTATAGTCTCTTAGAAATGATTACATCCTTCCATGATGAGAACTGATCCCATCAAACTGGAGGTTTCACACCCTGCTCCCTGCTGCTCCCCATAGGACCACCCTGGTGAAAACAGGTTACAGTTGCCTCATTAGACCTTAGAGAGGGGAGTTTTTGGTTGAATAACCTGCTTTTCCAAAGTGTTCCTTCATTCAGGGTTGTGTTTTAATTATCCCTCCATCCCGGGCAAATATTTGACAGCCTACTTACAGGATGCAGATTTGCTTGTTTGGCAGAAATTCAGTGGCCCCCTTTTAAGCTAGTCAGTATTTCTCAATCTGGGTTCTTAGAAATTGGCCAAACAGCAGCAGCAAGAATTCTATGTGCTTGCACAAAGGTGGCAAGCATTGCTGTTGTTTCTATGACAACTGATGACTTTCTCTCTTTTTCTTTTTTTCCTTCCATTTCGTAAAAGCTGCCTGTGTGATGGACAGCAGTGTGCTGAAGAAATTTGCAGAGGCAGTGAGGAGCCTGGTAGATTGCTGAAGCAAATGTAAACAGCGATTTTATTGTCTTCACAGCCGTGGCTCTTTGTCTCTGTGTTCTGTTCCATTGTTTGCCATGCAAGTCACAGAGAAATAGGAATAATTGCTGCTGCTGAAAGAAGAGAGACCTCCACAATTTGTATGCAATCTCATTTGAACTCTTGGATTTTGGAAGGCAGTTTTGCTTCTATTTTCTTTCTTTCTTTCTTTCTGAAACTCTGCTGTTCAGCTTCTTGTGCTTAATGAGGCCTTTCAGAAGGGAAATCTAGCAAACAACAAAACAAGAGTTCTGCCCTTTAAGCAACTGCTTTCTATATTCTTTATCAGAATATAGTTGTACTATGAAGGTGACTTAAGGATCTCGTATTTGTAATGTACATTGCCTACATCAAACAGGACAGACTCTATGTGGCTCCTTTAACATCCCATTTCTTTAAATGAGTAGCATTTACCATCCCATTTCATTAACTGAGGAAGCTATAGGAAAAAATTAACTTTCTGAGGATAATAATTACCCAATTAGTTAAATAACTCTGGTCAGTGGTTCCCAATCTGAGGGCTGAATATCTTCAGAAGAGCTCAATGCTATCTCAAGGAGTGGCACGTTTTCTTCCAAGATTTAACGTACATTTATTCTTAACATGTGAACAAATACTATAAAGATTTCATACTGAATAAATGATATTAAGCCAAAAAAGGAGGAATTTACATCAAGTTTGGTTACATTGTTTGAAACACAAATATGCAGATTTTATCTGTGAAAAAATCTCAATTGTGTTCCTTTATCAGCAATTTCAGCTGAACTGAGAACTTTTTCACACCTTGATTAGAAAGAAAACAAAACAAAACAAAAGTTCCAGAAAAACAAGAACAAAATTAAAAAAACCCCACTGTAAGTTGATTGACTGCTGAGACAGCAGGGACCTTTTAGAGACCTGTACAGCATCACGACAAGAGAGGCGATGTCTGACAAGAGATTAAATAGCTGTGTCTCACTTTGCACAGGTCACCAATTTGTTAATTTGTCATACTTTAAAGGGGTGGCTGGGAGGGGGACCAAACCGTAGGGATCCAGAGGGTATGTGCAATGTACAACCTTATATATACACACATGGCAGCACAACTGCTGCAACTAAAGGTTAAAACAGGTTCTAAGAGGTGATCTCAGGGTTATTCATACAATCAGGGAGGAAGAGGTTACAGTTCACACATGACACTTTGGGGTGAAAGCCTTTGTTTTCCCTCCTCAACGTTTAACTAAAAACAATTTTATAAAGTGCATCTTGCCGCTGACCCAGCATTTTCTCTTTTTTTCCATGTGAAATGTTATTATGACAATATGTTTACAGTATCAGGTATACAGTGTTGTCCATAGTCTGAATAGATACTACGGTTCCCACAGATTGGTAATTCTATTTTTCAACTGTTTATGGATGCTATTCCAAATGGTAAAATGCAAACTTATTCTGAAAAGTGACTAAATTAGTAAAAGTGTTTGACCATTGTTTTCCCAGTCAACAAATATAAAATAAACACCTACCATATTAGGGAAGGGGTCCTAATGATATTTAATGCTAGATGAGGGTTCTCCTAAGACAAAATGCTTTAGAAACCTGTCTATAATTTTTCCAGCTGTCTAGAGAAGTTGCAAGAACATTTTGGATGCTGGGCAGTCAGGTATCTGAAGAGATACTTAGAGATTGCATAAGCATTGCCTGGGCAACAGTTTCCGATTGAAGTTTTTAGGTTAGGGATGGTTTGACTAGCATCCTATGGCTTAAAAGCATTTTGCCTAAAAAATGATCAAGTTTAAACCTGATAGTTTTAGGTATGTGAAACCAGTTCAACGTAAATGCTAGAGCAAATACAATAGTTTAAAAATGGATTACAACTTTTGTTAGCTTCTTTTTCTTCAAATGGAAAACAGTCATATGAATATTAAATTTAACCTACCTTCTTCATATAATTCATAAAACAGTATAAAAGATTGACAGTTCATCTATTGAATTGGGAAAACCTTCTTCACTTTACCCAATATTTCCCTATAATTAACATCTGAGTTTGTTCTTTCCTTCAGCTGGCAAAGATTTGCAATGAGTGGTGGATATCCACTACCTCCAATTGAAATTTAATTTAGTTTTATAAATGTTTATACATGTATAATTATTCTTCAATGCACAAATACAATAATATCCGAGGTTTTTTAGTGCAATCTTTTTTCTTTTTCTCTGTCTTTTCTTGGCTCCTCCACCCCCCCTCCATGTCACTGTCCCACTATGTCAATAACCTAGTATGTATCCTTTTATATTCCCACACACATAAATATACAACCCTACCTATGTCATACATGCCTGGAGTTTGGGGCATCTCACTCCTCTACTACAGACATCTGTCCTCCCCATTTTTCTGTGGTGCACCTTTTTCACTGACACTTAGTCACTAAGTCCAATCACTCTTATGTAGTTCACTTTATTCTTGCCTCTTGGAAAAAGAAGAGCAACTCCCATAATTGACAGGACTTTGTGTCCTGTATTCTAAGAGGCAGAATTACCTAACAAAGAGTTGTTCAATGATTTACTTCTGTGTTCAGTTACTGTAACCCCATTTTGGACCTAAAAATGAAAAAAATATTTTTGAATATTCAAAAGTATCAAGTAGCCTTACTGAGGTTCACTACCTTATGACCATGAGCTCCATCTTCCTCTCCCACTGCCCCAGTATCAGGAGGTCTCATTTTCCTTCCCTCCTCCCTTTCTGAACCAGCTGCCATTCTTGGAGGGGTCTTAACTTGTATTCATGGACAGAGTAATTTTATCCTTTTTGTCATGTAAAATACTTGGGTGTAGTGACCCCAGACTCTGGCTGGTGAGCATGGTCCTTCTTTGCTCTGCAATTCTATCCTTCTAAAAAACAAAGTCTTGTTTTAAAATAAATTATGTAATTCCCCCCCCTCCCCCCGCCAAACACTTGACCACCTTCTTCTTGAGCTCTCTCCTTATTTGGCTGTCATGGTGTTTCATTCAATTGCTTCCCTTCTCACCAGTGAATCTGTCATCACTGCCTCCTCTTCTCTACAAACACTTGGGAGCTCAGCAGTGACGATGACATTAACTCTTATCCTTTGCAGCGACATCCAAATATGTATGCTATAATTGACCTATCTTCCCCATAACATGAGCCATTCAATGGATATTTCAGTTTAGCTGCTTCCCCCTTATTGCCTCCTTTTTGATCAATTTTAAGCAAAATCATCGTCATCTGCTCCAACTCCCACTTCTTTATTTACCCCTTACCAACATCTTATTAAACATGTTCTCTCCAGGCACTGAGGTGCAAACCATTAGAATGATCTTTCTTAATCTTATCTCTACATCTGATTTGTTGCTGTTTTAGTTAAGGCAATGCTAATTGCTATGATAGGCAATAAAATCATGGATAAGGGTGCAAACATGATAGTTGATTTCTCCATTATACAGAGTTCCAAACAGGAATTCCTGGTCAGTGTGCATCTCTCCTCTGAACAGGGAAGAGGCACTTGATCCAGGCTCCTTCTATTCTTTGGCTCTATCACCTCAGAGGCTTTGTTGTTGTCAGATGAAGGGGAAAAGAACATGGAAGGTCATATGTGGGAAGATTTTGGATCAGACCTGGAAGTGGTGCCCCTAAATTCTGCTCATGCACTTTTGCCTGGAACTCAAGTACATGACAAGGGTAGCTGCATGGGTAGCTGGGAAACATAGTTTAGCTGTGTATCCTGGAAGGAGAGCACATGCAGAAAAGCTGGCCAGTGTCTGCCAGTTACCACATCCTGCTGATTGCTCTTTTTCCATTTCCTTTACCTATTTCCATGACTACTGCCCTGATGCGAGCCATTATCCCATTGCATATGGATTACTGCAATGATTGTTGAATTATTTGTCTTTTAATTTGTCTGCCCACTTCCTGGCTTTTCTCCTCTAATGAATCTTTGCATTGGCAATCAAAGCAAGTTTTCTAAACTCAGTGACTCCATACTGCCTGACATTCAGAGACCTCCATAGTCCACCTTTCTGTCCTTATCTTGGGCCCTTTGCTGTGGTCAAACCAGCCTACTTAAAGTGTCTGGTCCTTATGTTCTTTCTTACTCCATTTTTTCCACCTAACACTCAATGAGGACACATTATAGCAGAATAGAAAGACTGGCTTAGGAGTCAGGATGTGTCCAAATTATGACTCTGCCACGAATTAGCTGTGTGACTGCTCTATGCCTCAGTGTTACTTTGAAAAAATCATGATGTAAAACTTACCTGTTATGTCTTGAAGGATAAATGAGCTAGTGTAGGTAATGCCCTGAGTGGAAATCTAATACTTAATAGGTATTCATTCACTAAGTGGGTGACTTGCAGAGATGAAGAATGCCCTCCTCCATCTAGAACCATTCAAATCTCATCCTTGCAGCAAGATTTTGTCTAAGCATCTTTAAAATTGCATAGCCTTCCCAGCTCATGCTAATCCACACTGACCTCTTCTGTTCTAAACTGTCTCATCTACTTGTCATTTAATCTTGTAATGTTTTATGAGATTTTTGTGTGCATGGAACTTTTATTTACATGTTTTGTTAGAAATAACCCTCCTGTGGAATTTCCTCTGTTTGTGAGCTTCTGAGAAGACCTGTGACTGTGGCTTATGCATCCTTTAAGCTCCATTGCTACACAGTGATGGTTTCTCAGTAAGTATGTCAATAAAAGGTGTTTGATTTAATAAGCATGTTTCTGGTGTTAACTGTTGTAGTCATAGGTGCAGAGCAAAGGGATCCTGTTTGGGATATGTAGATATTCATTTGGGCAGGTTTTGAGGAACCTGTATTGCTATTCAGAATCTAAGCTCATGGCTACGAGGGAATTGATGGAACTGTGACTGCTGAGCCTGCTGGCAGCCCGGCACCCCCACTAGGAATTTTTGAACACTTCACTTTAGTAATAACTTCCTTGCAGGGTACTGGGGTTCCCCACCAACAGTTAATCAGGGGGAGCTGTTTCATCATGGCAAAGTGGTTGCATTTAGAACAAGCTAAATAAGAAGATTAAAATCATTTTCAGAAGAAACATTTCATGGATATTAATACATTGGCTGTAAATAATGAAAGGTAATGAGAGCATTAAATCCCAGCAACAATATAGTAACTGCAAGGGAACTAATTTGTAAATGAGTGCTTTGCTTCTCTCTGAGCCAAATTTTCATCTGCTGAGTGGAATGCTGCAAATGCCACCTAGGAGAGACCTTTGGTAAGATCTGAGTGCAGTTTTTATAGCTGAATTGTTTCGGGCTTGTTGCAGTGTTCAGGCTTAGATTCTTTAGCAGTGAAAAGTAAATATCCAGGAGGGGGAACAAAGAGAGGCTTAAAAAAAAAAAAAAAGATTCTCTTAATAAAGATTAAAATTTCATGAAATACTTTCTGATAGTATAGTTTTTAGGTCATGCCCAGGAGTGGATTCAAAATGTGGTGGGTTTCCTTGACTTCCACAGATGGGGGCATCCTTGGATGGATGGGAGTGGGCCAGGGGAAACATTGATGGTGGATTTTTCTGAGGTCTAGCCTACTCTCTCCCTTTATGTAATAAGGTAGTTCTAACAGTTGGAAAGCTACTTAAGGGAGAGGAACTGGGAAGGATGTCAGATGAGGCACCAGAATCTTTTCCTTGTCCTTAATTTGCTCCTGAAGTCTCACCATGAAGGCAAGAAGAAGGGAAGAGCGAGTGAGGAGAGTGAAGAGAGTGAAGGGAAAAATCACCAATGTGCCTGCTTCCTATGGCTTGGCTGTGAAAATACTTTATAATGAGAAGTTAAAGGCTGGTCTCTGGAGGCTATAAAAAGAACAAGTAGTGTTTTGTGAAATCTGGTGTCGGTAGGTAAGGGAAAGTCTGGACTCTCTCTGACATTTACCTTTCTTCCTTTTTATTGACCTCAAATTTGAGTTAAATTAATATTACTTAACCTAGTCCAGATCTCTGCTCTTGCTAAAGATCCCACGACATTTCCTTTTAATTTCTGGGAAGAGACCTGGAGACACTAAGGTATTTTAGTTACTTACTAGGGCTAAACATTAGTAACAGAGCCAAGAAAAGGACAGAAAACTAGAGATGAGTTGCTATTTGCTTTAACTATTACATTTCCTTTGTTCTCAGTGAAGAGCTTATTATGTTGCTAGGATGCATTCTGGTCACTGTTGGAAGGCATTGTGTTATGTCCAATGACAACACTTGGTTTGATTCATTGCCTTGGAGTATTAGATCATATTTCTTTCTCCAATTCACAAAATTTTATAATTCACTGTGAGTGTTTTAGTCAATTAGTACAAATTAGGAAGGTCCTATAGACTACAGAATTCTTTTCTGCAGGACTCTCTTCAGTGATTAAAAATTCAGTTTCAGTAAATCTTGGCAGGGCCAAAACAATGATCTCAATCTCACAGAAGACAACACATTTCTCTGAAATTTCCCCTATATTGTCCAGTAAATTCATTATTATTATTCAAATGTCAATTTAAAATTTTAAAACATTATACACACCCCACTATGCATGGATAAACTTAGAAATTTAGTAATTAGAGCCTTTCTCTAAAGAATCAGCTTATAGCTTAAATAGCCAAGCAACAGAAATTGGGATAAGAGCACTTCTAAAACTAACACTGCATTTTTTTTCCTGCACAGAAGTGTTAACATTAATTTCTTCTGTGACCAAACTTTATTTGAAATATAATGTGTCTTGGCATACAATCCTTTGAAAAAAGTACTATAAACTGTTTTCTGTTTTCTATCTACTTCTTTGCTAGGTAATGAATGGTAGGTAGATTTTTTTTCTCTCCCTGTGAAGCATATGGACAGAATGTTTCAAGCCTGTAAGAGCATTAGTACCATTTAGAATCCAAAATGTGAAAGGATCAACATAATTAACACAGAGTAACAGTTTGCTTCACAGCATTTTGAAATTGACATATTGTAGACAGTTGTACAGCTCCTTAGTTTGGTGACATTAATAAACAAGTGCTTGTAATTTAAGAGTAATTATGAATCCATCCACGTGTGATTTTCTAATGAAGTCAAATACAGAAAAATCAGCAGTCAGGAGGCATTCTTTAGCTCTTAATTAGGAAACAAGCAGCAAGTTTAACAGTCTTAATTTTCACCCATTTCTTTCCATTGGCTCACTCTTATGTAATGGTCTGATAAAGTCATTGCATTTAGAGAACGCTGAGTTTGACAGCACAGTACTTGGGGCTGTGAAATCCTTTTCTCTGTCACTTTCAGAAGCAGTGCTGTTAATCATGTAATATATTTGCACTAGGCAGAAATAAAACGCTTTGAGATCCTTGGAGAGAAAGTATTGTAGAAAATTATAGCACGCTCCATTCTTCCAAAGACTTTGTGAGGAAGACGTGACAAGTACTATTGGACTCGTAATATGTAGAGATATTTGACAATGTAACTGATTTACCCAAAACCTCACTGTAAGATAGGAAAAGACTGTGGGTATTGGCCTCTTGACACCCCAAAATACCAATAAGAAGGTAGGAACAAATTGGGTCCAGGGAAGCCCCTTAAGCCAAACACTTGAAGCCAGCTCTGTGATGGAGACCTTAATGCTGCTACCACCCAAGAGAAAAGGGAAAGGTCTCCCTGAAGCCTTGATTCTTTGGCCCTCAGCCTTTTTCCTTGGGTTCACACCTCTTATCCCTTGCATTTCTGTGTTTCACCTTCTCTGACAGGTCTTCTCGGTAGAAGGGATGGCAGGCAGTCTGTGGGTATGGCATAAACACTACAAAGGTAAGTAGACATTGTTCTTACCAACGGTTTCTTGCATTATCTTATTCAATGCTCTTGACAATCCTGAGTCAGACACTATTATTGCTATGCCCACTTTACAGATGAGTAAACTGAGGCATGAGGGATTTCTCTTTAGGCTCTGGTTTATCCTTTAGGCCTTAGTCCCTGCTCTTCTTGGTATCATTTCAAATCCCTTTGATTTCTAGGTATTCTGCCCAGATCATAACATATTCCTTCCACCAGCTTTGCTTTCCTGGTATACAGGTTCTCCAAATGAACTTTCCTTGAGCTCATTCTGCTTTTGCAAACTACTTTATAGAATTTTCCCAATGCTCACAACTCTTGCTTTAAATTAGATTGCTCACTAGAGCATGCTGGCTAGGTGAGCTTGAGGTATTTTCTCCCTCTCCTCCTTACAATTTCTGTACCTCTGCTATTTCTTCATCAGGACTTTGCCTCATTTTTGAGCTAGCCCTAGTTCACCTTAGCCAGATACAATATCCTCATGAGAGATATTAAATATCCTTCCTTGTGTCTCATGATCATATTGAAATAATTTCTCTTCCATTTCTCATTCAAAACCCAAGTTCCCTTTTCCTTATGAAGTTCAGCCACACCACCCACTAACCCCTTTGAAGCTTTCTTAAACTGACCCCTGATCACTCACTTGTTGAAGACTTTAGTTCCTTTATCACTGTTTCCACCTCCATCTCTACTTCTTCCTTCCTTTCTCCTTTCCAAAATATATTGCATAAACATTTATTTCCCCATCTCCACTGCACCTTAGTTCAAGTCACCACTATTTCTTGCATGGACTACAGCAATAATTCACTAACTAACCCCTCCACACCCCCCCTCCTTTCTTTTCCCCAGAGTAATCTTTCAAAAATGAAAATCAGGTGATATCATTATTCCACCTCCAACTACTACACTCTTTTACTGGCTACTTATAACTCTTAGAACTAATAACAAGCTCCTTATAATAGCCTTCAAAGCTCGGGGTGATTTGACTCCTACCAGTCTCTCCAGCGTCATCCCATATCATGCTCCCTACTGCCCACCACCTCCCAGGCACATTGCTCTTATTTTCCTTGTGGGAGACAGAAACTTAACACAGGCTGTAACCTCAGCCTTATAGCCTCTCTCCACTGAAGTTACTCTCCACATCTTCCTCTTTGCCTGGCTGGCTGCTTATTATCTTTCTCATCTAAAATTCCATGTTTTTTTTTTTTTTTTTTTTTTTTTTTTTAAAGATTTTATTTATTTATTCATTCATTTATCCCCCCCTTGCTGCCCGTGCTCGCTGGGTCAGCCAACCACGCCGTGCGGGCAGGCCTGCCTTCACCAGGAGGCCCCGGGAACCGAACCCGGGTCCTCCCATATGGTAAACGGGAGCCCTACTGATTGAGCCACAGCCGCTTCCCTAAAATTCCATGTTATTGCTCAGACAGGTCCACTCTGGCCAGTCTGTCTAAAGTGGCTGTGGTGGATTGAATTAGATACTTCAATTTAGACACGGTCTTGGTCTTGTGCATTCCTGGAGTGAACGCATTGTAAATAGGCTCTCTTGAGATGTTATTTTAGTTAAGGTGTGGCCCACCTGAATAAGGCTGGACCTTAATCTGGAGTATTGGAGTCCTTTATAAGCAGAAGAAACTCAGACAAAGAGGGAGAAAACCATGGGGAAAAGCAAGAAGAAAAAGAAGAGGACATCATCATGTGACAAGAAAGCCAAAGAACCCAAGGATTTGCCAGCCAGCCAGAAACTACTGACCCCAGGAGGAAGCAAGTCTTCCAGCCCCTGAAAGTGTGAGCCAATACATTCCTTTTGTTTAAATCAACCCATTGTGTGATATTTGTCATAGCAGCCTGGAAAACTAAGATGGTGGCTGTGGTTTCCTCCTTTGCTGTCACTACTCTATGTTGCCCTGCCTTGTTTGTTTCCTTTATAGCAATTCTCACAAATCTATAATTGTATGTAGGCTCCATGAGGGAAATATCTTTTTTTTTTTTTAAAGAAATATTATTATTATTTATTTATTTTTCCCCACCCCCTTGTTGTTTGCACTTGCTGTGTCTGTTGTCTTCCTTTTCTTTAGAAGGCTCTGGGAACTGAACCTGGGACCTCCAATGTGGGAGGGAGGCACCTAATTGCTTGAGCTACCTCCATTCCCTGCTTTTGTTGTGTCTCTCATTATGTTTCTTCTTCTTATGTCTCTTGTTGCATCAGCTTGCAGTGCCTGCCCATCGTACCAGCTCACTGTCTTCTTTAGGACGCACCGGTAGCTGAAACATGGACCTCCCATGTGGTGGGCAGGAACTCAGTCACTTGAGCCACATCTGCTTCCCTCGTTTCAGTTCTGCATTAACTGCTTGGGTCCAACAAATAGAACATGTTGAATAAATATTTGTTGAATGAATTATATTTATTGTGTACCTACTATGTCTTTTTAATTAATATACTTTATCATATGTTCTCTGAGAACAAAGACTAATATTAGGTATGTGGAGGGACACAAATAAAGTAATGTTATTGGGTCTAGGGGTAAGGGACCAACATTAGAGAAAAGTGGAAAAGTTCTTTTATCTTTTGGAAACTCATCTACTCTGTCGACTCAGATGAGTTTTGTAGACTCAAAAGGATCTTTATTTCTTCCACGCTCTTATGGTAATAACACATTCTCATTGGTAACTTCTCTCTTTGATCACAGTGACTGCCGTTGGGGAATCTCTGTGGAGGTGATTTCATCTTGGTTCAACAGATTCTCCAACCCTTTGCATTAAAATAGTGGACTCAGTAATTCTCCAGTGTTGAGGACATTTATGAGACCTGCGTTCATGCAAAGTTATATGAGTCATCCAACAGCCATTCTGGGATATTTTATCACAGTTCCAGTAACAGAAGGATAAAATACAGGTGAAATATTTAAAAAACATTTCTTTACTAAATGCATAATTATTAAATGATCTTATGCATTGCATATTTTATTAGGCTCTTTGAAAGAGTGGTGAGCCAAAGCAGATCTGATTCTTACTTCTACGGAGTTTTCGGGCCAGTAGGTGAGATAGAAATTAGTAAATTAGAAAAGTCTTGGTAAGAGATGATGGTAGCATAGATCAAGGGGTTGGCAGTGGACATGGTAAGCAGTAGGCATATTGGAGAGATATTTGAGCCAGGATTCTGACTTGTGTTGCCATTCATGGAGTCTGAGAACACTGGAATAAGATTAGATTTTAGGAAGAAATTACAACATTGATGTGGAGCCAGTGGCCACTGGAAACTCTGAGGGCAGGAAGAGGGAAAAACAGTAGTAATATAGGGGCTTTTTCGGGACTTGGGAATTGTCCTGAGTGACGTTGCAATGACAGATATAGGCCATTTTATATCATAACATAACATGTAGAACTGTGTGGGAAAGAGTGAAGACTACAATGTTAACTATGTCCATGTTTAATGGCAAAGCCCCAGGATGCATTTATCAATTTCAATGAATGTGCCACACTAGTGAAGGATGTTTATGTGGGAGGGTATGGGAGGTGTGGGGAGTGGGGCATATAGGAATCCCTGTATTTTTTGTGTAATATTTATGTAATCTAAGTATCTTTTAAACAATAATAATAAAAAAAATTAGGTTTTAGGGGCAGATCATAAATTTAGTCTTGTACATGCTGCGAATGAGATGACATTGAGCCATTCTATTGGAGATTTCATTCACTATGGAGTTGCATTCATTGGTTGAGCATAAAAGAGAGATTGGACCTGGAGATATAGGGGAAAAAAGATGGTGCTCAAAGCCAATGCCCTGGATGAAATTGCCCAAAAGGAGAACAAAGAATAATAAGAGAAGATGGTACAGGGAATGGTCTTGAGGAAATCCATTTAAAGGCCTAGGGGAGTGGATGTGGCTCAAGCAGTTGTACCTGCTTGCCAAATGGGAGGTCCCAGGTTCAGTTCCCAGTGCCTCCTGAAATTTAAAAAAACCAAACAACAAGCAAAAACAAAAACAAAAACAAAACTAGTGGAAAAAAAAACAACTTAGGGGAGCCCATGTGGCTCAGTGGTTGAGTGTAGTCTTCCCACATAGGAGGACTCAGGTTCAATCCCCAGCCCCTGTTCCTCAGGAAAAAAAAAAAAAAAAAAAAAAAAAGGCAAAGGAGGTAAAGAAGTCAGAGATTAGGGAGGAAAGCCAGGAAAGTAGAGTGTCATGGAAACTCAGAGAAGTAATGAATGTTTTAAGCTGGAGGGAGTATCAAATACTGAGTACTTAAAAGTGCCTTTGGATTTATTGACATGCAAGTCAAAGCTATTTCAGTGGCATGTTAACACAGACACCAGACTGCAATGAATTTAGTGAATGGGAGTTGAAAAATTGAAACTCTCTGTTTAGACAACTCCTTCAACATATTAGATGAGAAGGTCAGCAGAGAAATTGAGCACGTATAACTGTTGATAGGAAAGGGTCAATTAAAAGGGAGAAGTTGATTTATAGAGAAGAGAAGTTTCCAAAGAAGAGGGTACGTGTAGGTTCCAAAGCATTAGTACAAGAATTGACCTGAGGGAAGAGGGTCATCTCCTTCAATATAAAAGGAAGAATGAGGCAGAATATGGGTACACATGTTTGGGAGGTTTTAGGTTGTTTCTTCCTCATAATTATTCATTCCTTGTAATTCTTCCAATCCTGGGCTTTAGAGGATGGAAGAGATTTCCCTAGTATTTTTCTTTTCTTATTATTCACTTTATTTTTAGGAACACTTACAGTATGCTTAAACTTTTTGTTTCCCTCCTTTTACTTCCCAAACAGCTTCATTAACGTTTTCCTTTATTCAAATTCTCACTTATGACTTCATGTGGAATTGAGGCAGATTGCTTAACACCTGAAAATTAACTCCTCTAACAAACTATTTATGCTTGTTTCAAAAGAATTGCATATACTTGATAAATGATTAAAATACTATATTTGTAATCATTTTCTTTAGTTCCTGGATTAAAATTAGCAGTCTTGCTGGTTGCAGACAAAGACAATTAAACATATTGAAAGCAATTGAGAATTCAGGAAAGGGCAAAGGAAGTAGAAAATGTTGTAATTTCAAATACATAATACATCAATCCTTTGTGTTAGTTAAGTCTTCTTAACTGCTTATGTAGGAAATCTGCCTAGAATTCTAATCACTCTTGTGTCAAAACAAAACAAAACAAAACAAAACAAAACAAAACAAAAAACTGCCAGTACACAATCCAGCCAGAGCATTATTTGCAATTTGATTGCTGCACAATTGATCAGCCCCATACAGGGCTGAGCCAGTCTGTTTCCAAGACAACAAATATTTGCACTTTCAAATTATTGATCCAGTTGCTTTGGCTACCTTTGGTGAAATTAGATTGATGCATCATGATTCAGCACTTGTTTGGTGGTTTCATTTTAGTATTCGTCTTCTTCCTTTAGGGGTAGCAGTACATAATCTCTAAACCTTTGTAGCTAGAGTGAGTCCTTTCAGCTGATCACCATCACGGAGAAAGCATTTTAATTCTGACATCATTTCCTTTCTCCAAACTCAGTAGCTAAGAAATAGGCTGCAAAACAGAACACAGGGAGTAGAAATGTCCTATTTCTCAGCTATTCTTCATTTTCATCACCAACTCCCACACAGTTTCCCTTTAAAAAGAAAGATCTGATAGCAAAAACAAAACAAACAAAAAAAACCCCACAAAACAAAAAACAATTATTTGAGGAGACACCAATTTCATCCCCTTTCTACTCATGACAAACCTAGTTATATATTTCCAGGAAGTTCATCAGTCCACAGTTTTTTAGTGTCCTCTTAAGCATCCAACATTTGCATGGAAGTGCCAGGTTCCACTCTACCTGCCCTTATACTTTTACAGTTAAGTTGACTTGGGAAATTTTTCCTGGTTACTCACCCCAATAGAGGGCCTTCGTGTTTTGTTCATTCCTTTTATACATCTGTATATACATCAATTAACCAGTAGGTCTATTGTCAGTCTCATGCTAGATGGTGAGGTAAGGAAGGAAAGCAGCTTTAGGTCATGTAGTACCAATGCAATTATGTGTTATTTAGTGACAATACTTCCCACACCCAAAATGAGGACATATTATCTGATAAAAGATTTTTTTTCCTGATCTGTGAATTTATTTATGAGAAAAGTCTTACAGAATTATATAACTGAAATCATGGTAATATATTAATGAATTATACTCAATAAAATAAAGCAATTTAGTGAAATTGAGATTTTCCTGAAAAAGCCAGACTGGTTTTATAGGTTGAAGTAAATCTAATTTATTTCATTTCATTTCACTTCATTTCAATTCAACAAACATTTCTTAACTACTAACCTTGCACACAGGACAGTGATAGATGCTGTGAATGCAAATTCCAACCCTCAACCAACTCCTGTCTCTTGGGGAAGAAAATAACATCTAGAAGATAACGTGATACTTGCTGTACCAGAGAAAAGCACGGGATACTTTGGGACTGAGGAAAGGGAATGCCTAACTTTTGGAGAAAGGCATTTTTTTTTCCTCCAAAGACCACAAAAGGGGAGGCAACACCTGAATTTAAACTTGAAGGGTGAGTGAGAGTTTTCCAGGCTGTAAAAGGAGAGTAAGAGAGCATAAACATGCAAAGGAACTGAAGCATGTATGTTTGAGAATTCCAAGTCACTGGGCATGGCTTCATGCTGGAATTTCTCTAAGAGTTGATGAATGCGATGGGTCACCATGATGTGGAGTTGCAGGAGAAGCTTTCATAGAGGAAAGGTGATTTGAGTTTAACTTTGAAAATCACTGTGAGTAGAGTAGACAAAGTGGGAATAGAGAGCAATCTAGATGGAGAAAGAGTATGATCAGAGTATCTGGTGTAGCAATGGGCATGACATATGGGGGATGCATAAGATAAACCAGATTGCTTGGGCTGGAGAAGCTGGAATAGACAAGGAATATTTAGTTAGTTAGTTGGTGTTCTTTTGAGTACCAACCAGAGGTGACTAGTAGAGGCTGCCTAGAATGTTGTATTGAGAGGGATTCTGCAATGGACTCTGGGAACAGCAAGTACTGTCATTGCTTTGTAATGTCTGCCTAGCATCAGAGAGAGGGAGGTATTGGCCTATGTGCCATGTATTTGATATTCCTGCTAAAAGTATGCTATCAACTGAACTTATAAAAAGAGGTATGCTCCTAAGATATTCTGGAGAAATCTTGGAGATGTGTTTCCTTTTTCCACTTCTTAGATGATTGGAAAGCATTGTTAGTAATTTTTCTTCTCCATGCCATTTTCTGTCTTTTTCAAAGTCATTTTAAAATACCTTACCATACAAGATGAGGCTTTGCTATGTTCATAATCTACATATGAATCACTGTAATGTTCTCTTTGTTCTTAGAATGAGTTCCTATTACAAGTCAGAAAATCACAACATTATTTTTAGAGCAAGAAAGAGCTTAAGTATTATTTTGTTCAATGACTTTATTTTGCATATGAGAAAACAAGGCTTAAATTGATCAATTTGACAATATATAGTGAAGTTGAAAATGCACTTACCTTAAGACCTAGCCATTCCACACCTAGGTACATACCCTGTGGCCGTGCCTCACAAAGTTTTTGCCACCATGACACATGTTGAAAATGTTTATGTTCCCATTGAATGCCAGCTCCCCAAATATCATCAATACAACTTGTTGATAAGATATTTAAGCTGAGTTTTTTGTTTATTATGCTAAGGGAGAATGTGACCTATGCAGAGATTTGGCAGTATCTTGGAGAGAGGAAGGGAAGGTCTGAATTTATTGAGCATTGGAAGTCTGTTTTAAGGTGAATCTTTCAATATGGGGACTTGATTAGGATTGGCTTAGAATCCTGATACAATTGCCCAGGATTAGTGGAAACAGCAAAGAGAGAATTTTAAGGCAAGAAATTCAAAGAATCTTAGGATGTAAATTGTCTGTTGATACTTTTCATTGAAGAGTTGATGGATTTTTAAAGACATTCCTGTCATGAACTCCTGGCCAAGAGACCCATGAGTAAGTAAAGTAATGCTAATGAAGACAGTGGAACAGAAAAGTCATGTTAACAGTAAAGCATGGCTTCTGTTCTTGGTCCTGTCTAAGATGACTTGGGGTTTTCATTTCACAGCACACACTGGGATAAACAGGTGAAGCAGTGGACCAATGAGAGGCTCTGCTTACCCCAGGCCAACCTGAGGACTGGAGAGAGATATATTCCTTGGCATATCTATAATCCATTTTTGGCCCAAATGGTCAACATGTTCAGAGTCTCTGTCCTAGGGAAATGCTCATATATGTACACAAAAAGAAAAATGCAAGAATCTTCATAGCAGCATTGTTTGTGAGAGCATAAAATTGAAAATTTCCTCAGTATCTATTGACAGAAGAATGACTAGATAAATTTTGGTATATTCAAATAATGGGATGTTGTACAATAGTGAAGATGAATGAGATACAGCTACACATATCAATATAGATTACTCATTAACATAATTTTGGGGTGAACGGGCACATTGCCAAAGAACATATAAGTATACCCTTTATTTTACTGACAATGTTGAATTTTACCTGAACCCTGTGATCCTGGAAAACGGTGTAGGTTAAGAGAGCCTCTACCCTTTGTGTTACTGACCAAGACAGCCTTAACTTCTTCTTGGCTTCACTGAACTTTAGAATGTTCTCCTTGTCTCTAGGCCCCTGGCCTCCTTCACCTTAGCTTAAACTCAGGAGAAAACAACATATACTGGACACACCCCATTGTTTGACCTTCTCCTCTAGTCCTCTTCCAGTAGCTCATCTTAGTCCTTAAAAACTCTCCCCTCCTCTGCTTCAGCAGAGAGGAGCCCTCTGTTTTCTTGGTCTTCTGGTCTCTCTCTCTCTAGCACAAAAGCCTTCTGGTCTCTTCTCTGTTGCATATAGCTTTGAATAAAGTCATCTTTGTTTGATTCACATTATCTGGTGCAATTTTTTCTTTGGCAATACAAAACACTTCTGTACATTGATTAGCATAAATACCTATGAAAAAGTATAAAAAAATGCATGTGAAAGATAAATTAAAAATTGGTGATATTTGTTATCTTCTCTATCTGGGAGGGGTAATTAGGGGACTTGAACTGCAATGGTAATGCTGTTTCACAGGTATTCATTATATTTTAATACTTTTTTGTATAACTTAAATATTTCATAATAATTTTTCAAGCATTTAACAAATTGAAAAATACACCAAGGCTCAGGTAAATGAGTGACTTGCCCATGGCTCCACAAATCAGACCAGGATCTGAGATTTTGTTCCTCTGGGGACAAGTGCCATAAACTCTAGCAGTGACCAAATGTATTTTTTTTCTTTTGGTTTCAGGGGGAATTCCTCTAGATATGGCTTTTATTTATTTATATTTATATTTTTATTTTTTCTTCCCAGACCCTGATGACCTCGTTAATGGATGGAGGGGAGAAGAATGGAGGATAGGGAGCACATCCTTGGTGATTCAGTAAATACTGTTGCTAGCTTCTTACAGCC
The DNA here is from genome assembly GCA_026826555.1 of Tolypeutes matacus. Taxonomy (NCBI): domain Eukaryota; kingdom Metazoa; phylum Chordata; class Mammalia; order Cingulata; family Chlamyphoridae; genus Tolypeutes; species Tolypeutes matacus. Next base: position 8,403,387 of record JAKSZT010053946.1, on the reverse strand, counting down.
ATATTTTGTCCTGTCTTTCTCTATAGCCTATTATAGAGGCTAGTAGATGCTGCCATTCTCTGAAAATAGTTATCCCGGGAAAGAATTGTCGGTAGATGTGGGCGGAGGGGGCAGACCACAGAGGATCACTCAGCTTCGGCAGGAGAGCCTGGTGGCTGCCTGAAAGGGAGATTTGAATCCACTATTATTTTATGAGATAAGACCATAAATTACTCCTTGTGAATTGAGAGAATGTTCTAATTTCAGTGTCTGGAGGTTTAGGTTGAGTGACAACTTCTTAAGTCCAGAAATCAAGTTAGGATCAGGCAATAGATGCAACACTTAAATAATAAACATGAATAAAACAAGAAGAACCCCTAGTTCACATTCAAATTTTCACTTAAATGTCTAGTGGAAAAGCCTGCTGGACTCCTATTGATTTTTAAAATGCATTTGGTAATGTTTATCAGTGCTATTTTAATTCAATAAATCTACCACTTAACTTTCTACAGCATAACAAAGGGGAAATAAGTGAGTGTTCATGCAGAGATTGTCTTACATCCCAATATGACATGGAATGAGTAGAGTTGAAGATCAAGCAAACGTCAAATGATTGGCAGCACATGAACAAAGCAATTGTTTTCAGAATCTCTACTTTGCAATTTCCTTAAAATTTGAAAATGGATAGTTAGTGCCTAATTCTTTAGTCAATATCAAAACACCTCAGACAGATTTTGAGCTAGGCTAACCCTTGCCAGTGTGAGGCGGTTTGGAGCTATTTACCCCAGAAAAATATGTTAAACTTAATTTATTCCTGTGAGTGTGAACTTGTTGTAAGTAGGAATTTATGATGAATTTACTTCAGTTAAGGTGTGGCCCAGCTCAATCAGGAGGGGTTTTAATCCTATTACTGGAGTCTTTTATAAGCAAAATGATATTTAGACAGATAGAGAGAAAGCTATGGGAAGCAAGAAGCTGAAGGTCAGCAGAATTTGGATGAGAAGGGAGAGGCCAGGAGAGGCTGCCTTATGCATTGCCGTGTGACAGAAGAGTCCAGGACCAAAGATCACTGGCAGCCAACCCCAGAACACCAGTTTTTGGGAAGTAAGTATCACTTTATTGATATCTCAGTTTTGGAATTCTCTTAACCTCAAACTGTGACCCAATAAAATTCCATTGTTTAAGCCAATCCTTTTGCATAGTATTTGCTTGAGCAGCCAAGCAAATGAAAACATAGCATTACTTTGAGCCTTTCTAAATTCTTCAATTAACTTTTACTATGCCAAATGATTTAGGCCCAAATAAGGTACAAAGTATTCCAAAATTTCTATTATTTGAGTTTTGTTTTAAAAATAATTAATTTCAGTGTACCAAAAATTTGAAAAACATGCATTAAATAGTTATTTGAAATCCACTGGTGGTTTATATCAGATAGATTTATTTGGGTATATGTGCAATTTATGTATATTAAAGAAAAAATTTTTGTTTGACCTCTTAACTTGGCTCAACCTCAATCATTCACACACTGTAGATGTATTATTCAATGTTTCACAGATCTGACTTTGTGGAGAGGGAATACCAGGGTTCTTGGAAGCCATGGCAGTATGTTTGACTTAGTGTTTGAACTCAAAGAAGGATGGTAAATGCAAAGTCATTGCTTCTCATTCAGGAGCTGCTACCCACAGTGACTTGCAGCTTTTTGACTCAAGACTGAGGAGTGCAGGTGGGATGAAAATTTTATCTTAACAATATGGGCTACATTAAATGTAAGGTGATTTTGAGACAAGTTGGCTGTCAAGTAAAAGTTATCAAATAAAATTCAGCCAAGAAAAGGAAGACATTTCCTATAATGCTCTTTATTTAGAAATTTAGTAATAGAGGGGTGTCAATATATCAAATAACACAGTACTTTAGAAATATGTAGCCTGGATTAGTAAAGACTGGTAATAGCATTGCATATAGAAAGCTTGAAACGTATCACTTTTGTGTCATTAATTACTAATTTCCAAGTTCCAATTTTTTGTTATGTACTGCCTGTCAGTGAAACCCTAATTTTCCAGTTGCTTAACATGGCACTAATTGTTTCTATCTTGTAATATGTTCATGTGATTTTATCTTTAAGTAAATAATCTCTTGAACACAAATTACTTTGCATATACTGGTTCTTTATTAAAGATTTAAACAAATTTTACTTTTCCTCTCTTCCCTTTCCCTCTTCTTCTCTCCCTTCTTGCCCATCTTCTCTTCCTATCCCATCCCTTCTCTCCCTCTCATTTTTTTCCTTTGTATTCCACAACCAATAAAATCTCAACTAACTAGTAAGCTCAACTTTCCAGCAAGTACTTACTCTTCAATAAACAAAGTTGTGTGGGGGACTTAATAGTAATAGTTTCATTTGGGAAACTAATGATTTTCTGGCCAAGGTTCTTCATTTCACTAGAAAAATCAAACAAAAAGCCAAAAAGTAGAGGAAAACTAAACATACATCTTTATTTACTTAGTGGTTATACAGAGGAAATCCTTCTGGGGTCTTGTTCTCTCAAAATGACTTCTATCTGTAGCTCTTGTTAGAAAGCACTGAGGGTATTTGATTGTGGACTCACTCCATGCAAATCTCACCAGGGCTGATAACTTACCTGTCTTCTCTGGTACCCATAGCACCTATAACATTGTCTTGTACCTAATAGGGGCTAAAGAAGAAACTTTCTTAATGAGTGAATCAGTGGAAGAAGCAGGGTGGTTTGGGCATAAGACCCGATTGTCTCTCTCTTTGAAATTAAAAATCCGTTAGAATATGTTTCCCCATTGTTATCGACTCCAAAAAGAATATAAGAGACATTTTTATAACCCCACTCACTCTTCCCCAGGAAAAGTAGGCAAACCTTTGTGTTCTCCCATCAGGAATCTCTTATCTATACTTTAGGAGCTGCCCTGAAGTCGAGCTCCAAACTGGTTTAAGCTGGACCATCCTCTGACCATCACACATGGAAAGAGCTGCAGTAAGTGATAGCAACCAGGGGCCTGTCTTACTTGATATCCAGGATAATCAAGCCCTCATAGGTAGGGAGGAAACCCCGGTAGTAGCTGATAGTCCTTGCAAGAGGGAAAATGGATCTGGATTTTACTTGATTTTTTTAAAAAATTGCCATTTCTGCATCTAATTTATTAGGGCACAATTTCATATTTTTCACACACAGAAACAACACAAAACCTTTTAGAGTTCTAGTTTATCTAAGTACCTCCAATTCACCTTTTCTCATTAATAAAACAATCTAAAACTTGGGACTGCAAAACTCTCAATACTAGCAAATAATGTAAGAAATGACTTCTGTTGACAGTGCAATTTCTCTTTGATATTTGTTGGGATTCCTACATTTAGATCAGAAAACGTAAATCTTATAAATAAAACAGTCTTTTGCTTTTTTTAAATGGAAGAGGAATAGCAATTTTATTTGATTGGTTTTGTAATCTCTAGACAATCGACTCTTAATATATATTAAGATTTTAAAGTGAGAAATTAGAAAAAAGAGACATTTTAGGAAGCTTCTCATTTATTACTGCAGAAAGGTCAGTTTGTATCAGAGATGGACTTGCTTTGGCATTTCAGGTATTTTGTAATCATTCATCTTCTAGTTAAATTATAGTCATTGAGCAGACTATATGAGAGCTAGAGGACCTGAGCAGTACATTTGATTTGAGAAGTACTAGCACAATTAAGAGACCCGTGCCTGGAACATGACAATATGGGGGCATGCCTTATGCAAAGAAACAGGAATAAGAAAAGAAGTTGTATATACAAATGGAAACCCTACAGTTAATTATCTGTATCCAGAGTATTCTTCAAAAATGTAAATGTAATTTCATTTATTAAAGCAACTTCTTAGACAAATTGATGACAAGAACGTGTCAAAGTTTAATTTCAAGCTTGCATAGGAGAAGAGGTTTCCCGAAAAACCAATTCAAAGATTCCCTCTTGGTAGAGATATTTTATATGAAAAAGAAGTGGTACAATAAAAGAATGTTTAGTGAAATATTATTTGGCTCCTTACAAGATTTATAGTTAGGGGGTTGGTGTGGGTGACTCCTTTTCTAGGAGGAATTCTTAATTTCAATGAAGTCTACCAGAAAATTGTTTAAGTATTTTTTTTTTTTTTTAAATCAGGCATGCTATTTATTATCCAGAAGGACCTGTGAATTATATCCCATAAAAGCCAAGTGTGGTACAATTTTCTCTCTTAAGTCAGCTCCCAGCTTGTAACTCTCATATTTGTTCCCATAATACTTAGAATGCGTAGGATAAAATACAAACCCTTATGAGACCCTATACCATTCCTTACCATTGACTTCCCTGACTCACTGTGCGTCACCCTGTGCTTCCTTCGTGGGTCTTGAATATGCCAACGTGCTCCTGCCTTGGGTCTTTGCACTTGCTGACCCCTCTGCCTAGAACACACATCTGCCACATAATCACATGACTTGTCTTTCACTTCATTCATGTCTCAGTTCCAATGTGGTCTCCTCTAAAATGACAAGGCTCCCTGCTTCATCCCCTACTCTTTTACCCTTTATCTCCTTACACTGCTTTAGATTCTGTACTGGTCAGGGTTTTCCAGAGGAACAGAACCAGAAGGCTATCTATCTATCTAATATCTATCATTTATCTACCACTTATATTTATCTATCTACCTATATATATCTACATACACATTAAGAGATTTATTATAAGGAATTGGCTTATGCAACTGTGGAGGCTGACAAGTCTGAACTCCACAGGGCAGCCTACAAGCTGAAATTCTATGTCTGAATTCCCTAGGGGAAGCTGAATGGCTGGAAATCCTGGGAAGAGCCAATAGTGAAGTTAAGACAGAAATTCTCCTTCTGTCCTCTAAAACCCTCAGTTCTGGCTTTTGAGATCTCCAGTTGATTGGATGAGGATATCCACATTGCAGAGAGCAATATCCTTTGTTGATAGTAAATGCAATCAACTGATTATAGATGCAAATCCCATCTATGGTATATCCTCATAGTAACAAGCAGGCCAGTGCTTGACTAAACAACTGGATAACATAACTTAGCCAAACCAACACATGAAATTAACCGTCACAGACTCCAGATGCTACTACCTGGCATACATTGTATATTTGTTTATGGTCCATCTCTCCCATTTCCCTACCAGAAGGTAAACTCCCTGAAATCAGAGGACTTTGTTTTGATCACTAATATATTCCCATGGCCTAGATCAGGGACTGGTTCATAATACATATGCTTAATAAAATTTGCTGAATGAATAAATAAAAAATATAGAACATTTTTGTAAGGATAAAAGGCAATGGTATGTTTGAACACTTGGTCAGAAAAGGAACACAGATGATCATTTCTCAATAGAAACTTCAGAATTGGCATGGATACAAGATCCTGACTAGATGGGAGTATAAGGACGGTTCGGCCTCTGCACAGCTGCTGGATCTCTAAACAGGCAAAAACAGATCACCTAGTACATTCATGTCTTGAAGAAAATTTCATCTCCCAGTACTGAAGCTCAACTATGACCAGCAAAGGAGAGAGCATATTGGTAAGGTGATGGTGATCAGAATCTTAAGAGAAAGTGACTCTGCCATCTTGGAGTTTTTGATGGTCAAGGAGGGTGGTTATTGTCAGACATATACACTGGATTTGGGAAAATAAGACTCAAAACTGTGAAGAGAAAAGGAGAAAAGATAGGTATTAGTCCCAGTATTTCAGACTAACTGTGAAGAAGCATAAGTAAGTCTGAAAACCACAACTCTGACACTGCAATTACAACTGTGTTCAATGGTGATGTAAAAAGGAGCTCATATATAAAGGATCCTCAGGTAGCGTATTCATGAAACCCTGAAGGAGGGACTCACAGCTAAGAATGAATACAAAAGAGTGGCATAAATCAATAATACCCATTTAGGAAGACTGCAGGCAACAATGTACGGAGACCCCCCAAAATGCTAAGGACAACAACATTTCGATTTTGATTTAACTTGTTGGAGACACACAAAAAAGGAATGTTTCTGACCTTCCTGAAACCTGCTTTTTGAAACAGATGGTGTAATGCTGATTGCCGATGACAAAGAGAATGCAAAATTGCTCAACTTCTATTTTGTTGCTATATTTTATACTCCCCAAAATAATTTCAAAATAGGAAAGTCAAAATGAGCAACATTCAAAAGGACTTGCAATCCCAATTAGGTCAGGATAGTAAGGGGAGAATTAGTTCTTTTTAATGAGGCCAAATCCAGATGAATGACATTCCTGGACTGTGAGAGGACATGCAGGTGGGAGATCAGAACCATTGTTATTCATCTTTGAGGAATAATGGTGAATAAGAAAATGAAGACATTTAGAAGTGTACCATGTTGTAGCAATTTTCCAAAAAGAGAAAAAGATAATTTCTAAAACTTATATATGATTGAGGTGACCATTGATTTTTATTATTAATAGCTTGTTAAGCAAATGGCTTGTAAACAACTGAGAAAAGAAAGTGGTGGTCATTAGTGGTCATCCACTGTCACTATCCATTGTTACATCCATTTTCATGACATCCAAATCACTAAAAATAATTCATGCCAAATCAAGCTCATTTTATTTTTGGAAAAGGTACCAGTTGGTAGATTAGAGAAGCATCTGAGACACATTTGATCTTGATTTTATTAAGGTATTTTTGTTTGATGATACCTATTTTTACTTACCTACTGAATATGTTGTTCCTGCAATACAGCATGACCCAAGCTGAATTTACAATCTTCCCTGGAAGCTTTTCCTCTTAATGTCTTAGTGGGACTACCAAAGCCCTGTCTTCTAAGATAGAATCCTCATGGTTGTGCTTAATGCTGCCACCAGAGTTATCTAAAAGTAGATCCGATTGTGCTTAGAACTTTGCTGGCTCTTTGATGTCCACAGGCTAAATTCTCAGCACTCTGATTTGACCTACAAAGTCTATTCCTAGCTTTGGTAGGAAAAGTTTGCCTGCCAAAGCACTGCATACAATCTATGCTCTTACTATACTGAAATTTTCATTATTCTTGTCTCTTTCCTTGCCCTTATAAATGCTTTTCTTCCTGTTTGCTATGTCCTGGTCTCCTTTTTTTTTTTTTTTGCCTGGCAAATGCCTACCCATACCTCAAATCCAAGCCAATGCCACATTCTGTGTGAAGTCTTTTCTGATTTCTGCAAATAGACTTAGTCATTCCCTTTTTTGTGCTCCCACAACAACTTAGCATATCTTTATTATTGCATTTATCAGATTGTATAGAAGCTTTTTCACTACCCCTCTCCTTTCACTAACCATTGAGATTTTTAAGAGTTGGTATTTATGAAATACTTATTTTCTCATCCCCCTTGTAACTAGCATGTTTCATATACATGAGAAATGCTAATTAATGTTAAAAATAGAACATGACTAAAACAATAAATAATTGTTTTTATTAGCAAGATAGAGAAAAGTGGATTCATAGTTATTTGAGCAGTCATATATGGCTTGACAAGATTTCTGGGAAGATGGCATTGGAGTGGACAGGCAGAGCTCAACTATCTCACAAAAACAATGGAGAAAGGGCGAAAAGCTATCTGAGGGAAGTTCTTTGGGGTCAGCCAACCAGGACAATGCTGTATAACCCCCAGGAGAGTGAGGGACAGAGAGACAAAGAACCTGAAACAACAAATATGAGTTAGTAAACCCTGCGGTGACCACGAAGGGCATCCATTCCCCACCCTCAAGACATGCAGCCTGTATAAAACCCTTGGCTCACTGCAGCTGACTGAGAGGAGAAGAGCTGTCTTCCTCCCTGGAAAGAGGGAGGGCACATTGGAGGGTGGAAAGTGGTTTCTCTTCAGTGAATTTGGCCAACAGAGACTGCTTTGAATCTCAGCTCTAGCCAGACCAGATGCACAGGCAAGCAGAGGTTGAAAGAAACACCTCCATGGAAAGAGTCACTGGTGAGTGCCATATGCTGTCTGTATGGGAAACTGCAAAGAGAAAAACTGCTTTTAGGTCTCTCTTAGTACCAACTCATGGGAGAAAAGCTGAGCCCAATTAGTAGTCACTGGCTTGATTTTTATAACTTAAGTTGGGCAATTAAAAAAATCAGAATAAATTGAACCAAAAATCAAGGAAGAGCTGTGGAAAACAAAACAAAACAGAACAGTAGGCAAGAGAGAGAAATTGACAATCAGAGTAAATTCACCAACATATTCAATGCCTAAAGATCAGCAAAAAAAATTATAAGCCATACTAAGAAGAAGAAGAAATGGCCAAGCCAAAGGAACAAATCAAATATCCTGATGAGATACAGAATTTAAGACAGCTAATCAATGATAATCACACAGATCTCCTAAATCATTCCAAAGAATCGAAGGATATGATGAAAGCAATAAAAAATATTAAGAAGACACTGGGTAAGTAAAAGAACAATTTGAAAGCCCACAAAGAAAAGTAACAGAGCTTATGGGAATGAAAGGTACAATGGATGAGATTAAAAATACATTAGGGAACAGACATGGCTCAAATGGTTGAGTGCCTGCTTCCCACATGGGAGGTCCTGGGTTCGGTCCCCAGTGCCTCCTAAAAAAACCCCCCAAAAAACAAAAACAAACAACAAGCAAACAAATTAAAAACAAAAACAAAAGTAATACATTAGAGGCACAAAAGAACTGATTTGAATTGCTCAAAGACAGAATTAGTGATATCAAGGACAGATCATCTGAACTTGAAAAGACATGAGAACAGAAAGAGAAAATATTGGGAGAAATGGAGCAGGGTCTCAGGGAATTGAATGACAATGTGAAACACACAAACATATGTGTTATTGGTGCCTCAGTAGGAGAAGAAAATGGAAAAGGGGCACAAAGGGTATTTGAGGAAATAATGACTGGAAACTTCCCAACTCTTATGAAAGAAATAATATCAATATCCAAGAAGGACAATGCAATCCAAACAGAATAGAATTGAATAGATCTACTCTGAAACACCTACTATTCTGAATGACAAATATCAGAGATAAAGAGAGGATTCTGAAAGCAGCAAGAGAAAAACAAAGCATCACATACAAGAGAACCTTAATAAAATTAAGCACCAACATCTCATCAGAAACCATGGAAGCAAGAAGAAAATGATGTGATATGATATGATGTATTTAAGGTATTGAAAGAGAAAAATTGCCAGCCAAGAATTCTGTATCTGGCAAAATTGTCCTTCAAAAATGAAGGTGAGTTCAAAGTCTTCACAGACAAATGAAAACTGAGAGAGCATGTTACCAAAAGACCAAAATTACAAGAGATACTAAAAGGAGTGTTGCTGTCTGAAAGGGAGAAACAAAACAAAACAAAACAAAAAACCAAGGGTGAGAGCCTTGGAAGAGTGTAGAAATGAAAATTATTAGGAAGAGTAAATTAAAGGGTAAAAAGATAAACAATAGTAAGATATGAAACAGAAAGACAAAGGAGAAAGTGGATGAAGTAAGTAATGCCTTTACAGTAATAATATTGAATATTAATGGTTTAAACTCCCCAATCAAAATACATAGACTGATGATATGGATAAAAAAACATGAACCCTCTATAGTCTGTCTACAAAAGACTCACCTCAGATGTAAAGACACAACCAGGTTGAAAATGAAAGGTTGGAAAAAGATATTCCATATATACAGTAACCAAAAAAGAGCTGTGACAGCGATACTAATATTGGACAAAATAGAATTTGAATGCAAAACTGTTATAAGAGATGAAGATCATTATATATTAATAAAAGGGGACAATTCACAAAGAAGAAATAACTATAATTTCCCTCTCAGCACTGCCTTTGCAGTGTCCCATAGGTTTTGATATGTTGTGTTCTCATTTTCATTCATCTTAAGATATTTACTGATTTCTCTTGTAATTTCTTCTTTGACCCACTGATTATTTAAGAGTATGCTGTTTAATTTCCATATATCTGTGACTTTACATAATTGCCAAAAGATGGAAACAAACAAGGTGTCCATCAATCAATGAATGGATAAAAAATTGTGGTGTATACACACGATGGAATATTATGCAGCTGTAAGAAGAAATGAAGTCGTGAAGCATATAACAATATGGATGAACTTGGAGGACATTATGTTGAGTGAAGCAAGCCAGACACAAAAGCACAAATGCTGTATGATTGAGCTATAATGAACTAAACATATTGTTTAAACTCATGGAGTTAATAACTAGAATATAGGTCACCAGAAAATAGAATGTTGTTAGAGAATGGAAAGCTGAGGGTTAATCTGTGTAGAATTGATTAAAAGATTATTAGTAAACCTCTGGAAATGAATAGAAATGGTGAAAGTCATCACAGGGTTTGTAACTAGCAGTGGGTATGGTGTAGGTATGACAGTGGTTTGAAGAAAAAGTCTAAGGACATGTATATTACTAAAAGGAAAGTTTAAAAATGTAACATGGCCCTGTATAACATATTAAAGCCTCATATGAAATATGAATATGCATAATATTGCATATTTAAGACTGTTTTTACAAAATTCAATATAAATAAACTAGAGGGATTAAAATAGAATAGCAGCTATGTATGTCAGGGAAAGTTAGAGAAATCGAGAGGTGATGAATTTTTTTGTCTATTTTTTTGTTTTTTATTATTATTAGTATTGGGATAATGAAAATGCTCTAATAGTGACTGAAGTGATGAATGAATGACTATGTGATTATTCCAAATACCATTGATTATACATTTTGGATGGATTGTATGCTTTTTGAATATGTATCAATAAAATTAAGTTAAAAAATTATAAAAAACATAGAGTGGAAGAAAAATGTAAGGAGGGAGCAAGAGAAGAAGAGAAACTGTTTGGATGGCAGAAAGAAGAGGGAACTCTGTGGTACTTGGGCCTGAGAGTGTGTTTATCACAGGATTGTGAGACTGGATAGCAGGACTTGAAAATAGTTTCCACATCATTTCATATGATCTAGGACAATAACTGTGACATAATTTATATTCTGGGTCACAATTTATTATTACTTCATATGTTTTGGTTTTTCTACAGTTTGGAATGGAGCTTCATCATATTTAATAAGACAAAGATATGCAAATATTTTTATGAAATCCAATGTCAAGTTCATCTTGTGGTTATTCTTTTGTAAAAAATAAAAGCAAGAAATTGAATTATGCACTAATAAAAAAATAAAGAGTATGGCTTAATGCATGATGATTGAGATCATGTTACTTGGATTCATTAACTTTCTTTCTTTTCTACCTCAAGATTTCTATTAATCTTCATCCATCCTGCCCCCTGCTGCCTCTCTTCACCCTCCCCTTCATCACTTGGGAAATTCCCTTTGCCAGGAAACCTCCCTTCAATCTAGTTATCTTATTTTCTATGATTCTAGCTCTTTTTTCTTTTCACAGCCAAATTTCTTGAAAACATAGTCAACTCTTGCTCCTACACATTCTCACCATTCACTAACATCTTAATACCCTTGAATTTGCTTTATGCCTCACCATTTTACTAAAATAACTCTATTGATGGTCACTAATAAATGCAGTCACAACATCTAACAACATTTTCTTGATCTTTATCCTTCTCGTTCTTTCTAGAGCATGAGGTACTATTTGCACCAACCCTTTGAAACTTTTTGCATCTCTTATCTCAGGCCTTAGCAAGCTATGACCACACACTAATCTTTTATATTCAAATTGTTACATCTTACCTGTGGGGATTCCTGTATTTCACTGAGCTTTCTTCCCACAGATTTTATCCTGGTTATCATGTGTCACCTTAGCAGGTCATCCCCTCCCACTCTGACATTTTCAGCACCTCCCTCCTTGCCACCTCGAGTTGGGCTATCCCAGATTGCTTCTGTTCTCCTTATTCTGTTTTTTTGTTTTACTGCCATTCTCTTGCCTCCACTGCGGTGACCTTAGTGAGCTCCCACTTTCCTGAGCATTGATGTCCTCTGCTGGTGATCTCTGCTTATACCTTAATTCAGCCTTGGGGAGGGGACTCTCCCTTCCCTTAACTCATGGAACAGAGCCTACAATTACTGGCTAAAATGACTGCTCTTGAGACCTAAATGCAAGCCCCAAGCCTGACCTCAGAAATCCTTACTGGGCTGGCACTCAGGGATCTCATGCCCCCATAATGAGGGCTCCTCTAGGGAGTCGCACCCTAAACTGATATGATGCTGCTCTCCCACTCTACGCCCTGCTCTAACTCCACCTCTCGACTCTGGCTCTCTGCTTTTGCTTTTCAACCATTCCAGGACCATATTCTTACAATCAAAGAATGGAGGGAACAGCTTCTCTCTTCTAGTTTCAACTAAAACGATCCCAGAGAGAGACCGACATTGGCTTTGCTTGCTTCCTGAGCCCATCCAGGTCCAAACACTGTGGTAAAACCACGAGGCTTTATGATTGGCCCAGTCGGGCAGGGACCCAATTTTGTGGTCTGGAGGACAGTCTTTCATCAGAATAAGGGGATGTGGAATCTTTCTGAGCCAAGTGTCCATTTCAATTTTTTGTCCACACCATGTGCCCAGAATAAATGCAAATGCAAAACAATTCTCTAGGAGATGGACCCTGCTGGCAAGTTTTAAAATGACTGCTAATGGGGGCAAGATGGCGTTGGTGTAGGAGGGCGCACACTGCAAGCTCCCAGAGCAAGGCGGATTGGGGACGGGGTCCTGCCCGGGGGTCTGTGCTGTGCACGCGTGGAGTGAGAAGCTTGGGACATCTATCTGCGCGGACCGCGGCGTGGACGAACAGTGGAGATTCGTGAGTTTTGAGGCTGCCGGTGGAGGTTGGCACAGGCGGCTGAGCCCCGCGGTTACCGAAATAAATAATAAAACGGCCATTTGGAGCCGCGGGCGGGGGCGAAAAAGTTTTATTTTCTGGGGAGCTGGCTGCCTGGCGCCCCTTGGACCTTGTGTGAGCAGAGCAAAAAGCTAGTCAGCACCCGGTGAACCGGAGAGGGGATTTTGGTCGGGGAACGGAGCTGATCTCCCTAGCCACCCAGGGATAAGACCCGGGCCGCTGCGGAGCCAGGAGGAAGGGACACTTCCCAAAAAAGGGAGGGTTCGGTTGGAAGACAGGGAAGGGTATTTTATATTTTTAGACATCGATCTGGCTGCCTGCACCGCCCCATAGCTTTGGGGAGCAGATAAGCCGAACTGAAGCAGCACCAGGCTGAGAGCAGACGCGAATCTGCACTCAAACTGATTTACTGAGCAGCCCGGTGACGCTGGAGCTCGGCGCCGGAAGGGGCGGAATCCGCCGTCTTTAGCAATCTTCACTGACTAACATCAGAGTTTCAGCTAACCTGGGCAGTCCGGAAAGTGGGACGTGCTTGATTAATTTCCACGGGCCCAGCTAGGGTCCCTTCCGTAAGGGGGTAGGTCTAGAAGAGGAATTATTTTGGGTCCTGCATTTGGCTAAAAAAAGTGAGGTCACCTCAACAATTGAAAAATAAATTCTTTTTAATTTAGTTTAATAGCTAAAAGCTGCTTCAGGACCTGCATATAGAACCCTGTGGGGAAATTCATTGATAAACACAAGTAGGCAGGAAGGATCCACTTGGACCCTAGGGGTATCATTGACCCCCCTTGTTTCCTTCTTCTTTTTTCTTTTTTTTTTTCTTTTTTTTTATTTTTTATTAGTATTAACTTTTTCCTTTCAGACCTTTCTCTATTATTTCTCTACCTCCTCATAATTCTAGCCTTCTAAATCACTATATAT
>JAKSZT010053946.1:8285351-8374673 GCA_026826555.1 Tolypeutes matacus | reverse complement strand
AGAAATTATAACAATGAGGTGGAGCCAGTGGCCACTTGACAGTTTTTTGGGTAGGGAGGGGATGAGCAGTTGAAATACAGGGGTTTCTTTGGGAGTTGGAGGTTGTCCTGAGTACTGTTGTGGCAATGGATGTAGGCCATTTTAAATCAGCACACACCACTCAGAACTGAGTGGGAGAGAGTGTGGTCTACAGTGTGAACTGTGGTCTATGGTTGGTGGCAAGGCTCCAGGAGGTGTAAGTTCATTGAGGTTGGTGGGCCACACTATGGGAGATGTTTGTGTTGGATGTGGTGGGAGGTGTGGGAGGTGGGCAACATGGGAATCCGAGTGGGTTCCGTATAATATTTTAGGTAATCTAAGCACCTCTTAAAATATATGTATATATATATATAAAAAATAACATTTTTGTAAGCAAATACACATATATGCATATATATTTATATATCATTTTACAAATGTTTGTATGTATTGTGAGAATTTTGATTTTTACCCATAATAAAAAAAAAAAAAAAAAAAAAATGACTGCTAATGTTTACATCTCCAACAGACTTGACACCATAACCACCTAATTCCCTTTCTTTTTCTTTTTAAAAGCAGTTCTTCATCTTCCTCCTTTTCTAGCATTTTTGCTTTCCATTCTGTAAAAACAAGGTTCTTTCCCAGCTTCTCTTACCTTTATATCTTTTTGCTCTTCTATGTAACAGCTTCAAATATAAGCTCTATGCATCTAATTAAATATATCTAGTATTGACCTTCTCCCTGAGCTCCAGATGTTTACTTGAAATATCCACCCAAAGGTTTCAGAAGCACCTTGAATTTAACAGCTGTGCCTATTCTAGGGCTTCCAAAACTATGTTGCAGGAATAATCCATTCTTTTTCTAAATTCAGCTCTAGACCCAAATCAATGAAAACCCCTTGCCTTCTACCATGATCTCTTGGCTGATCCTAGGATAGGGTTATTTTACACCTTGGCCTTGCAAACTGGCTTAGTGGGCTGCGTGTAGACTCTGACCTTTGTTTTCTGCTGGCTCCTTATTTCTGCTTTCATCCACAACTGCCAGGGTCTGTGGATCTTCAAGCCATAGGCATTGTTACCTGTGAGTATGTAGGCAGAGATGGGACAGTTTTAGTCGAATTACTGTAGAGGGAATTCTTGCATTAAGTGGAAGGTGTACTAAATCATCTTTAAGATCCCCACTAGCTCTAAGGATTGTTGATTTTATAGGATAAAATGCTTAACGTTTTCTTATATGGCTATGGTGCCTTGATTTAGTTGAAAGTCTTTGTCATTTATATATGTGTTTCTGGCTGATGTTAAATTTTCTTTATGGATTTGTTTGAAATAAATGGGTCATTACCTGCAGCTTGGATAGCTTTCTGCTTACATGGATTATCCTGGTTTTGATATTTGTTTTGGTAGAGAAAAACTCCTGATTAGCACAGTGGCAGAAACGGTTTTCTCCCATATTTGTTTGCCCCTTCCTCCATAGTAATGGTATTTTCAGCCTCCTTGGAGCTGGGTGTGAATAAGTTCTGAATAGGAGAGAGGTGTGATTTGGGTAACTTCTGGGCGCCCTTAAGGGGAGATGATTTTCCATCCTTTTTTGTTTTTCCCTTTCTCTGTTGATGGCCATGAAGAGATGGTGGAAGGCATCTCCAGCTATAGAGATAAGTACAACACCAGAAGGATGGCCACATGTCAAAGGAGGAGGTCCCTGGGTCCTGACATGTGGAGCTATGCCCATGTGAGGTTTGTTATAGAGGAAAAAAACTTCAATCATTTTTAAGCCACTGTAATTTGGGGAACAGATTTATCAATTAACACTGTATCCTAAAAAATATAACAGGTTTGCTTTGCTTTTTTTTTTTCCCTTCATAATCCTGTGGTTAAAACTTTATCTTCTGTGTATCATGTTGGTAAATGGAGTTCAGTTATGTAAAGACAAAGAACAGTGTATTCAAAGTAAATTAGATTGATGGGCCTTAGAGCCTGGGCAAATATATTTTAGACTAAATGAATCAGGCCTTGTGAATAAGGAGAGAAGATAAGGGAGTTGGTATTTATTGAACATCTACTATATGTCGAGTGCCGTGCCAGGTGCTTTGCATACAATACCTCATTTAATCTCTGAGTTGGGTATGTTATCCCCATTTTGTAATTGAGGAAACTGAGGTGTCACAGGAAGTTTTGCCAACTAGCCAAAGTGGAAGTAGAATTTAGTCTCAGGTCTGATTCCAAAGCTGTTCTCCTCTTTATGCTGGGGAGGGGTGGTGTTAGAGTTATAAGTGTGGTGAAGATCTGGAGTGGGGGACAGCACAATGGCTTGTGAGGGGTCTTATTTATGTGAGAGCTTCCCGGGAAAAATGGCACATGTCTTTTGAATAAAGGATGGACTTGGGATGTTGGCATGTATGTCCTCCAGAAGGAGACAGGGAACTTACTTTAATTTAGGAGGGCCAAGTCAACTGGACCCCTGTCCTTAGGTCCTGGTTTTTTCTCTGTGGGAAGAAGACACTTTTAAGCACAACACAGGTTGATGAGGCTCAAATAGTCTCTTACTCAGGTCCTTGGCAGAGGGAACAATAAACAAGGAGAGAAGAGTCTACATTTAAGAATTTAACTCAGAGCAATAGTGATTCCAAGACTAAATGAGAGAAAAACAACTCTGAGGACTCAATAATGGCTGCCTCATCTTTTAATCCAGGGGCAGGGGACAAGTGGCCAGAGAACAGCGTCTCCAAGTGGTAGAAGGAAGAATTGCCATAGCTGGGAATAACCAAGAGATAACAACTGATAACCAAGAGAGGGCAACAGGCTGCCTGAGACACTGGAGACTCTGAGGGAAAGGAGGAGACCTGGGGGTAAAAGTAGGGTGAGCAAACAAGGGCTGTTTTTCCAGTAAAACACTTTTTGGAGGTTCGGCATTGCCTTGAAAAATAAGAAGTGTATCATGTTTGCACTGGGGTAGTTATCTGAGTCTTTAGTTATTTCCAAACTTGGGGAAGGGAAAGTTACTTGTAGGAGCTGGAGACTGTAGAAGCTCATTCTTTAGACATCCAGGAAAACGTAAATTGGGTGGTTCTTCTTTAGTAAGAATCATGGACCATAACCAACAATTCCCAATGGCTCAGGAAGCTTGGCAGAGATTTGTCTTATGTTTAGGAAATACGGAGGATTGAGGTAAAGAAGGGGACCAGCAATGGGATATTGTGTTCCAGGAGGCACATTCATTAGCTGAAGTGACTGAACATTGACATTTGGAGCCCTGGGTCTTTTTTTTTTTTTTAATTTTTAATTTATTTTTATTGTGGGTAAAAATCAAAATTCTCATAATACATACAAACATTTGCAAAATGATATATAAATATATATGCATATATGTGTATTTGCTTACAAAAATGTTATATATATATATACATATATATATATATATATATATTTTTTTTTTTTTTTTTTTTTTTTTTTTACCGGGAGGTCCCGGGGATCGAACCCGGGTCCCTCCATATGGGAGACGGACGCCCAACCAGTTGAGCCACATCCGACCCCCTATATACATATATTTTAAGAGGTGCTTAGATTACCCAAAATATTACACGGAACCCACTGGGATTCCCATGTTGCCCTGGGTCTTTTAAATAAACCTAAGCAGTTCAAAGCTTGATTCTAACTATATACTATGGCTGAAATTGCTGACCTGGGTATGGTTTATAACCTTTTCAAACTCCATGCTCCAAGAAAGAAATCTCATGATTTTATTACCACTAGGATGAACATTTTGCTCTCACTGACTTACTCCTGAGGAGAAAAGAGCTGGGACATGTCATTAGAGATGTCAGTCATGGCTCCTGCCAGCCCACGGACCTTTCTCAGTGAAATTGCTTTGCATGTAGCCGCTGCTGAGAAGACTTGTCTATGCAGACTGTTGATTCTGTTCTCTTCCCATCACTGCCTATCTCATGACTATCATTTGGACAGGGTGGGCACATGACCCAATTAAGCAATAACCTATTAATTTATTGACCCAAGATTAACCAGGGGCTGTTGTGAAAAGATGGCCTGTGCCAGTTATATATCTTCTACCAGGAGAATTCTGAGAATGTAAGGTATTTTGTAATGGGAACAGAAGCTGAAATGGTGCATAGAGAGCTATGAGGTAGAGTTGGTTCCATGAGGTTGGGGGGTCCCTGTGGGCTATGAGGGAGAGGACATGTGGTAGGTGGCAAAGACTTTCTGTCAGAGAGGTGATATGGCCAGTGAGAGAGTGTTGGGGAGTTGCTGGTCCCTGGGTTGGCCTTAATTTCTGACGGCTTCCTGGTTCCAGGTATAGTTCTATTTTCAGTCCATATCTATGCTTATAAACAAACTCAGTTTTTGCGAAAATTTGAGTAAGTGTCTTCCTTACAATAGAAAGAGCAGCACTCAAGCAGAGATAAGGAACAAGCAGGACCAAGCCTTCAAGTCCTTGGATGGTGTTGGAGATTGGATTATGTCCCCCATAAGAGGCATGTTCAGGTCCCAACCCCTAGTCCTGTGAATATGAACCCATTTGTAAATAAGACCTTTGAAGATCCTATTTTAGTTAAGGTGGGCCCAAAATGAATGAGGGTGGGCCTTAATCCAATATGGCTGAAATCATTACAAGCAGAGGAAACTGAACACAGGAAAAGAAGCCTCCGGGAGCAGTGAGAAATTGGATGTCAATGGAACCTGGAAGAGATGGCAAAGATTCCTCAAATGGCAATAGTAACTTCTGTTCAGAGCTACAGAGCTCTAAGAGCTGTAAGCTTTTTTTGGGGGGGTGGGGGGGTGGGGCTATCATTTCATTTGATCCTCATAAAGACTTTTTTTTTTTTTTTACATTTGTTACAATTGATGAACACGTATTGGAGCATTACCACTAAGTGTGGATTATGGTTTACATTATAGTTTAAACTCTCTCCCGCACAATTTTGTAAGTTATGACAAGATATATAATGACCTGTGTCTGTCATTGCAATGTCATTCAGGATAATTCCAATGTCCTGAAAATGCCCCCATATTACACCAATTTTTCCCTCTCCCTCCCTTCAGAACCTCCGGTGGCCACTGCCTCCACAGCAATGATAAAAGTTCTTCCATTGCTAGAATAACAATAAGTCTATAGTAGAATACCAGTAAGTCTACTCTAGTCCATTATTCATTCCCCAGTCCTGAGGATTTTGGGATGGTGATGCCCTCTCTGCCTCTAATTGAAAGGAGGCTTAGATCCCATGGAGCAGACGAATGGGACTGTCTTGCTTGCAGTTGTAGACTCTTTCTGTTCCTGATAAAGAACTTTGAGATGAGTAGAGCAGGCATTATTATTATCCTCATCTTACTTAAGAGAAAAGTAGACGCTTTAGGGTTTAATGAGTCATCTAAATAATTGATAGAGATGTGACTTGAACCTAGATCTCCCAGTTCAAATGATCTAATTTTTCTTCTTAGGCCAGGCCTCTTGCTTAAGATTATGTATCAGAATCACTCATGGTGCTTTAAAAATATGCTTGTGCCTGAGTCTCTTCTTTTGAGATTCTGACTCCATAAGTTTGGGGCAGGATCTGGGCACCTGTGTGTTTTTTTTTTAAAGACCCACATGTGAGTTTGATGAACATCCCTTGTTAAGAACCACTGCATCAGGTAACATGGGCTCAGCAGCTGCTCCACTGTGGTGGTGCACACAATAAGTCTATAGTATACTATGGTCCATAACCTTCAGCCCTGTAGAAGTTCCGTAGCATCGAGGGAAAGATTAGTGAATTATCTTTCACTCCCAGTATACTGAGAGTGTCTAGGGGAAGGCACGGGACCATGGTGATGTCACGGGATAATGTGAGGACTTTTGCTCCCATTATCTCCATAAGATGCTCATTCTTTGATAAAGCCAATTTCCACAATGTGATGCAATATGTGGATTACATCTTTAGAAAATTTTTCTATTTTTCAAAGCTGATTTGGAACATATAATCCAACCCAAACCATGGACTCGCTATGTAGATATAGCTTTGAGGCCACTTCCTTAGCTCCCTTTTCAAATAGATTGCTACTACTGAATCCCTTCTATATAGAAACCCTGGAGCTATCCGGAAGGCTTATCTTGTGATGCTAAAGGAGGAGCAATTTCAGTAGTGAGTAAAAAGATAAACAATCTTAGAGAGAACTTCAGGAGTCTCCTGGCTTCTTGGACAGGCATCAGGCTGGAGCTCCAAGGACCTGGGAGCCTGACTGGTCAGCGTTTGTAGTGGGACAGTGACCCCAGGATCCTTTAGAAAGATGGGGGCTGACCTGCTTGACACTGGAATGCAGTGTGACGACATGTAGGAAGTTTCTACCCAAAACAAATAGTGACCAGAAGATTACAGGAAATACAAGGAGATGGAGGGCTTAAGGAGGAGATGATCCATTTGGTTCCCGCCCCCCCCCCCGCCCCCCAAATGCTATTTTCCTTTGGTTAGGCTCTTAAATAAGAAAGAAACATCCTGGAAAACAGAAAGGTTATTAAGAGGTCAGGGGCTTAAAATCCTAAGTTGTTGATGATTTGGTGCTCTGGCCGTTGGGATATTCTGGAAGCACTGGAGTCTGGGCATTGGAGTTTCAAATAGTATCAATGATGCAGAGCCAGGTGCATGCAGTCCAAAGCTTAGTGGAAGAAGAACTGCTCTTCCTCTAGTTAGATGGCTTAGGGGTCAGTCCTACCTAATACACTTGAACATAAACATGTATAGTAGCTGTATTTACTGCATGTTTACTATGAACTAAGAACTATGCTGATGCAAAATCAGTCACTCCTAAAAACTGTGAAGTAGGTAGTAATATAATACCCATATTATAGAAAAGGATATAAAGGCTCTGGGATGTAGCTTGTTCAAAAGCAGATAGTGGGAAGTGGGTGTACCTCAGTGGTTGAGTGTCTGCTTTGCTGTATGAGGTCCCAGGTTCAATGCCCAGTAGCAAGCAGGTAGTAGATGGTAGAGCTGAGACTAGAGCCCACACCTGTCTCTAAAACTCCATGATGTTCAACCGGCAATCCATGGAAATTTTTGGTATCTCTTTTGTAGTCTCCAAACCATTTCCTTCTCTGGCCTCTCCCCTACAAGAAGAACCAATGCTAGAAGTAAAAGAGAAAAGTGCTAGTTTGTTCTTGGAGGAGCTCTGATAGAGTAAAATGGGCAACTAGGGAGCATAGCTCAAACTAAGTAGTGCTGGACATGGGGCACATACTGGGGACACATGGCAGCCCATTTTGAGCTTTGCCAGGAGAGTTATGTGTGGCTTCGCTTACTACGTTATCCTACAATCTTTTCATTTCCTGTGACTCTACTTTGGCACTGACAGAGCCTAGTATTCACTGAGGAAATTAAATGCAAGGGCCCCATGACAAATATTACTTTTTACCTTGAAGGAAGACAAACATGTAGTTTAATAGACCAAAACATATGTATTGGATTCTCCAGAGGGTAAGCGTTTGGGTACTCCCCACCCCTCTCGAAATAGATCTTGTTTATCTAAAGCCTTCCTTGCAGTTGCCATTAATTGCAGGTGACAGCTTCTGCCCTTCCCAGTCCTGCTAAATGGTAGGCACTGTGGCTCTTTATCCTGAAGTTTCTACTGTTCCAGGGCCTGGAATCAATACTGACCAAGAAAGGTGGGACATCAGGAAGTAGTCATGCTCTAGTCGACCCAGGACCATTGGACTAAGATGGGGCATATGTGAGTCTCCCAGGCCACCAAATGGTGGCCTGATTCCTGATTGCACCCAAGGACATTGGTGGTGGTGGGGGGCGGGGAGACACTCTGCCTGAACTCCTGAGGGTCTGACTCTATCCAGTGTAATCCCCAACACCAATTAGGTCTTATTATGAAATCTAAAAAATCAACTGGGGACTCTTTTCCTCTACCTTTCAGACTCTGCCCTTTCAGCTCTCACATCTTTGGGCTATGAGCTTAATTTGAGGAACCACTTTTGGGGCCTGGGATTCGGACTACTACTCAGTAATGTTCTCTACTCTTTCCTATCTTTTCTTACCCCTCCTTTCTCTCTAGTTCCTTCCTCTTCCTATTTCTTTCCCCACTATTGTAATTTCCTAATGAATCTCTTATTTCATACTTGTGTGATTTAGTCTCTGATCAGTTATTTTTGAGAGTGTCACTTTCCGTTTGACAGACACTGTTTTAGGATCTGATGAATCAAAGGTGAGCAGGTCGCAGCTCTTTCTTTCAAGCAACTTACAGTCTTAAAAACCAGTTAGACTTTTAAATAGATGATTATAATATAAAGTAGTAAGTAGTGGCTAGATATATGTATAGATAGAAGATTATTGGTGAGGAGGAGCATATGACTATGTAAGTGGGGGCCAAGGAAGGCTTTTGGGTATTAAAGGGTGGGATGGAGATAATGAAAAGGAGTTCCAGGCAGAGAGGAAGCATGAGCAGAGACTTGATGGTAAAAATAGCACTCTGTATATGTTATGGGTTAAATTGTGTCCCTCATAAAAATGTGTTAAAGTCCTTACCCTCAGGACTTTATTTGGAAACAGGGTCACTGCAGATGGAGTTAAGTTAAAATGAGGTCATACTGAGATAGGATGTGTCCTTAATCCAATATAACTGATGTTCTTATAAGAAGGGAAAGCCATGTGATGTCAGAGGTAGAGACTGAAGTGCTAGCCAAGGAGGGCCAAAGATTGCCAGCAAATCATCAGAAGCTAGGAAGGAGCAAGGAAGGATTCTTCTCTACAGGTTTCAGAGAGGACATGACCCTGCTGACACCATGACTTCAGACTTCTGCTTTCCAGAACAGAAGACAGTAAATTTCTGTTGTTTTAAACCACCAAATTTGTGGTAATTTGTTATAGCAGTACTAGGAAATGAAGACAGTATTAAGAAATTATGAGCATATTTATTATGCTGGAAAATAAAGATGAATCAGGAAGTAATGAAGTTGGAAAGGTAGACCATGAAGAGCTTTATAAGGAGGATGACTATATAATTTTTCCAAATTCATGACACTTGAGAGTGAAAGGATTACATTAATGATTATTCTGGGACAACAATGAAAAGCTATGCTTGTCTCAGAAAAACTGGGACATATCCTCATCCTGCTTTGTTGACAGGTGAAGGAGCTTGGACTTTGTCCAAGGCAATGGAGATTTATTGAAAAATTTTGCATTTGCGACTGCTTGGCATCTGAATACCCTTCCTGTTTATGGAGATGGATATTTCCTCCCACAGCTACCAGGCAGGTCAAGGGCAGGCATGTGACTCAGGCTTTGCCAAACGGGACTCTGAATCCAGAGGGTCAAAAGGGGTTGAATCCAAGGGTGTGGTGGTGAGTAGCAATAGTTCTGGAGGTTATGGTGCCTGGAGCAGAGTTCAAAGCAGACCATTTCTGTGGTCCCTGCTTGCCTGTGCTTTGTCTCCTCGACACATGTTCCTTTTCTGAGCCTGTTTCTCTAGACTGTATATTGATCCTCTGACCTTCCAGTATATTCTGTTTCTAATTAAGTAAGCCAAAGTCAGTGTTTGTTTCGTGCAACTGAGAATATTTGTTGGTAAAGCAGTCCTAAGCCCAGGCTTGTTTGGCAGTGGTGCAGAGGAGCAAAATGAGGGGGCAGTTGACCACGACTGCCCTCATGGGGTGGAGTGGTCCTTCTGAGAGGGAGCTGTTAAGGCTGTCCACAATAAGCTGAACAATCATCCTCCCCACCAAGCGAAGCAGAACAAGAGCAAGGCCCTCCCATTAGTGTCCTTCCTGGAGGCCTTGAGTGTCCACAGAGAATGACAACAGCTAGAGGTGAGTCCAGCTGGTCCACTACTGCTGCTTTTGGACATGTTGACAGTACAGGGCAAGGAGTCTGAAAGGGGACTGTGGGGACGTTTGCCTTGAACTTTTCAAAGCCCAAATTATGCTGGCCATAAAGAAAAGGCACAACAACCTTGCAGTCTCCAGGGCTGTTCTTTATGTGAGTAGTAAATTCTCTTCAAGAAGCGGGATGGAAAGCTGCATTAGGCAAGGATAAATAAAGGTGCCATTTTTATCCAATCTTTAAAGGTTTAGCTTTTAAAAAAAATCTGTGTATGTTTTCTGAGTCTGCCTTAATTAGGCAAGTCACTGTAGCTGTGCTTCCCATAGTTTTCTGTGTGTATTGTGTGTTCACTTTGTAATCCATTAAATTTTATGGTATTAGCAGGGATTTGAAGCACCAAATTTAATCAATAGTCATTTCTCCTGCATCAGCACTTTTGCTCAGTGCTCTGTAAATTAAGCAGTGTTTTAGCATGCTGTCTGACCTTTACCTCATAGACCACACTTCCTAATGGTAACTTCTCCTGTTTTGCCTTGATATATATCCAAGGTCAAAGGCTATTAATAGCACTTGTGAATTGTCCCCAAAGGATCACAAAAAATGACCCAGTGTTGGAAATCAGCATTGCCTGTGCTTTGGGATCGAGGCAGAGTTTGGCTTGGCAGTCTTTGCCTTCTGATGCTATGTAACGTGTTTTTAAGCTAAATCATTCAAAATATGCTCTTTAGAATTCTGATGTACCCCTGGGTACAATCCAGGTTTTGGTCACTCTAGGCCATCAGATAGGAGGAAAATCATATGATTTTTTTCCCTCATGTCCATGTTTTTCTACTGAAAAGCTAGGCTGATAACCCATGCTGTTTATAGTCTAAAATCATTGATAAGCCCTCTTTTAGTAGCAGAAATCTAAAATTTAAGGGACCCACTTCCTGGGATCTCCTATGCGGATAGCATTCCTCTCATTGCCCTGACTTGGGAAGAGTTCAGGCCCCTGTGCCATTCATTGGTCAGTAGATCTGCATCTGGGAGGATATTTAAGGGGTTCACTGATGGGGCTTCTATCAGCTCTCTGAGTCAAATGGGAATGAAACTCTAACATAAACTAACAGATTCTGTATCTGATAGGCTTTGTTTATTTCCAGAACAACTTCTTAGTATGAATCATATCTGGGAGTTTGATAGGTCACATTACTCTTGGTGGCTCCCAAGGGAGAATTTTACTCGTGAGTGTGCCTCAAGGTTGCCTCAAGCTAATATCTGATTTGCAACAATAACTTCTCTGATGATACCTCTGCCTCTATTTCTCCCATCTCTGATCTTGGCCCCCTTCTTGCTGCCAGGCCCTGCCTGAGCTCCTCCATTAGAATCGTTTTCCAAAATGTGACTCTCCTCCACCTTTTTCCACCTCAGTACTTTTGTCCTGTCTATTCCATCAAGTGCAAAGCCTGGAGGGTGGTCTGCAGAGCCTTCCCCTAAAGCAGCTCATTTCATGGGGAAAAGGCTCTTTGTTTCTTTACAGGCCTGCAGGCTCCAGCACCCTAATCAGTGTGGCCTCTCAAAGGCATTTCTCATGCTCATGGACTTGGACTCTTATACCCTGGGCTGGAATCAGGGAGTTCACTGTGAACAAAAGATATTGGGAAGTGCAGGTGGAAGACCAGCTATGTGACCTAGAGCAGGCTCTTTAATGTCTCTGAGCCCTGGGGCTTCGTTGTCTCTAAAATGGGGATAATATGAGTAGGCTGTTGGGGAGATTCAGTGAAATGACATATGTAAAACTTTCAGCAATGTTAAGAACTATGAAGAATCTGATATTTTACCCTACTTGTTAACTAACAAATTAACCTGTTACAATTTCAAGGACACTGGCAAAAGACACAAGACTCCTGGGTCAGAGACAAAGGACTTTATTACTCACAGCTATAGCAGGAGCAAAGGATCAGCAAAGATGCTGATTACCTGTACCCCACTTTCCACAAGGCAAAACAACAAGACCAGGTGATGCCTGCATATGCAGTGGATTGAGTTACAGAAGCAAAACTCAGAACTTAGGGAATCCAAATTTTTTCTAATGGGTAGTAAGTAAATCTGTTCCTTTGCTCTGAAGGGAGATACTCTCTCTGTCTTTCAAGGCTGTTGGATATACAAGTATCCTTGAAAAAATAGTCCAGAAAAAATGTGTCAGTACCTCTGATTGCAAGATGTTCAAGAATGCAAGATACTCATTGAGAGTTTTTTTCCCAACACATCTGGCATATGATAAGCTCAATAAATATTAGTTATCTTTATTGTTGATAAAGTACTTAATGTAGTGCCTAACAGATAAGTCCTTAGTAACTATTAAACGGTAGCTATTGAGTGCTAGATCTTTACTTAAAAATAACAGGATTCAGTCTCAACCAGTGAGATATTTAATGTATACTCAGGACCTAGTCTCATAGCCTGATGCATTGTAGGCATTCAATATGTATTACTGAAGGAATAAATAGTATATGTAAGAACACTGAGAATTGCATTAACTAAATAGAAGATATGATTATAAGAATGCAAACTATTAATTTTTTCTTCCTTCCCCTTTCATCATATATATTTTTTCAGAATATTTTGCATACATGAACTATGAAGGATGTGATATTTTAAATAGTAAAAAATTAAAACACACAGACAATCCTCAAATTTTAATTATGGCAGTGACTTGTACTTCCTTCCCGCCCCCATCCATATTGTATTAAACTGCTGAAAAGATGAAGCAATTAAGGTTTTAAATTTCTCTACATACTCTGGTGAAGGTATAAAACGGTGAAATGTATTCCTTGCCATGCTATTGTGAAAGTTCTGAGAACATTAAAATGACTAAAAAAGGTAGACAGCAAAGGAGAGGAGAATTAAAAGCATAAACAACACACAAACTGGATTAGCAGCTCTAGAACAAATTGAAAGTTGATATAAGCTCAGGAATAGTACTCTTATTTTTCCCATGGCAATTTACCAGAATTCATGTGCATTTCACAATAACAAATTTTCACCAGATCACCCTAAGGCATAAATCTTCTAACATCTCAAATTAAAATCTCCAAGGAAAACCCAGGAGTCACTTTAAACCAATTGCTCAAGCTTGGTAGCAGTTTCCCATTGTCTGTATATAACAAAAGGATCTGTTCAGCTGGGGTCAGAGAAGAGTCACAGGCTGATGAAAGGGTTTGGATGTGGAGGGAGGAGGTGAAGGGTAAAGGTGGGAGTGAGGGAAGGGAATGGCTCTAGGGTGCTATAGTCTGAGGGCATGGTTCTATCCACAGGCCTTTTATTTGACCCTGGGACGGTTTTTATGTCTCTTGAGGCTTCAGATTCCCTATGTGCAAATCAGGGAGGACTTGGCTCAGTGCTTTAGAGAACACTGTAATAGATGTGGTATGGCGGAGGCATGGCAGGTCAGACTGATATTATTATTGCACAGATTTGGTATTCATAAGGTCATAGAACAGGGCTGCTGCCTGTCAGTCTGGTTGGCTTGTTTTGAATCTCTGAGGCAAGTAATGAATAAAAAAGTAATAATGTGCTGTGTACCACCTGCTGTTCTTTAAACTATAGTTAAATTTCCCCTGATATATTTTTTTCCCATTAATCCTTTTTTTTTTTTTTTTCTGTGTTAGGATATCTTTGGAAAATTGCTGACTTGGCAGCTGAAAATATTTTCTTGGCAAGTCTTTGAAAATGTAATTTTGTTAAAATGCCCTTTTCTTATCTTTGCCTTTAAATAACTTTTTTTTTTTCATTTTTAGTTCTCTGTTGCAGAAAGAAGAATAAAATAAACGGTGCATATTTATCCTCAACACATCATTATTTTTTGAACCATTGGAGACCAATAAAATTCTCCATTGTGAGGGATTTTAGCTTTAAATCAATAGCAAGTCAGAAAGCATTCCCGGTAGGCACAGCATTGCATGTTTTAAGGCTGGGTCTTTTTGACCATCAGGCATGAATGGACTGCCTGGAAACCAGGGGCAAGAGTTCTTAATTCCCTCCATCCCCACTCCCATATTCTTAGGCATACCAATAGGTTGCTCAATGCTCTGTGAACTTTGGGGACACAAACACAATATGCCAATTATGGTAACATTTTCTGACCTTAGTGCATCAAGAAACCCAAAATTGCAGGTCCAACATTTTGTGGAGCCACTATTTCAAAACTGATTTTTAGGCAATGGTCATTGTGATTCTTTTTGCCTCCATTGGGAATTGGGGGTTAGGAAGAGCAGTATATTTCTCTTGATGTCGCTTGGGGATAAAGAAAAAGAAAATAGGAGGCCAATTTCTGGATGACCTCAAGGTCTCTCCTAGGCATCCTGACTCATTTTGTCCCACCTTTCCAAGGTTTATGCTTAGCTGAGTGATCCTGGAGGAGGGACCATAGAATCACAGAATTGGAGAGCTTCAAATAGCCTGCCCTCATTCGTAAGTTGTCCCTGATTCAGATCAAGAGCCTCGGGTTCTTGATGGGGCCTGTGGAAATGACTTTGGTGCTTTTCTCTGAACCTTGAGGCTCCGTGTCCCACAGAGAGAGCATTTTTCATCGTGCAGCTGGTGCTTGACGGGGACGCTGACAAAGTGGCAGCATAGCAGGAGCCCGAGGAAAACCCACAGAGCTTGCATTTGTTACAAAATACTGAAATTGCCAAGTGCTAAATGAGATTTCTTCCATTTCTTGCTCTCTAGCAGACAGGAAACAAATGCACGCTCAAAGAGGGTGGAATTAGAATTGGGGGGTGGGGGGGTGGGGGTGGAGTGAAAGGATGTTGGAGACCCTGTATCAAAGAACAGGAGTCTAACCTTGGGGCTGTGGGAACCAACCTAAGGCAAGTCATACAAGGGGATGGTGGAAGTTTTTCCTTTTACCTATTATTCCTGTGCTTTTGTTATATCACTAAACAGAACGTAAGGGAAGATCTGAGTTCTGGTCTGAGCACTGCCGTTTTGTAACATTAAGAGTTGGGCAGCCTTAGGCAAGTTACTCAATGGCTCTGTGTTTTAATTTCTTCATTATAAAGAGAAGATAATACTTCTCAGGGTTATTTAAGATAAAAGGATAGTTTTGAAATGCTTCTGGTACAAAGTAGAGGCTTATATAATGTTTCCACCCTTTCTTTTCTTACTCATGTCTTACTAGCTGTTAATGTTAACTTTACTATACTGGGGTCCAGAAGCCCATTCTTATTTATTTATTTATTTTTAACAAATCAATTTTATTGATACATATTAATAAAGCACAAATCCATCCAACATGTACAATCATGGTATTCAGTGTAATCATATATTTGTGCATTCATCATTTCAATCATTCTTAGAGCACTTTCACTATTCCAATAATAATAAACAAAAACCAACCAACCAAGCAAACAAAACTCATTGCTCAATCACTCTATGCTTCCCCTGTCAGATATATCTGCTATTCTTTATCCTTCTCTCTAGTATATTTGTATTTATATTTTGTAAAGAGTCTTTTATATGCAATATCACCCATATTCATGTTTTTTTACATGAGGTTTTAATATCTTATACAGTCCTATGTTAAAGTTTTTAGCTTTCCTTCTAGTAGTGTACATTACCTTAGACCAGGGGTTCTTAACCATGGGTCCACGGACCTGTGGAAAGATTTTAGGGAGTCTGTGAACTTGAAATGAAAAAAAATCAAACTTATTATCTTTGTTTACTCTACTCTCTGACATTGAGTGTCATAAAACCATCTGCCACTACATTCTGAGAAGGGGGTCAGTGTTTTTCACCTGACCAGCAAAGGGGTCTGTGGAACAAAAAAAGGTTAACAACCCCTGCCTTAGACTTTCCCTTTCAGCCACTATCATATGCACATAATGGCACTGCTAGTTACAAACACCATAATATACTTTCACCATTTCTATTCATTTCCAAAGATTTACAACCTTTTTACCAGTTCTGCATAGATTAACCCCCAGCTTTCCATTCTCTACCCTTCTTCTATTTTCTGGTCACCTATATTCTAATTATTAACTCCATGAGTTTATACAATATATTTTGTTCATAATAGCGCAATCATACAGTATTTTTTCTTTTGTGTCTGGTTTGCTTTACTCAACATAATGTCCTCTAGGTTCATCCACATTGTCATATGCTTCACGACTTCATTTCTTCTTACAGCTGCACAACATTCCATCATGTGCATACACCACAAGTTGTTTATCCATTCTTTGGTCATTGGATACCTGGGTTGTTTCCAACTTTTGGCAATTGTGAATAACGACCCTATGAACATCAGTGTGCAGATGTCTGTTCATGTCTCTGCTCTCAGTTCTTCTGGGTACATACCTACCAATGATATTGCTGGGTTGCATGGCAAGTCTATATTCAACTTCCTTAGGAACTGCCAGACAGTCCTCCAACGTGGCGATACCATTCTATATTCTCACCAACAGTTCCTATCTCTCCACATCCTCTCCAACATTTACAGTTTACCAACTTTTTAATAGTGGCAATTCTAATAGGTATGGAATAATATCTCATTGTAGTTTGATTTTCATTTCCCTAATCACAGAAACCCATTCTTTACCCCAATAAGAATGAGACACCAAAATTGTTTGGATTTTGTAAGAAATGCTAGTTTCTTTGCCAAACTGCCAGCTGTTTTGAATAATAGAAAGAGATAAAAGTTGGGTCCTTGGGAATGAGGAGTTACCTCAGAGTTGGGGGTAAAAAGATCTCATAAGTTACATGGAGATAGAGCAGGCCTTGTTTTCCCAGAAGGGTCCAATGATACATGACATAATAAGTCTAGGTGAAGTGATGCTTTCATTTAAGTTTGTGGGGCCAGGCTAAGTGGAGCAAGATAGAACTAGTGAGGGATCATGGGAAGAGGTGGCTTATATCCTGTATCCACTTTTTGTTTCTGTATCTTGACTTCCTTTCCATCAGTTAACAAACCGAAGTGGGTTGTATATTTATTGAACAACAACAATAGCAAAAATGAACATCAAGAACAGCGATTGAGAAAAAGAAGGAGGGACAGAGGACTTTGGGTTTGGGAAAAGCGTGGTGAGGGTAGAATTTGCAAGCCGATCTTAACAGTATTAGTACTGTACATGTAGAATTTGGAATCATAAATACATATCTCCTGGTCTAATCCCCATAGAATTATAGATCCTTCCTGTATTCATTTCCTATTGCTGTGGTAACTAATTTACACAAAATAGTGGCTTGAAACAATGAAAATTTATGATATTACAGTTCTGGAGATAAGAAGTCAGAAGTGGGTCTTATAGGTTAAAATCAAGGTGTCAACAGAGATGCGTTCCTTCTGGAGGCTCTAGGGAAGACTATTTTCTTGCCTTTTCTGGCTTCTAGAGGCCACCTGTGTTCCTTGGCTTATGCTCCTCTTATATCTTCAAAGCCCATGACTCTAACCTTTGCTTCTGTTATGCATGTCCTTCTCTGATTATAACTCTTCTGCCTGTCTTTTATAAGGGTCCTCTAACTCTCCTTTACCAGTTGAATGAAGAAATGAGTGTCTGGAAGAAAACTATATCCTTTTATTCTTCCCCTCAAGGTGAAGTGGAGGGAGGCAGCAAGGAACTCAGCTATAAGATTGGGCATATTTGTTAGAAAGTTGGTCATTAGCTTGAGTCTTGACAGGGAGGTCTCCAAAAGAACATTGACTTGGCTAGCCCCAAGTCATGAAGGCTATGCAAGCACACAAATGCATTCTTTAAGCTTCTTATGAGATAAGTGGGCATCATTATCCTTAAGAACAATTTCTCTGATTAATTGTAATGCATGTACAGCTGCTCAGCCTATATATAAATTCCTCCATTGTCATTGCAAGGGACAACATCAATATTGCCTTGAGCCAGTTCAGATAAACACCAATAAGCAATTTATTTATTCATTTATTTACTGCAGAATCAGTGGGGAGCTTATTTCAACTCAAGGCTGTCCATTTTCAAAGGGGTAATCGGACAGTAAGTGGAGGTTTCCCGTGGCTCTCACAAGGGCCGTGTTCTTCCTTCTTGTTTATTTTTGTTATAGAGTTATGACTATTCAAACAATTTCAGAAAGCTTCCTACTGTTGCCAATATCTCCAGGTAGATCTCTCATTATGTTGTTCAGTTCGTCCTCTGGGGTATACAGTCTAATGTTTTCCTATGTAAAATCTATTCTATCCCAAATGTATAGAACTGTCTTCCTCATATATCAACTAGCAACTTCTCATTAGAAAACTTTTGTCCAGCAATGAACAAAGCAGAATATCCATGCCTCAGGCTCTATTAACAGAATCACAAATTCTACTCAACCTCTTTAAGTGACCATTTAAGGACACACCTGCTGCTAACACATGCAGCCCCCCTGGGCATACTGCCACGCTCTTCCTGCCACTCTGGCTGTGCCCCCATCTCAGACTATCAGTCTGCTTTATACTCATTTTCCCTAACTGCAATATTTTATTAATCACCATGTCCTTTTCTTTAAAAATCAATTTCATTGAGTTATTATTTACATATAGATCTCTATATCAGTTTAACCACCATCACAATCAAGATATAGAACATTTCCATTCTTACAAAAATTTACTCCTCCTTCTTTGCGATCATTTCTTTACTGCCTCTGCCTTTTCTAGAATTTAATATAAAAGGAATCATAGGAATCATACAGTATATACCCTTTGGTGTCTTTTTAAGAAAAAAATCAGCATCAGGCTTTTGACATTCATTCATGTTGTTGCTTATATAACTAGTTCATTCCTTTTTTATTGCTGAGTGGTGCTCTATGGTGTGGATTTCCCATATTTTTTCTCTGTTTAGTTGCTGATGAATATTTCGGTTGTTTCCAGCTCTTGGCTATTATAAATAAAGTTACTAAGAATATTCATATACAAAACTGTATGGGCATATGGTTTTATTTCTTTTGGTTAAATACCAGGGAGTGGAATTGCTGGGTCACAGGTAAGTGCACATTCAACTTTATAACAAATTGTCAAGCAGTTTTCC
The DNA here is from genome assembly GCA_026826555.1 of Tolypeutes matacus. Lineage (NCBI taxonomy): Eukaryota > Metazoa > Chordata > Mammalia > Cingulata > Chlamyphoridae > Tolypeutes > Tolypeutes matacus. Next base: position 8,355,836 of record JAKSZT010053946.1, on the reverse strand, counting down.
AAAGTGCTGGTGTGATTTTATATTCCTACAAGTAATACTTGAGAGTTCTGTTGCTTCAGATCCTCACAAGCACTTGTTATTATAATCTTTTTAATTTTAATGACTTGAATGGGTATACAGTGGTATCTCATTGGATTTTAATTTGCATTTCCCATAGCTAATCATTTTGGGCATCTTTTCATGTTTTTATGGTCATTCATGCATCTTCTTTTGTGAAGAAGAAAATTTTTTGCCCCATTTAAAAAAACTGGGCTGTCTTGCTATTATTGAGTTGTAAGATTTCCTTACTTATTCTTGAAATAAGTCTTTTATTAGACATATGCATTATAAATATTTAATTCTATTCTGTAGCTTGACTTTACATTTTCTTAACATTGTATTTCAAGAGCAAAAGATGTTTTAGTTTGATGATGTCTAATATATTAGTTTTCTATTGCTGCTATAACAAATTACCACAAATGTGGTGTCTTAAAATGACACAAATTTATTATCTTATACTGCTGAAGTCAGAAGCACAATGGGTCAGGAGGGTTGTGTTCCTTCTGGAGACTGTAGGAGAGAATCCACTTTCTTGCCTTTTCCTATTTCTAGAGGCTGCCTGCACTCTTTGTTTCATGGCCCCACATCACTCGGACCTCTACTTCTGTCATCCCATTGCCTTCTCTGACTCTGGCCTTCCTGTCTCCCTCTTATAAGGACCCTTTCCTTCCTCTATGCCTCATTTATGCCTGCTCATCCATCAGGTCTCTATTGCTTTCTGATTCCTCGCCTTTTACTATCAGAGCACTTATCACCTGAATTGCAATTCTGAATAGACTTATTTGTATTCCCTCTACACTTTCTGGGTGTGGGTGTGGTGGGCACCATGTGTTGCCCCTTACATCCCCTAGCACACAGCATATTCATTTGTAAAATAAATAATGATGAAGGTTCTGACCCACAGTACAGGACTCTCCTCACAATGATTGACATTCATAGCAACTACATCCAACTGTGAAGAATGGATTGGATGAAGGAAGGATGGCAAAGAGTCAATTTTTCAGTTAGGCAAAATGGCGAAGAAGTATTGCTATACAAAGGGATATTCTAATATCAGGATTTTGGTAAATGAATTTTAATATTTTTTATGAAAAATGTAACTGTTTTCCATCAAACTGGGGTATAGGTCATCTAGTTGATAAAAGAATCTGATGACTAGAGATTCTGGTATACATTTTCAATTTTATAAGGGGAAAAGAGGAAAGGGAACATATTTAGCATATTCAATATGCTTGCTACTGAACATTTTACAAATGTTATCTCATTAAATCACCAAAACAACCCTGGGATATTGGAGTGAGGATGCTAATACTCAAAGAAAAAATATAAATTGCTCTTGACCATGCAGTTAAGTTAATGGAGGAGCCAGTATTTAAACCTAGCGTGAAAGTTACTCTAGAGTCTATTCCCTTTTCTCCCTCCCTAAGAAAATAACCAAATTTTCTTACTTCTAAAGCTAATCTCATCTTCCTTTGATAATTCCCAAAGAATTTATGATCTTGTAATGTCTCAGGGCATTACTGAATATCAGTTGCTATTTCACTAGAAAAGGTTTTTTTTTTTAAGGAGGTACCGGGGATTGAACCCAGGACCTCATACATGCGAAGCGGGTGATCAACCATTGAGTTACACCCTTTCTACCCTCTCCACTGTAGTTTTTTAATACAGGTTTCTCAGTTAATAGAATTTCCCAATTTATTTTTAGATTGTGTGGTATCCTGTTAATATTATAGATTTTGTTCTGGCAATTGTTGGGATGTGATGATGGCTCTCAGATGTTACTATAACCAGGGAGAATTCAGGAATGCCCCAAATAACCCTGGCTGTGTTTATCTTACCCTACTAAGTTCCCAAAAGAGATATATGTAAAAGGAAACATAACTCAGGGAAAACAGGAGGTGACTTTATTATTAACTATGCCTATTATCCTCTGTAGAAAACATGGCCTAGTGTGTAGGCCTTAACAGTATTGGGAAATTCCTCTCCCTCATAGTCCTTCACTTTTAGTTCTTTGGTTTATTAATCCACTGAGGTTTAACAGCAAGTAAGTGTATCAGGGAAGTCCATTCCACACTGAATCTGATTGTCTCGCTGGCCATACTACTCTGAAACCATTGAGATGGGTATTTCAGCTGCAGAGAGAATGCCTTTTGATGTTGCTCCCCAAAGTTTCTGCAATTGGTCAAACAAGACATTAATTTATTCCCAAGACCATATTATAGGTTAGGTTAAAATTTGTCCTAGTCTGTTTCACACCTTAAATTATGCCCAGCTCCAACTTGCAGCCTATCTTAGCGGAGAGGCTTATACATTTAGCACACATGACAAAATTCGCCAAGTGCTGGAATGCCAAAAAATAGTGAAGAGTCACAAATTTGAAAAAAATATAATTCCTTATCTCTTTTGACAAAAAGAAATTTAAGCCCTCAAGTGAAATCACTCTTCTATTGGAGAAATTAGTCTCCAGGGAATGATCTTTCATCTATTTTTCAATGAAAGATACTTGTCTACATGGGGTTTGAGTTCTCAGGTGCAGACTGGTTTATCTTCCAATGAAACTGGTGTGATGTCTTATGGCGTCTCCATAGCTGGGTTAATCCAACATTTAGTGTCTCATATGTGCTATTTTTCCTGAATCATAAAAGGTAAAACAAAACTGTAACCAACATTTATATTGTTAATGCTGATTGGTAACCCAAGAGATGAAGGGATAATTTAAGCTGTGTAAAGGAACTTTGAGAAAAACAGAGGAATTTAGGATAAATAAGAAACTTGAGAATATATAGACTAGTACTATAAACATTTTTGGGGATTGAGAAAGCCAGGTAAAAGCACAAGGACATATTGGGGGCTAATAAGATAAAAAAAAATAGCCACTGTAGGAACTTTTCCCAGTAGACAAACAGATGCTGGACAGAATCCAGCTAAGGAGAAATCAGAGGTTAGGTGGTTTGGAAAACAATTGTGTGTGTGTGTGTATTGCTTTTGGCTAAATTGTTTTGGTTAGACTACCAGAGTACCCTTACTTAAACTGCTTTAAACAATAAGAGAATTTATTATCTCACAGAACTACAGGGGTTAGCCCCAAGACCAGTACAATCGGGAATCATGGACATTGTCAAGTACCCAGGTTTTCTCTCTGCTCTGCTGTCCTCAGTGTGGGCATCATACTAAGGGTGATTCCCCTTGTGAGAGCAAGGTGGCTGCTGGTGGCAACAGGTGCTGCTTACTTCCTTATCTATGTGCAGCAGAAGAGAAGGAGGAAACCCTTCCCCCCAAGCAAAACAATATAATTTGTTCCTTTCATTTTGATTGGGTAGGGATCACATGCCTGTTCATTGGCCAAAAACCATCTCGGGGCTATGTGATAATTGACACATTGGCTAATCTGTAATGTTCTTTGAAAGTAAATACGGGGTGGATATCTGAAGGAAAATGGGGTTCTGTTGAGAAGGGGAGCCTGATACAACAATGAAGGACTGAGTAGCCCAAGTATCAAGTTGAAGAGTTTTCAAGCAGATGAAGGAGTGAAACAGAGTAACTGGGTACTCCATTCAGGGCCAAGGGGCACCCACTCAGAGACATGAGAACTAGATCATTTTTCACCCTGTCACACTCTGGTCAGATGGAAACAAAAGCATAAAGCCAGAGAATCTGAGGGTCAGACAAAGGTCAATAGAAAGTAAACCACAAAGCCAGAGGATTGTGGTTAGAGTCTGTGGTAAGAGATAACTTAGCGGGATTGGTTGAGGACTCAGGAGATAAAAAATCTTGAAGGTGTTGGAGGCCTGCTTTTTTTTTCTGTATTCGAAATGGGACCCAGGACTGAGAACATCACCATCAGGATGGATTTGAGCAGTTTAATATGAATCAAAATCACCCTGAGAGCTTGTTAAATGACAAGTTGCTGGGCATCACCTCCAGGGTTTCTCATTCAGAAGAACTGGGGTGGGGTCTGAGAATGTACATTTCTAGCAAGGTCCCAAGTGATGCTGGTGTTGCTTATCAGGGGCCCTCACTGGATTAGAGGAAGGATCTGTCAAGAGCTGTTAAACCAATGTTTTGCAACGTGTGGTACGAAGACCACCTGCATGTCAGTCACCAGCAGAGCTCATTAAAGATGCTGGCTCTTCGTGCCCCACTCCTGGAGGTTTGGATTCGTAAGCTTGGAAGAGTACTTATGAGTGTATTTTTAACAAGTTCCCCAGGTGACTCTTATGTCACTAAGGTTTGTGAACCACTCTTTTAACCTGTGTCAAGCTCTTTTCAGCGATCACACCCTTGTGAGTTCTGCGTAGTAGGCAGGCTGTACCAGTGGCTCATCCTTAACCTTGGCTGGCACCACTAGGGCATAGAGTTATGGACTAGGGTTTTGGGAGCATGACAGACAAGAGCTCAGGTTCTGTGCATGCCATTTTCTATCTGGGCAACCTTCAGCAAAGGGACTTAGCCATTTTGGGCTTCAAGTTCTTAATCTGTAAAATGGAGAAATGAAGCAAACATGACATAATACTCAATTAGCTTAATGTTGGATACTTAGTAAGCTCTCAATAAACAGTGGCTCTTTTATGATTTCCTCATATTCCCTACTCACATTAGTTTTATATGCCAATTTGCTGACTGACTGAATCAAAGGGAAAGCACCAAGTGAAAAAGTACCAGAGAAAAAGATTAAAAGGACTCTCGGACTCAAAAGGCAGAGAGAGAAAAACTCTGTTAGCTGCAAGTGAGACTTCTTTTGGGGGTTGTCTCTTGCCTGTTTGATTACAACCTTGTCCCTATTTATAATGTCACATATGTCCTCCTGTTACATCCTCTAGGGTTCCATCTGTGATGGGTGTTTGCACACACTTAAAGGAGGGATGTACATACTTTGCACATACTTAGAGAGGGCATGCTGAGGGGTTAGAGGAGGAATGGTCTGGCAAAATGAGGAAAAAATCTTCTTCTGTGGCTCAAAACAGAACATGAAATCAAATGAAACCTGGAGATATTCAGAGTGGCTTCCAAATCTGACACCATTTTGTTGAGTGATTTTATTTCCTGACATCTATCTGGTTGTACACATGAGATGGTGTCTTAGTTTGCCACAAGGCTGCCAATGCAAAGTATTAGAAATTGATTGGCTTTTATAATGGGAAATTTATCAGGGTAAAAACTTACAGTTCTGAGGCTGTGAAAGGTCCAAATCAAGGCAGCATCAGAGGTGCTTTCTCACCAAAGTCAGCTACTGGTGATCCTAGAGTCCTGCCATGTGACTATCAGGCAAGACGGCAGGTCTGCTGGTCTCTCTCTACTTTCTCCTTGAGCTCAGCTGTGGGTGACACTTGAGTCTTTCTCTCAAATGGCCAGATCTAATACGACAGCTTGCTTTCTCTATGTGTGTCTCTTTGAGTGTCTCCATTTATGTTAGACCCAGGAAGAAGATGGAGACCCAAGCCTGGCTCACTCCTCACTGATATAATCCAATCCAAAGCCCTTAAGTGGGAGCAGATGTGGCTCAAGCATTTGAGTGCCTGCCTCTTATGTGGGAGGTCCCAGGTTTGGTTCCCGATGCCTCCTAAAGAAAACAAGCAGACAACAAGCAAAAACAACAAGCAGACAATGAGTAAAACAACAACAACAACAACAACAACAAGCAATGAACAGACAAACAAGGGAGCCAATTCAGAGGAGCTGATGTGGCTAAGTAGTTGAGTGCTGACCTCCTGCATACGAGGTGCCGGGTTCAATACCCAGTCCTGGTACCTCAAAAAAAAAAAAAAAGCTCTAAAGTGATCATATCAAGTATCTATCAAAGATCCCTTAATTGAATTTAATGCAATCAAAGGGCCCCACACCCAAAGAAATCGATTTGTTCAAAAAACATAACCTTTTTCTTTTTGGGATTCATAAACAAACTTCAAACTGTCACAGATGGGATAATATTTTTGCTGGGTCCTTTACTACATAGATGGACTGTAGTAAAGAGAGGAAGTGAATGTTTGGGCCTCATCCCATTCAATGATACTTTCTCAAATGATCCAAATAACCTTTTTCTCAGAGCCATTATTTTCTCTTTTGCTTTAAGTTTTCAGTGAGTGTCATCTTGTCAAAATGTACTTGAAATTTAAAGGACAAGATATTCTGTTATATTTGGCCTTAAAAGAATCCTTTCTAGCTCTTGTCTGCAATTGTCTGGCTCTTGCTGAAGTCTTTTACTATACATTCACTATGTCCTCTTTATGATCCCTGAACACTCTTAATTCCAAATAAAAATGAGCTAATCTGCCTAAAATGCAAAATGAAAATAAAACAAAAAAAAACAAAAACAAAACAATCTCTACTTCCAATTCATATACTCTGGGATTTCTGATTGGAATGCACTCCAATATCATAGTATTTTCAAACTTGAAGGGAATTAAAGATGAAGAAACTGAGGTTTAGAACATTTAGGTTACCCACCCAGTGTGACATATTTAGTTTGTTTCAGAAACCAGGGCTCATGGCTTCTATCTCAGCGCTCTCTCTATTCCACTAACACACACACACACATACTTTTTCTTTTTAAAATAATTAGATTACATAAATGTTACATAAAAAGTATAGGGAATTCCCATCCTTCATTAGTGTGGTACATTTGTTACAACTGATGAACACATTTTGGAGCATTGCCACTAAGTGTGGATTATAGTTTACATTATAGTTTACACTCTCTCTGCACATTTTTATAAGTTATGACAAGATATATAAAGGCTTGTATCTGCCATTGCAATGCCATTCAGGGCAATTTCCAAGTCATGAAAATGTCCCCATATTACACCTGTTTTTCCCTCTCCCTCCCCTCAGAACCTCCAGTGGCCACTGCCTCCATATCAATGATAAAATTTCTTCCATTGCTGAAATCACAATAAGTCTAGCAGAATAACAGTAAGTCTACTCTAGCCCATTGTTCATTCACCAATTCTGAGGATTCTGGGATGATGATGCCCACTCCGCCTCTAATTGAGAGGGGGCTTAGGTCCCATGGGGCAGATGGATGGGACTCTCTTGCTTGTAGTTGCAGACTTTCTCTGTTTCTTGAGATGGTTGTTGTCCATCATCATCTCCTTGTTAGTTGTCCTAGGTAAGTCCAATGAACTGGAGAGTAGGTATTGCAACTCTGTTGAGATTTACAGTCCATCTGGTACATGGAAGCTGTTTTGATTTGAACTCACAATCCCATAGCTACCAAAATCCTAAAAGGATTCATGAAGTCACACTTCATGAAAATTACACCCTGTATGTAAGGCTGATTTCAAATTTATTCTACTTCCAAAGACTTATAAATCATTTTAAAAGCTGGTTAATTATTTTATAAGACTGTTTTTCATTTATAACTGCCCTCTTTCCCTGTTGGGAGCTGTCACTGGAGTCTGTCAAGAGAGGTGCCAACAACCTAAGCAATAGCAACCTGTGGTCACGTGGCGCAACATGGCGGATGCCACAACATGGCGCAGACACAAAATCTGCTTTGTCACTTCCTTGTTCTTCTTCCTCCTTGCTCCTTTGTTCTCCGGTTCCCGCCACTGCCCAGGTGAATGCAACAAGTACGCAGGCGCAGGGCGCGAAAGTAAGATCTGCCCACTACTCCAGCGATAACACCCTCCAATCCTGGAGCGCCACCCGACCCCGACTCACTTCCTCTCTCCAAACAGCATATAAGCCCTGCTCCCTCAAATAAAATTTGCAGCTTGATCAGAATACTGTCTTGCTGTCATTCTTTGCGTCTCTTGTCCCACCATTCTTTCTCGGCAGGTTTCGGGTCCTCGTTGATGTCCCGCGGGCCGGGACAATTGGCGCCCAACGTGGGGCCCGACGATTCCCTGTAATCGAGAAAAGAACGCCGCTTCACCACAGAGGGAGAACGTTCTCCAGCACCTCAGCCGACAAAAGGCTCCTCGCGGCGCAAGAGGGAGAGTACTTTTCAACCCGTCGCCTCTTCAGTCTGGTCCCCTGGCGTGGTTCCAGTCTCCAGACGGGTAAGTGAGATCCTTTATCTCACTTCATTCTTTAATCATGGGACAAGCAGAATCTTCACATTCACTGTTTATTAGCCAGGTAAAAGAGGCACTCAAGACGCGGGGAATTAAAGTTAAAAAGAAAAGTTTAGTGGAATTTTTCAAATTTGTACTCAAAACCTGTCCATGGTTTCCCGAAGAGGGCACAATAGATGGTCGATGTTGGAATAGAGTAGGTGATTGTTTAAATGATTACTATAAAGTTTTTGGACCCGAGCGTATTCCTGTCACCACCTTTAGTTATTGGCGAATGATTCAGGACATGATTGGTATGTCTCCACCACCCCCAGACGTTAAGCAGCTCCTTGCAGAGGGAGAAACTGTGTTGCAATCTAGCTCCCGCCCCCCCTCAACTTGCAGGGGAAAAGCCTCTGCTGCTTTGCAAGCCAGTTCGCAGGCTGGCTCGCTTTCAGAGTCACCGGTTAGCCTAATTTCCTTTGAAGACCAACCCTCACGCCCTGTCGCGCCCTCTGCTCCCTCCGCTAACACTGAAACCGACACCCCTCACACACATACACCAAATAAGGAAGTGAACCTTAGCCCTGACTCACTTCCGCCCTCCTCTCATCACCCGCCTCCCCCTTACCCTCCAGCCCTTTATCCTTTAACCCTCTTGCCACCTTTCACAACCACTCCACCCCTTCCAAAAAGTATATGTACACTCACCGTCCCACACCTTCCACTACTCCCTCCAGATATAAACCACTTAACCATAAATATATAAAAGTTGTTCAGTGTCTGTACATTTTGATACCTTCATATGGTAATATTAAATTGATAAATAAACAGCTTTATTCAATGGCCAACATTAAATAAGTGCTTATATTAATAGATAAATATAGCTATTAATTTAAAATAATAAAAATAGATATGAACAAATTAAATCATTCTAACAAGTTTGTTCAATGTTGATGGTAATTGTATGTTGTCAGAAGTTTGTTGAAAAACAGTTTCTAAAATCATTGTGGTAACTTAAGTAGAGAAGGTATATAGAATGTGCTTTTATTATAAAAGAAAAGAAAGTAATTTTATCATAAGATAAAATAACTAAGTTATTAAAACAAGGTTAAAGTTTTGTTCTTTCTCAGGGTTTCTCAAGTCATTAGTCTGTTTTGACGGAAGTTTGCACAAAGTTTTTCTCCTAAATAATCAGTATGCAATAAAGAAAGTCTGTTTTATCAAAATAATTTCTTGTACTTTAACCTTATCATTTCCATGGAGAAACAAGTCATCACTTTTAAAAGAAACATAGTGATCAAACCTGCTTTCTCAAAGTCAAATTCTGAAGAGTAGCTTTTATTTCTAACAATTACAAATAATTTGGTTTTTTACCTAAAATAGGATAAAATACTAAAAATAGTTAAGTTCATGTGATATAAATTAAATAAAGTCTTTAAAACTATTGTATAATTAAAAGAAAATTTCTAATTTTATAACAATCAAAGTTGTATAAGTAAAAAGTTCATATAAATGCTTTAAAGGTGTATAAAATTGCTGAAAATTTAATAATGTTTCAGTGTAATATTAAACAAAAGTATACTGTTATTAATCATAATTTTAATTATTTTAAAATATGTGTTATAAAACTACCTCTCTGCCTAAAAATCAAAAGGCAGGTGCTTTAACTTAAGTTTGTCTGATTTACTCCACCTCTGCTATATATAATAATAATAATAAATAGAAACTAAAATAGTAAGCGCATCAAGGATGTTTTGTAACAAATTAAAAATAATAAAGTATATTTCAAAAGGTGTTGTATTCCTCCCTGGAAGAGCTGGCCACTCTCCCAGGGACTGATGCATAAACCTTGAAATGTACTGCCCAAGGAGTGTTGTGTTCCTTCCTGGGGAGGCTGGCCCCTTCCTCAGGAATTAGCAAAATACTCAGTAATTGGCATATTATTATTATTGGCTTAAAAGATTGTTTTTTACTATTCCTCTTAATCCAAATGATAAAGAAAAATTTGCGTTTACTATTCCTTCTATTAATCATTCAGCTCCTACTGAATGATATCAGTTCAAAGTTTTACCTTAGAGAATGATAACCAGTCCTACATTATGTTGATCCTTTGTTCACATTCCATTACAAATTTTACAAAAACAATTTCCTAAAGTTATGATTATTCATTATATGGATGATATTCTTTTTGCTGCTGAGCAATCTTAAGAGCTGAAACAATCATTTCAGCTGGCTAAAGAAATTCTTCCTCAACATGGGTTGCAAATAGCAGAAGAAAAAATTCAAAAACAGGTTCCTTTTCAATATTTAGGTCATACTATTAATAGAAATATTATAACTCCACAAAAGGTCCAGTTTCGAACTGATAATTTATGTACTTTAAATGATTTTCAGAAATTACTGGGTGATATTAATTGGGTATGGCCTACTTTAGGAATTCCAACTTATGCTTTACCCTAACAAGAAACCCTAACTTAAATAGTCCTCGCATTTTAAGCCCAGAAGCAAAAGAGGAGTTAAATGGCTGGAAAAAGAGTACAAGATAGCCAAATAACAAGGATAACTATAAATCTTCCAATTTCTCTTTTAATATTTCCATCTTGCCATTCCCCTACTGGGATGCTTTGGCAAGAGGAGGGCATAATAGAATGGATATTCCTACCCAACAAAGATAAAAAAAAAAAAAAAAAAAAAAAAAAAAATTCATACTTATCTTGAAAATATCTCAGCAATAATATCAAAAGGCTGTACTCACCTGAGACAGCTTATGGCTAGAGATCCTGATAAAATCATACTAGACCTTACAAAGCAGGAGCTTTCTCAGCTCTGGCAGTTCAAGAACTCTTGGCAAGTGGCCTTAGCAGATTTTATTGGAACAATTGACAATTACTTCCCAAATTCAAAATTTTTACAGTTTTTAAAAACGTACTTCATGGATTCTTCCTAAGGTTGTCAAACAACAACCACTCTCTGCTGCGCCAACTTACTACACTGATGGCAGCAGTAATGGAAATGCAGGCTATTTGGGCCCAACTACAAAATCTTGGAAAACACCTTATTTATATGCCTAAAAGGTAGAATTTATGGCTGTTATTCAATTGCTAACTGATGTTTCTGAGCCTTCAAATACTGTGTCTGATTCTGCTTATGTTTGTCACGTTGTTTGTCATATAGAAACAGCTCAAATAACTCCAGCTTCTGAATTAGAAGTTCTTTTCCCACAATTACAAAAACTGTTCATGAACAATCTACATTACTCATATTCATTCCCATTCTCAACTTCCTGGCCCTATGACTTAACAAAATGATTTAGTAAATAAACTTATTGCTCATAAAGAATCTGCTGCTAATTATCATAAACTTACACATACTAATGCCTTTGGCTTACGTCATAAATATCCCCACTTAACAGTAAAAGAAAGTAAGAGGATTGTTAGACAATGTCCTACTTGTGGGCCCATAAATGCCCCCACTTTCTCTCCAGGAACTAATCCCCATGGAGAACATCCTAATGAAATTTGGCAAATGGATGTTACACATGTGCCTTCTTTTGGCTGCCTTCCGTATGTGCATGTAACAGGGTACACATATTCTAATTTTATTTGGGCAACTGCTCAAGCTGGTGAAAAGGCCTCACATGTATGTTCTCATTTATTACATTGTTTTGCAGTAATGGGCCTGCCAGCACAGCTAAAAACTGATAATGGGCCTGCTTATCTGTCTAGAGCATTGCTTACCTTAAATTTTCTTAATAAACAACAAATTTCTAATGCCACAGCAGCAGAAAGACATTGGGAGGTTAAAAAAAAAGAGGAATGAAAATGAAGAATGTGGACAACCAATATATTGGAAAAATGAAACAACCAATAAATGGGAAAAAGGAGAGGTAAACTTTTGGGGCCGAGGTTTTGCTCTTATCATTACAGAAACAGGAGAAGAGCAGTGGATCCCCTCCAGAAGAATCAAGTCTAGAGTTGAAGATGCTGCCAAGACTTAAACTATGGACATGGTGGGTTTACAATGAATTAATTATAGGTAAAGTATTAGGTCAAGTAAGATACCACATCATAATTACACTTATTGGGCATACATAACCAACCCACCTCTTCTAGAGCTGTTAATTTGGAGCAATGAGTCTTACTCAATTTATCTTAATTAAGCTCACCATTTTCCAGGACCTATAACTTATAACTACCCTTAAAGCCAAAAGAAGAAGGGAAACTTACAGAAAATTTAACTTTACCTTTTATAAACTGCCCTACTTCTTTGGATATGGTTCTGTATGCATGCAACCTAAAAATCACAGTCAAATTTATGTTCTCATTTTCCCTTCTTTGCCATATAAATCAGAAAATATGGTAAATTTTACATGTCCCTCTCACAACAGACTACTTAATGACAAATGACATATATGTCATGAGCTTACAGAGGTTGTGTTGTTTAATGATTCCTATGGAATTGTAAGGGATCGGGCCCTTATAGGGATGCCGAAACCTATTAAAAACACAACCATATTTTAGTTCATTAATAATTCAATCATAATCACTAATAACAGTAATACTTATTTCTGGAATTTTGGTAATACAACATTTACTAACAGCTCAATAAATTGGTAAAATGAAAATACATCCTACAACCTGGGACACTAAACTTAATAACATTCAAAGTTATTTGTGGAAATTATTTTTGGGAACTGTTCCAAATTTTGAAAGGCAAGGCAGCAAAACTGATATTACTAGTTTAAAAAAGAAAAGTTAACTCAATTTCTTACAGTATGTGTACAAGATCCTCTCGAAACCTGGACCATAAATTATCTCAATATTCAGGCTGTCCCAGCTCCGCCCAAGGGCGTTCGTACTGCAATCAGCCCACGCACTACTATTGTGCCTACTGGGGATGCGAAACATTAGCTACTGGATGGTCACCCCCAATTGCTGACAAGTTCCTCACGGTACGATTCACCCCCGCCGGATGCGTTCGACCCCCTAACCCATCGTGGGGTCTTCCTGCAAACTTTAAAAAACAAAATGCAGGAAACCTTTGTACAAATCTCACTCTACAGTTATGTCCGCTACACCCAACACTACCTCTCTTAACTCTTACCCAATTATCATTAGCCTACTCTGGCAAATAATTAACCTACCTTTCTTGATCTAAACGCTTCCCCACCCAACCTTACTCACAATTGCTGGTTATGCCTTTCTGTTAAGCCCCCTTATTATGATGCGATAGCCCTTAATGCCAGCTATAACACTTCCTCTAATGACGTCCTCCCCAATGCAATTGGAACAACGACAAATCCCGTGGTCTCACCATACAATCCGTCCTGCACACCGGACAGTGCGTCGGTAATGCCTTTGGTAACATTTCCGCCACCTTAACTAAGGCATGTGTTCATTTATCCCCTCCGTCTCAGCATAAATTTTACATTCCCCCTAAAGGGGCAAAATGGCTGTGTTCCTCATCAGGCCTCACTCCTTGTGTGGCCACATCAGCCCTTAATAGCTCCGGAGAGGTGTGCGTCTTGGTTGTTGTCCTCCCCCATGTCCTTTACCATCGTGAAGAAAACCTCTATCGGCATTGGGACGATCAGCCTTCTGTTACCATAACTAGACAAAAAAGAGAAATTATTACTGCTATCACCATTGCTTCTCTTTTAGGTATTGCGGGTTTAGCCACTGGGACTACATCTGTCATCCTCCAACAACAAGGTCTCTCTCACCTACAAGCTGCTGTAGATGAAGATCTAGCCCGTATAGAAACCTCCATCTCTCACTTGGAAAAATCTCTAGACTCACTGTCTGAGGTCGTCCTCCAGAATCGTAGAGGTCTGGACCTCCTCTTCCTAAAAGAGGGGGGAGTTTGCGCCGCTTTAGAAGAGGAATGTTGCTTTTACGCTAATCATTCCGGCCTTATTAAAAACAACATGGCCCAACTTAGAGAAGGGCTAGAGAAGCGAAATAGGGAAAGAGAAATAGCGCTAATGAATCCCTCTTGGGGATTCGATAGAATCCTGCCCTATCTACTCCCTATACTAGGCCCACTGATAACCATCCTCCTAATACTTTCCTTTGGGCCATGGGCTGTAAAAAGAATTATCCAACTAGTCAAAGATCAGATTGACTCTGCTCTTGGCAGGCCCATTCAGGTACATTACCACCAGCTCCACCTTGCTGATCAAGGCATGCCAACAGACCATCTGTGTACTGCTTCCTCCGTTTAAGGCTGCTGAGTGCGTAGCAAAGCACCGCAGGAGACAGTCATGGGTAAGCACAACCTAACTGTTCTCTGAGAAGCACGCCTCATTAGCACAGGGGTTTGCTCTGCTTAGAACTTGCCAGGCAAAAACGCTCACAGAGGTGCTGGACTGGATAGCCAATGACGGGCAACTGGACTGACCCATCAGTCAACCTAAGACAGGGACATGGCCTTTTGCTGCCATGCTTCCCAATGACGGGTAAGACTGATCACATAATGGGTAAGGTACACTGTTTCTCAGGTGCAGTTCCTTACAGGGCACAGTTCCGACCTAAGACAGGCACAGCCCCCCTCCCTTATGCTGCGTTGCCTGTGCTACCCCTTCCTGAAAAAACCAGAGCCGTCTACATCAGGGAGATGAGGCCTCTACTTCCCTCAGCTAGCCTACGGAGAGTACTGTGCTAAATAAAGAAAAAGGGAGGAGATGTTGGGAGCTGTCACTGGAGTCTGTCAAGAGAGGTGCCAACAACCTAAGCAATAGCAACCTGTGGTCACGTGGCGCAACATGGCGGATGCCACAACATGGCGCAGACACAAAATCTGCTTTGTCACTTCCTTGTTCTTCTTCCTCCTTGCTCCTTTGTTCTCCGGTTCCCACCACTGCCCAGGTGAATGCAACAAGTACGCAGGCGCAGGGCGCGAAAGTAAGATCTGCCCACTACTCCAGCGATAACACCCTCCAATCCTGGAGCGCCACCCGACCCCGACTCACTTCCTCTCTCCAAACAGCATATAAGCCCTGCTCCCTCAAATAAAATTTGCAGCTTGATCAGAATACTGTCTTGCTGTCATTCTTTGCGTCTCTTGTCCCACCATTCTTTCTCGGCAGGTTTCGGGTCCTCGTTGATGTCCCGCGGGCCGGGACATTTCCCCACTGTGATGGTTAATTTCATGTATCAAATTGGCTAGGATATGGTATCCAGTTGTTTGGTCAAAGAAGCACTGGCTTGATTGTTACTGTAAGGGTATTATGTGAATTTAAACCATTGGTTAGTTGATTGCATCTATGGCTGATTACAACTACACTCAATAAGGATATTGTCTTCTCAATGAGAGGAGTCTCCTCATCCAAGCGGTTGGAGGCCTTAAAGTGAGAACTGAGGATTTCAACAGTCAGAAGGAAGAATTTCTATCTCTACTTCAGCCAGCCAGCTTATCCTGGGTAGTGATCATCACTATCATCAAGTTTCCAACTTGTGGCCTGCCCTATAGAATTCAGACTTGCCAATCCCCAGGGTTATGTGAGCCAATTCCTATAATAAATCTCCTAATACTTACATATCTATATTTATATCATATACTTCCATCATATTTTTTATCTCTATGTATATCATTATCTATTTTTATCTATCTGTATAGCCTGTCAGTTCTGTTTCTCTGGAGACCCTGACTAATAAACCAACCCTGGTGCATGATAATAAAAAGCCTTCAGTGAGTTGTTTCTTTCCTAAGTTTAGGGATGCTTTAATGATGATCTGTTTGAGACCATGCCTCTGCCATGGTCAAAGGCAGACATAAAGACTAATTTTGCCCAGTGTGTTTGGTACTTGTCAAACTCCTGAGCCAAAGGAGAAATCTGAGACAGATATCTCCAAGAATAAATTTTTTAAAAATACTTAAAAATTTTAGTTTTGGGTTTCTTCAGTTAAAAAAAAATTATTCATACTTTAAAAAGTTTGCCAATACAATACATGCACATAGTTATAAACTATTACCCAGGCTTTAAATGAAGAATGACAGCCTCTTGCTTTACTCCTCTCTGTCCCTGAGGGGATCACTTTGAATTCTTTCTGTTCTCTCTTCCGGTCTTAACTTCAATATCTGTTATGATTCTTAAGTTTTCGGCATTTTCTACTGACTTCCTCTTAAAACATTTGAGGGCTTGGCTCTCTACCACCCTCGCCACAGATTTTTTTTTTACCTATATATAGGTATATATAATAAAACCATAATTTTAGTGGTCAACAATCAGTCCTTGCATTATTATGATGATGTAGGTAAATATATTTTATTGAATAATTCACTCTTATATAAAATTCATTCCCTTTCTTATTTAAAAAAAATTTGTTGGAATTAAAAATTACCTTATTTTTTTCTACTTCCATAATCTCCCATATACCTATCCTTATTTTTCCCAAATGCTCTCTTAGATCTGTCATACACAGATGAGGAGCTTTCCCCCAAAACTTTATCATAACTGATCACCTACCAGTTATTCTCCCACTCCAACCCCCTTTCCACTTCCCTCTGGGGCATTGAGCCTTCTGCTTCCACCGTTTCTTTTTTTTTCTAGGCCCCTTGCACAATGTCCTCTTTGGGCCTCACCACTCTTCTGTGTAAGATCTCTTGTTTCCTTTATTATGTACTTTCTTCTTCTTTGCTTGATTCCCTCATTTTTCTGGAGCAATTCTTCATAAATTAAAATTTATATTTTAAAAAATTGGGAAAAAATTTAAAACCAACAAAATTAGAGAAAAGAGTATAATGAATCTCTGCATACTCACCACGCTGGTTGAAAAGTTACCACAAATTTGCCACATTTGCTGCATCTGTCCCCCTTTTCTTTCTCTTCTCTTTTTGTCTCTCCTCTTCTCCCTGCCTGTTTCCTCCCCTCTCCTCTGCTCTCCTCTACTCTCCAACTCCTCTTTGCTGAAATGTTTTAAAGCAAATCCCAGTATTTCAAATCATGACACAGGATGAGCTTCTCTTCAGATAGACAGTTTTCACTACATGCAGTGCAAAGACGCTCTGACTGCTATCATCTAAGCTGCTGACTCCAAGTGAACATAAAAATCTATCCCTGGGTTTTTCAGTTACATGAACCAATACACTCCATTTTCAAGAGACACTGAGTTAGATTTCTGTCACATGCAAAAGTTTCAAGCTGACTAGAAGTTTTGGCATAATGATTTAAAGGAAGTTTTTCTTTCAAGACCACAGTATCTTAAGTTAAACTAATTCCCAAATAAAATTGCTCTTTATACTATTGTTACCCAATAGGGGAAATGTTTAACTAATAATATTCAGCTCTGGATACTTAAAAACGTACAAGAATTTGTTTAGTTTCTTTAAAAATATGTCTCTTGTATAGTACCAATATAAAGATTAGGATTTGTTACTCAATAGGAAGTCTGTTTGGTTTCATTAGGAATTGGACTAATTTGATGGCAAAGGGGTTCCTCTGTCTATTAATGCCTCATTAAATAGTTCAGTTAACTTTTATTCAATAGAGTGGATAGAACAATTTTTGTATCACAAACCAGTTACTGATGAAGCAGTTGATGATTAGAAATTATGTTTAAAATTTAACACATGCTTGCCTTCACATAATTGTAAACCTCACACTAGTAGTTTTATTGAGGTGTTCTTGTCCTCATTTCTGAAGACATGACTATTTTTTTTTTTTTTTTTTTAAAGATTTTATTTATTATTCATTTATCCTCCCCTTGCTGCTTGTGCTCGCTGGGTCAGCTAACCACGCCCTGCGAGCGGGATTGCCTTCACCAGGAGGCCCCGGGAACCGAACCCGGGGCCTCCCATATGGTAAACGGGAGCCCTACTGATTGAGCCACAGCCGTTTCCCAAGACATGACTATTTTTATAACTCTTTATGCATTTTCTCAGGTGCACTAACAGTATAACTCAAATTAATTTGATGTAAATAATTCAGAAATGCTGACGAAATCTCTTCCTGGTCACTTTCTTATGTTTTGGCTCTATTCTGCATGGGGTCTTGTTTATTTATCCAGTACACAGATCTCAGAAAACTTGCAGCTTTTTAATTAATACCTTGGTTTACAGCCCTATTTTCTCCTCTTAGATCTTCACTCTGCCCCCAGAAGTTAAGGAAATTAGGCTTAGTATGAATAGCTCATCAATGTATTTATAATAAATTCTTCCCATTAATCTAATTTACATAGTAGTTTACCTGTTTTTAGTAATTTTCTTTTGAAACAGAAATGCAGAAGAAGCATTGAGTAGCAGATATCAATGGTTTTATTCATATAAATGTTTAAAATGTTTATTAATGTACAGATTAAGTTGATACATAAATGAATAAAATGCTCTGCCCTTAATGACAAAAAAAGGACAATTATAACTCAATTTAAAAAAATTATTTATTCCCCCTAAGATGGCTCCCTTGTCTGTCTATTTGCTGTCTGCTCACTGTATCTGCTCATTGTCTCTGCTTGTTGTGTCCATTCATTGTCTGCTGGTCTTCTTTAGGAGGCACGGTGAACCAAACCTGGGACCTCCCATGTAGGAGGCAGGGGCCCAACCACTTGAGCCACATCTGCCCCCTCCTTGTTGTGTCTGCTCATTGTGTCTGCTAATTCATCAGCTCATTGCATCAGCTCATTGCATCATCTCGTCTTCTTTAGGAGGCACCAGGGACCGAACATGGGACCTCCCATTTGGTAGGCATGCACCCAACTACTTGAGCCACATCTGCTCCCTAACACAATTTTAATACTAATCATTTTTAATTTTACCACTAGGGTGTGTGAAAATATTAATGAAGTAGCTATTTTAATGGTGCAATAATAATTTTTAACTCAGGGATTTTGACAGGATCTCTGCAAACTCATTTGTACTCGCAACTTAGTAGGGGGACAGAAAAATGGTGAAGGCAGTATTTGTGGGAATGCATTTTATTCTAATGTAGTAAGAACTATCCTAACTCTTTCTTTTATGCTACTTCTGTTTGGTACTATTGCATCCCACCTGGAATCTCTGTATCCTTTTTCGCATCACTCACCTGGATCTGTTGAGCAATGAGCACCTCCTTCTCTCTTGCTGCCCAGTTATCTCCTCAGAATTCTGGACCCATATCTAGTTGTGCACTCCACACACCTAGAATTATTTCAAAGGTGTTTCAAAGTCATCATGCTCAAGCCTGAGCTAGTGAATCTTACCTCCTAACTCTGGCGGTTTCAAAATACATATGCCCATTCCCTATGCTCTTCTTAAAATGAGACACTTCTGTTTTCTCCCCTTGAATCCCTTGAAGAATCTGTGAAGGGGTTTGTGACTGCTTTGACTAGTAAGGCACAGCTGATGCTATGTAACTTCTGAGGCTGGGCCATAAAGAAGATATGACTTCTTTTTTTTTTTTTTTTTTTTTACCGGGAGGTACTGGGGATCGAACCCTGGTCTCTCCATATGGTAGACGGACACCGAACCTCTTGAGCCACATCCGTTTCCCGAAGATATGACTTCTGCATGACTAACTCTCTCTTGGGACACATATTTCCAAAGTCCTAAGCTGACATGTAAGACATCCAGCCGCTCTGAAGCCACCATATGGGAGGGACCATGTGGAAAGAACACATAGAATAGCCAGAAATGTGAGAGGATCCCCAGCTGTTCCAGATACCAGATGTTTAAGTCTTCCCAGGAAAGAACCCTGATGTGAGTGAATAAACCATTCTCTGCTTGCAACCACGTGAAAGAACCTGAGTGAGGACTGCCCAGATGAAGCCAGTCAACTCCCACAATCATGACAATAAAATAACAATAAAATATGTTGTAGTTTTAAGGTACTAAGTTTTGAAGGTAATTTATAAGCACCCATAGTAACTGGGATACTGGCCCTTCTCCATGGTTTCTTGATTCAGGGTATGGTACCATCATTCAAAACATCCCATATATTTTCATATATTATCTATTTCAGACTTTTCTTAGATAGAGATGGGAAGTTCCAATTGCCTCTTGTCTCAGTTTGCCAGGCTACTTTGATAAATACCACACAGTGGGTTGGTTTGAACAATAGGAATTTATTGTTTCATGTTTTTGGGGACTGGAATGCTTGATTCCTACTAGGGCCAGTAAAATTCCAGTGATGGCTTGCTGCAATCCTTAGGGTTCACTGGTTTTCATGTCTGCCTCATGTCATGTGGCAATGTCCTTTCCTTTCTCACTGCTGTGACTTCCCAGTTCTCTTTATAAGGCCTCCAGTAATCTAGATTAAGGTCCATCCTGCTTCAGTTGGGCACCACCTTAACTAAAAATAACTTCAAGAGGTCTTATTTTCAACCCACAGGAATACAGGTCAGATTAAGAACATGTCTATGTTGAGTTTTGGGGGTCCCTCTGGAACCCCATAAAGACATGATCTTCCCACATTCAAAATGTATTCACCCCATCCCAATATCCCAAAAGTCTCATGTCATTTCAGTAGCAATTTAGGTCCAAGATGTCATCAAAACTAGTTATGGGTGTAATCTATCCTGTGGGAAAATTACTTTCCATCTGTGGACCTGTGAAACCTAGAAGACAAGTTGTCTGCTTCTAAAATACAATGGGACAGGCATAGAATAAACACTCCTATTCCAGAAGGGAGAACTGAAAAGGCAAACAGGGGTCACAGGTCCTGAACAAGTCTGAGAACAATCTCTGAATTGATGCTTTGTCCTCCAGCCCTGCTGGAGGGTCAGCCCTACCCTTTCCAAGTACTAGGGCAACAGCCGTGCTCTCCCTGAATGCTGGGACCTAGATTTCACCCATTCAGAGCACAGGTGTGGGGGCCGTGCTTTGAAATCTAGGGTGTAGGGCCTCACCCTTTCTAAGCACTCGGGTGGTGGCCGAACTCTCCCCAACACCTGGACATAACCCCACCTTCTCCACACACTGGGTCCCCAAATCAGAAGCCCTGCCTTCTCCAAGCCTCTGAGCAGAAGCACAGGGACAGACTGCCCTTTTTTTACATTGGATTGGCCCTCTCTCTTTGACCGAGATCTCTGTGGTTTAAACCTCTGCATCCATGGTTTTGCCCTTGAATCATTTTTCTTCCATTCATTCCATTTCTGTTCCTTTCAGTCTAGTCTGGCAATGCTTCTGTTCATACAATTTCTAAAAAGCTTTGTCACCTTTCCGTGAAGTTCAAGGGGGTTGAACTCATCAAACAAAAGGATTTTCCATAGATCTTTCTGAGACAAATACATTTCCAATCCTGACTTCTTCTGAGATGGCTGACTGGATCCATGTTCAGCGACATACTCTTTAGCAAACGTTTGTTTATCCACACCCTTGTGAAGAATTCACATCCCAAGAGTTCAGGAAGGGCCTTGAAAGAGCTGCTACTGGCCCTATTCTCAGAGCATGTTATCTGGGTAGATTGAGTATTTTCCAGATCATCAATTGTTAGTTTTTTTACAATCCAATCAGCAGCTTCTCGCTTTCCTCTCTCATTTCAAAATTAGTAGCAAGGAGAAATCAAGCCACATCTTCTGCCCTTTCCTTGGAACTCTCCTTAGCTAAACATCCAAGAACATCTCTTACAAGTTCTGCTTTCCATTCAACATGAGAACACATTTTTGCCAAGTTCTCTGACACTTTATAACAAGGATCGCCTTTCCCCCAGTTTCCATTAGCACATTCATAATTTCCTTCTAAGACCTTACCAGAAATACCCTTTATGCCCATATTTCTACCAACAGTCTCTTCAAAGCAGTCTAGGCTTTTTCTACCAAACAGCTCAAAACTCTTCCAACCTTTATCTATTACTCACCTCCAAAACCAGTTCTACATTTTTAGGCTTTGCAATAGCAGCACCCCACTCCTGATACCAAAAATTGTCTAAGTTTGCCAGCCTGCTGTGATAAATACTACACAATGGGTTGTCTTAAACCATGGGAATTTATGTCTCATGGTTTCAGAGGCTAGAAGGCTTGATTCCTTTTGGGGTAGGTAGCATTCTGGTGCTGATTTGCCACAATCCCTAAGGTTTTTTGGCTTGCATCTCTGTGATGTCCTCTCCTTTCTCACTCCCGTGACTTCCGGTTTCTCTTTGTAAGGTCTCCAGTAATCTGGATTAAGGTCCATCTTGCTTTAGTTGGGCTACACCTTAACTAAATGTAACATCTTCAAGAGATCTTATTTACAAAGTGTTCACACCCACAGGAATGTGGGTTAAAATTAATAACATGTCTATGTTGGGGGTACATAATTCAATCCACCACATTTATTCAAATTTCTTCTATTTCAAATGTACCTATTGAGAAATATTGCAAATCATATAGCATTAGGCATGGATGTGTGCTATTTTTTCAGCAAAAGTAGCCAATAGTTGACTGCAGTAATACAATCTACCATAATCACCAAAGCAGAATAATTCTATATTTACATCTGTGTGGTGACAAAAGCAAAGGGCTGGACCTATATACAGATCAGTATTGAGTTCTCCTTTGGTATGGGGGCCAAAAGTGTAAAGGGGGTGAAAGAAGACTCCATTTCTCCTTAACCTTTGTAGTGTTGAATCTTTTATAATAAGACTGCAAACAACCGAGGGAGACTGAGGCAATGAGCTTCTACAGGACAGATACAAGTTTATTTAGCAATCGAAGTCACAAAAGTGGAAACAATTGAAAATAATTTGTAATGTATTTGGTCTGTTACTTGCCTTTTCCCATTTCTATGTCCCTCACATATTTTTCTGTTGTCATCTGAGTATGTACGAAGAATGATGGACTATACAGATTGTACTTCTGGCTGTTTTCTTATAATCCCAGGCTCTGCGTATGAGGTCATAGTTATTTATTTTTGCTTTATTGCTTCCTTACATCCTTCTTCAGGTTATTGACAAGGCGTTGATGCCACGAAGATTAAAAAAGTCTTTGGTGTTATCCAAGAAAAGGAAGTTGCCAAAAAGACTGACCAATTGTCTTCACAGAGAAATTAGTACCTGCAGTGGATTCATGCTTCTTTTCTTAGGAAAGTCTTTTTTCAGAATTAAAAAAATTTTTTCTATAGATTAGTCCTGAGTATACCTTGGTTAAACCTGAGAATTAAGGTTCCTGATCCAATTGCCATTAATTTGCAAATCATCTCAAGATATTTCCTTCTCTTTCTTTACTTAACTTATACAGTTCTACAACAAGGAAAATAAAAATATAGATGTATCCACTTAAAAGAAGTTCTCATTCAAAATGGGCAATTTACAAAACTATAAGGGATAGAGTTGGCCTGTATAATTTCTTGATTTCCAAAAGGCTTTTCTACCTGGGTTATTTTAAATAGAATGCTTTTAATATACTTAGGATTTTATTTATAGATTACAAAAAAACAGTAGGTGGTGGTGGCAGAGAAGGCAGAGAAAGAGAAAATGTTTTAGGAAATGATAGCATTTAAAGAGTAATAAAAATAAAAAAATTATAAGGTCAATAGAAAAAATATTAAATTCATAGTAATTTCAGGTAATATTGTGATATAAAATGGGATTTATTATGGTTTGTAAGATGGAAGGTGACTTTTCCCTCAGAATAAAGGCTACCTTTTCACACAAAGGAGAGACATGGTAGCTTACTTTGTGGAAACAAGACATGCCATGAATGATGAAGGGCTCTATTTCAGCAAGTAACAGGCAGAAAACAAAGTCCAAAATAATTGGATAGCAATATAGCACTGTTGAAAGTGGATATTGCTTGACTATTCTAACATATAACTTTGAAATATAAACATTATTCCTGTGTATTAAAAGGTGAGCTGTACATTTGTATGCAAAATAGCATGCCTTTCTTAGTGCCTTTTGGTGATTTTGTTGTAAGAGTATATTTAGCCTTTGCTTTCAATTTTTACTGTAGGAGAAAATTAAACCATCTGTAAGGCTCCAAACATTGAAAGCCCTCATTTGTTCTCTATTTGTTAGCTAGCACTAGCTGAGCTCTTGGAAAAGCACTTTCCGTGCTTGTCTACTGTAGCAGCTCTGCTTTGCTAAGGTGGCTACAGATGCACAGGCTGCACAGGACATGACAGGTTATGAATCAGTGGGAAAACAGATATAGAATTCTGGAGTTTAAAATTTTTAGTTTGTTGCATAGCGTGGGAATCTGGCCATGATCTCAGATCAGAAATGTAGAGACATAAACTGAGGCTTCTCTACCATACAGTATTAGAAAAACCTTCCTTGTCTCTTCCTTCCTAAATGACAATATACCTATTGTTATTTTTCTCCAAATGTATAAACAGCATATGATTTTTTTTTGGAAAAAATAATAATGTATAAAGTAGAAAGTGAAACTCTTCCCCTACCACCGCAATGTCATCACTCTCTGTATATAACCACTCGTTAACATTTTGCCATAAATCATTCCAAATATTTTCTATAAACATGAACACAATTTTCTTTCACTGAACCAAAACCATACTACACCTTTTGTTTTGCAATGTGATCTTTTACCTCAACACTAGATATTAGGCATCTTTTGGTCATCCTTCAAACAGCAGTATTATTATTTATTTAATGAATCATTTTTGGATGAATGCTGTCTCCTGTTATATACGATGCTGCATGAAATACCTCTGCACCTATATATTTCTAGACTTACCGTTTCATTTCCTATGATAAATCCCCTCAAAGTAGAATTGCTGGGTCAAAACTATGCATGGTTTACATTGTAATGTATATTGCCAATGGTCCTCCAGAAATATTATATTAAATACATTTCCACAAGATGTGTACTTCTGTTAAATCTCACACCTTTGCCTACCCTGATACGAAAAAAATTTTAACTTTTGAACTGAGAGGCAAAGACCAATAATTTTATTTTGCTGTAATTTACCTAAGAACTGATTTTTTGGAATCTAGATTTAGCTGTGTTTTCTATAGTAAAAGGCTCTATAATTTGGTTTTGGGAACCTTCTCTTGTCCCCAACTCTGCCTTCTCCTCATCACTGCTGGGAAATTGTTTTTCTTTTGCTGCAGCCTACTCCCCTAGCTGAGCAGAGGGGTAATTGCTTTCTGTCTGGAACATAGATTTTCATTATATTCACACACACACAAATGTACACAATCACAAATTACAGAAGCACACCACATCTCATTATATCATGACATTGTAAAGCAGCCTAAATGAAAATCAATTTTCTGATGACTAGTCCAGAGGACTGCCCCCTTCCTGGGACACTTCAAAAACTCCCAAATGACCGTTGCCTTCTTCGGTGGTAGTCTCATCCTTGCCGTTCTCTGGTACCTGGAGTTTTTCTGCAAGCTGGGAGCTCTTTCCCCTGGCCAGACATATTTGCTCTCTCATAATATAAAGGCTGCTGGTAAAAAGGTGAGAACTGAAGTGTTTGGGTATAAATTCAATTTTACAGGAAATAGTTTGAATCTGTTCTCTCTCTCTCACTCACATGAATATATATAATTTCCCCGTGACTTTTAAATTTTTTTATTGTGGCAACATATATAACACAAAATTTCCCATTGAATTTTGTCACATGGGATTTGAAGAAGCAAACTGTGCAAAGATATAAGTAGATCCAGTTTTGTCTGGTTTTTGCTTAAAACATTCTGATTCAACAGTAGTCCAGTGTTCCTTTCCAAATGCACAGTTTTCTTTATTGATTTTTCATTGTCACTAGCATTGGTCAAAACAGAATTGCTAAAATATGTTGATCTCTTTCCTTTTCTCAGAGTTCCTTAGCAATACTACTTACACAGCATATATCCATCAAATCCACTACTTAATGAAAATACAAAGTTAGGTTGGAGAAACATAAATTATAGAGCTTTTAAGAATTTGTGGATAAATACCACTTTTCCCTTTAGTTTTCTGTGTAAGGGCCTGGATCTCATTCTTTGGAGAGTAGTTTGCATAATAGACCCCTGGGTTTCCATCCTATGTCTGTATGATTTCAGGATGTTTCCCTTTCTGAGCCTCATTTTTTTTTTTTTTGCATATAAAATGGGGATAACAAAAGTACCACTGGCTATGAAGATTAAATGAGTGCCTTATAAAATATGAGAGTTCACTAAGTGGTAGCAATATTATTAGTCATTCAAAGATATTTATTGTGCATCTACAATGTAACAATATTGTATGAGGAATTAGGGGGAAATGGTGATTAAATCCCTGTTCTCAAGAAGCATTCTCTTGTGATGAGAAAGGAAACCAAACAAGGGTTTCAATAAATGGTGAGAAGAGAAACACATGGGGTGCAAGTGGATCTCTCATAGGAGCTCATGACCCTGGCTAGGAGTGGTCAGGTGCCCTAGAGGGGGTGGCATTAGGCTCACCTTAGGAATCTGGGCAACCAAGGGGGAAGCATTTGGATATCCATTTCAGTTTTCTTCTGCATGGAACTTGACTTAATTAGGGTATTAGTTCAATCCCCTTATGTGAACTAGGCTCAAGGATGCCCCAGACCTGGATCTCACTCTCAAGGATTCTCATTTCTTTAGGAGATACAAGCTGTATATGGTGTGTACATTGTGACAATAATTATTGTTAACATTTATTGTCTGCGTCCTGTGCGGCAGGCACTGTTCTAGGTACTTTGCATGCATTAAATCATTTCATCCTCATAGCCACACCTATGAGCAACATACTTTTTTTTTTTTTTTTTTTTTTTTAGGTATGATGACCATACTGGATTGAAATCAGGACCTCCCATGTGGGAAGCAGGAGCTCAACCACTTGAGCCATATCTACTCCTTAACATAGTATTGATATGTTCATATTATGGTTGATTAAATGAACTTAAGAACTTGTCCAAGTTTACATGGTTAATAAAAGAGGGAACAGCCTAATGAAGTTTGCCGGTCTGCTTCCAGAGTCCAGGCTTGGGCTGCCACCTACACTCCTTCAGCAGAGGTGTGTGCACAGGTGGAAGGAAGCAGCCCCGGAAGGCCCTTTCTGCCCCACCAGGAGCCTTCTTTCCCCAATTCTTCCTTTCCTCTTTTTTAATATCATACTTTAATATCATACTTTCCTTTGGTTTCAGTCCCATGAAAGGTTTTCCTCTTGTCAAAACGCAAATGACATTGAAAGGGGTTGGCCATTGTCTTAGGAGTTACAACCCAGTCTGGATAAGTTCACCAGACCTCCAAGGGGGTGAGTCTGGAGAGAATTCAAGACACTGGGTCAGAGGGAGGATCCCTGGGTTGGAGGGTGAGGTGGGAGAGGAGAAGCACAGGCGGGAACGTACAGCCTGAAAAACATCCTCCCAATTTTGCTGAGGGCTTGCAGCGCCGTGTCTGAATCCCCCCTGGTCTGCAGTGCCAGGGCTGAGGGAAGAGTAGGGACGAGGCTGGGGCATCAGGGCTCGGGACCTCTCTGCGTTTTCTTAAGGTCTGCCCAGCCCCGCCCGTTTCCTGTGCTCACACTTCATTTACTCTGCCTGCTTTTCAGTTTCTCATTTGCCTTAGGACTTTTATCTTATTCTATGTCCCCATTTCCAACTTCTTTCTTCCTCATAGGCATGAAGTGGGACAGGATTAAAGTCCGAGGGATGACTCCCCCCTCCCTCCCATCTCCCCACCATCTCCGCTCCCCCCCACTCCCCGCCCCCCGCGGTAAACGCAAAGCCCTGGCGTTCTTGCCTCTTTTTTGTTTTGACGATGGTTTTTCCTCAGCAGAGGTTTTTAGGAGACATTCTTGAGAGGAGCCTATCTTCTTTTTTATTTATTTATTTATTTTTTAAATTT
Source organism: Tolypeutes matacus (assembly GCA_026826555.1). Classification (NCBI taxonomy): domain Eukaryota; kingdom Metazoa; phylum Chordata; class Mammalia; order Cingulata; family Chlamyphoridae; genus Tolypeutes; species Tolypeutes matacus. Next base: position 8,328,116 of record JAKSZT010053946.1, on the reverse strand, counting down.
TTTATTTTATTTTATTTTTTATTTTTTTTACCAGGAGGTCCTGGGGATTGAACCCAGGTCCCTCCATATGGGAGACAGACGGCCAACCATTTGAGCCACATCTGCCCCTGTCTTCTTTTTTAAAGGAAAGGAATGAAGAGGAGAGATTTTACTAATGTTAATTTTTCAATTAATAAAGTTATACCTCCTTTCTAAAGAACATTTGGAAATACAGAAATCTATAGTGACAAGAATTGCCCCTAGTTATAGTTAACAGTTTTGGATAATTCCTTTAGTCCACTTTAAAACAATGTAAAAATCTAAAAACATAGCTGTAATCATTATATGCAAAATGTAAGCATTATGTACTATATACTTAATTGTGTGGATAGAAAAGGTTTTTGTTAAGGTTCACTTGCTATGCTTTAGTCACTTCAATCAGCTCTAGTCTATTGACTTCTATATGGAATGTGTATCATCATGGTTGTGTTTTAATCTAAATTGACCACTTGGGCATCTGTTAACCTTTCAACATTTCTTTGTGGTATAGGTGCAATCTCAAATCTTTCCCAATTCAGTCTTGCAGGTTTTCACTTTCCCTGACATCATTTTAATGTGCTAGAACATTAGGAGATTTCTTCTCTCCTCTGCATTGGCAATTATCTCAGACTTCGTAGGAGCATCTATAACACAGTGCTCTTCCATGTCCTTTCATCCTTCTCCCTGTTTAACAGGATATTAAGGAACTGAAACTCTAAGAAGGCATATCAGGGCAGAAATGGAGAAGCCAGCCTACAGGTTACCACTGTCTGGGTGTGAGATAAACACCCTTCCCAGGAGGGTTCATTATAAATGATGCTGACCTCCTGCTGAAGGATGGATTTGTTCAACGGGATGGTTGGAAAATGCCAGAGAAACACCAGGAAGTGGAAGGAGTGGGGGGGAGGGGTAGGAAGATGAGTAACTATGTCTTCAAAAATTTGAACCCATTTTTAGGACAATAACTCCAGAGTTTTAGAAGAGTGATGGAAATTAAAGTGAGAATCTTTGTGTTTTTCTCCCGAACTTTTCATTTGACAACTTTTTCGTAAAGGACACTAAATGCAGTGACAAAAAATCTTGGGTGGAAGTACTTATCAAGAACACATTTTGTTGTGGAGAGTCGTTTTTTTCTCTTTTAAAACATCTTTTACCATCACAGTGAATATGCTGTCCCCTCTGAAGTGTAACATGGAGGCGAGGCCCTCATTCCTTTGGAGATAATTGGAGTTGAAACATTTCATATGCTCTAGAGTAGAAAATGCAGAAACTAAATTGTACACAAAGAACAAAGGAAGATATGCAGCGTGTCAACCCTTCCCTTAGATTGGCTGGGAGCCCAGTCTATGAGCTGAAATTAAGCTTTGTCATAGCAACACTAAGGGTAGAGAATTCTTTAGACTAAAAGTGCTTTTGTCAGAGAAAATCTGGGACAATCTGAGATGAGAAGGGGTGTAGGGATAGAAATTTCTGTAAGAAATGCATTTTAATGGATCAGGTCTTGAAACACAATTTCAGATTTCCTCTAATACCTGGTGAGACCTGGGAACAAATGCATCTTTAATTGCATATTCTAAGCCTCTCATACTGGTCTCTTAAACTTTTTTGATGTGTTGATATGGATTCCCCAGGGTTCTTCCTTTGCTTAGGCAATGGGTTCCATCCATGAGCTCTAATTTCCCCTAATATTAATCCCTTTCAAAGAAGGATTATTTAACTTTGCATATTGCTACTTACTAATGTCAATACCTTAGTTCAGGGGTTGCCTATGGGCCAAATCAGACCCACTATCTTTTTTTGAAAATAAAATTTTGTTGGAACACAGCCATTGTGCATTGTCTATTCCTGCTTTTGAGCTACAACAGCAGAATTAAATAGTTGAGACAGAGATTGTATGACCTGTGAAGCCAAAAATATTTCAAATCTGGCCCTTTACAGTAAAAGTTCACTGACCATTGCTAGTTGGTTAGAAATGGTGAGGCCAAATTTGTAAATTTTAATTTATATTTGGTATACTCAGCTCCAGAAAGCCTCCTTGTAAATGGTTACAAACGGCCAGGTGATCGTCTTCACCATCATCCTTTTCCATTAGTGGGAAACTGCCTCATGCATGTTATGTACACTTGACTCAGGGTCAGTAACATGATCTGCACTTTGAAAATGGATGGTGTGCTAATATCCTGTTGCTACTGTAATAAGTTACCACAAACTTAGTGACTTAAAACAACTCACATTTATTATCTTACAGTTCTGGATGTCTGAAGTCAAAACTGGTTGTTGGGACTTATTCCTTCTTGAGGCTCTAGGGGAGGATTGTTTCCTTGCCTTTTCCCTCTTCTAGAGGCTGCTTGCATTCTTTGGCTAGGGGTCCTTTCCTTGCACTACTCAAACCTCTTCTTCCTTTATCACATCTTCTTCTCTGACTCTAACCTTCCTGCCTCCCTCTTATAAGGACAAATGTGATTATATTGGGTCCACCTGGATAATCCAGGATAATCTCTTTATTTCAAGATCCTTAATTTAATCACATCGGCAAAATCCCTTAACCTAGCCAAGTTGACACATGAAATGAACCCATCATACTATCTAAGGAAATATATCACAGGTTTCAGAGATTAAGACGTGGACACCTTTGGGGGGCCGTTATTCTGTCTACCACAGATGGTTAATGCTTACTTTCACCTCTGCCCATATATCTTTGCCATAACAATTTTACTGATTGCCAAGCAGGGAATAGTATAGTAATTAAAAAAAAAAAATCAATAGCTTTAAAGTTCTCATAGGTATTTTACTTATATTTTGAATAGAAAGCATGAAATACATTTGGTACTTCAAAGGGGACAGTAGAGTATTCAGAGATGATAGAGTCTTCATTGCATTTGAAAGTAGATGAATTATTTATTACATAAGTACAATGCATATTTGCATAAATAAAGCACTTTCCAAATGTGCATCATCATTTCCCACTGCATTTTCTAAACAAAACAGATTGATTTTACATTTTCTAAATATAAGGCCACTCCCTTCCCCTGCTAACTATAAGGTACTCTTTGAAGATTATTGTATTTAAATGTAATACATCTGAATAATTCAACACAAGAATACACAGTTTTACAGATAATTATCCTGCCTCAGAAGATGTTGCTAATCAGTTGTACCACTTGAGCTAGAGGCATCATTCTTCAACCTCTTAAATGGGATCTGCCTTTTGGTCATAAAAGGATAAGTGGGGTGAGTACAAGTGAAAAAAACAATTTTCTTAGCATGTGCACACCTTCAAAGAGCTGTTAACTCCTTGAGGACCTGGTTGTAATTTCACATTCTGGAGAAGTCCATGGGACCCAACTGGTTTCAGGGCTTGTGGATGAACATGCTCTGCCCCACAGAATATTATGCCTCATTTAGATTTCTTTACAGCAGTTTAACAAAATCTCAAATTGCTCTTTCTTTACTTTTACATCTAAGTGTTATGCATCCCTACCTCTCTCTGAGTCTCCCACCCCTCCCAACACATTCTTGGTTTATCATAACCCCTTTCTCACCTCTAGACCACTGAATTCTTTGTCTTCTAAGCCCCAAAGCACTTATTTTTATATGCATCTCTTTTGGCATCTAGTATGGGCTTCCCATGTTTTTCCTGTCTAACGAGACTATAAGTTCTTTGAGGGCAAAGCCTGTCATATCTCCCCTATAGTCTTAGCACTAATAACATCAGTCTCAGTTTTGTTGTGCTGCTATGACAGATACCACACAATTAGTTGGCTTAAACAACAGGAATTGATTGGCTCAATTTATATTTGGTGCAGAGTCTGGAAGTTTTGCTTCCTCCTGGGGTCTATAGCATTCTGTCTGGCTAGTAACGCTGGAGTCCCTTGGCTTTCCTATCATGGGATGATGTCTTCTCCTTTTGTTTCCAGGTTCCATTGACTTCTAGCTTTTGGTTCTTCCTGTGGTTTTCTTTCATGATGTCTGAACTTCTTTTGCTTATAGTGTATTCCAGTAATTTGGATTAAGACCCAACTTCACTCAGTTGGACCACACCTTAATTTAAAATAACATCTTCTGGGAAGCAGATGTGGCTCAAGCAGTTAGGTGCCTGCCTACTGCATGGGAGAACCTGGGGTCGGTTCCCAGTGTCTCCTAAAGAAGATGAGCAAGATAGCTGGCTGGCACAGTGAGCTGACACAAGATGATGCAACGAAGAGACACAATGAGGAAACACAATGGGTGATGCAACAAGCAGGGAGTGGAGGTGGCTCAAGTGATTGGGCACCTCCCTATCACATGGGAGGTCCCGGGTTCAGTTCCCAGTGCCTCCTAAAAAGAAGATGAGCACACAACATACAGACACAGAGAGCAGACAGTGAGCACAAACAATGGGGGTGGAGGAGAATAAATAAATAAACAAAAACAATCTAAAATAATGTCTTCCCAGGATCCTATGGTTTCACACCCACAGGAATGGGATTAAGATTAAGGACATCTTTTCTTTTTTCTGGGGTACGTAATTCAACCTATCACCACACATTAATGCAGTAGGCTGTTAGAAAACTGCTTGTGTTAGTTATGATGGCAATGTCATCTTTTTGTTCAATAGTTTTCTGCCCTGTTTGTTCTGATGGTTTTACTCTATTTCTGCTTATCAAATTGAAGTCGCTGATCAAATTGCTTAAACTATATTTTGTCTATGTTGTTTTTTAATTGTTTGCTTGCTTTCTCTCCTTCCTTTTTCATTCTCATAGACTATCCAATATGCATGGAACATTCTCTCTTCTCCTGCTCATCACCAAACTCTGTTGCTCATTATTTTGTTCTTTGGCCACCCTTGCTCGAGGATTTTCTCTAGCCATTTTCACTTTGCCAGCACCATTTGTAGGCCAATTTTTTTTTTGAAATTAACTTTATTTTGTACATTTAATAATTGAAAACATAAGCAATTAAAAACTAAAAAGTAAACACAGATGAATAAATATATACATTTCTCAATTAAATGTAATGGATACATGTAAATTTTTTGTTGTTTTGTTTTTTGTTTGTTTTTTTGTTTTTTTTGTGTGTGAATCAAAAATATATTACACAATATATTTGATTCATAGTAATGCATTCATACAGTATTTGTCCTTTTGTATCTGGCTTGCTTCACTCAACATAATGTCCTCCAGGTTCATCCATGTTGCCATATGCTTTATGACTTCATTTCTTCTTACAGCTGCATAATATTCCATTGTGTGAATAGACCACAGTTTGTTTATCCATTCATCTGTTGATGGACACCTGGGTTGTTTCCAACTTTTAGCAATTGTTAATAATGTGGCTATGAACATAGGTATGCAGATGTCTGTTCGTGTCACTGCTCTCAGTTCTTCTGGGTATATACCCGGTAGTGGTATTGCAGGGTCACGTGGCAAGTCTATATTCATCTTCTTTAGAAACTGCCAAACAGTCCTCCATAGTGGTTGTACCATCCTGCATTCCCACCAACAGTGAAGAAGTGTTCCTATCTCTCCACATCCTCTCCAACACTTGTAGTTCTCTGTCTTTTTAATAGTGGCCATTCTGGTAGGTGTGAAATGATATCTCATTGTAGTTTTGATTTGCATTTACCTAATCATGAGTGATGTTGAGCATTTCTTCATGTTTTTTTTTTTTGCCATTTGTATTTCTTCTTTGGAGAAATGTCTATTCAAGTCTTTGGCCCATTTTTTAATTGGGTCATTTGTCTTTTTATTGTTGAGTTGTAACATCTATTTATATATCCTGGATATTAAACCCTTATCAGATATGTGATTTCCAAATATTTTTTCCCATTGAGTTGGCTGCCTTTTCACCTTTCTGACAAAGTCCTGTGAAGTGCAAAAGTGTTTAATTTTGAGGAGGTCCCATTTATCTACTTTTTCTTTTGTTGCACGTGCTTTGGGTGTGAGGTCCAAGAAACCACCACCTACTACAAGGTTTTGAAGATGTTTCCCTATATTTTCTTCTAGTAGTTTTATGGTCCTGGCTTTTATATTTAGATCTTTGATCCATTTTGAGTTGATTCTTGTATAGGGGGTGAGATAGGAGTCCTCATTCATTCTTTTGGTTATAGATATCCAGTTCTCCCAACACCATTTGTTGAAGAGACTGTTTTTTTCCCATCAGCGTGGGCTTGGTAGGTTTGTCAAAAACCAGTTGACTGTATAGGTGAGGGTTTATTTCTGGATTCTCAATTCTATTCCACTGATCGATATGTCCATCTTTATGCCAGTACCATGCTGTTTTGACCACTGTAGCTTTGTAATATGTTTCAAGGTCAGGCAGTGAAATTCCTCCCACATTGCTCTTCTTTTTTAGAATAGTTTTGGCTATTCGGGTGCACTTACCCTTCCAGATGAATTTGGTAATTGCCTTCTCTAATTCTGTAAAGTAAACTGATGGGATTTTGATTGGTATTGCATTGAATCTATAAATCAGTTTGGGCAAGATTGACATCTTCACGATATTTATACTTCCAATCCATGAACACGGAATGTCTTTCCAATTGTTTAGGTCTTTTAAAATTTCTTTTAGCATTGTTTTGTAGTTTTCTGCATATAGGTCCTGTACTTCCTTGGTTAAATTAACTCCTAGATATTTGTGTCTTTTTGTTGCTATTGAAAATGGAATTTTCCTCCTGATTTCCTCCTCAGATTGTTCAGTACTAGTGTACAAAAACATTACTGATTTTTGTGTGTTGATCTTATATCCTGCCACTTTGCTGAACTCATTTATTAGTTCAAGTAGCTTTGTTGTGGATACTTCAGGATTTTCTAAATACAGGATCATGTCATCCGCAAACAGTGAGAGTTTTACTTCCTCTTTTCCTATTTGGACGCCTTTAATTTTTTTGTCTTGTCTAATTGCCCTAGCTAGAACTTCTGGTAAAATGTTGAATAACAATGGTGACAGTGGGCATCCTCGTCTTGTTTCTGATCTTAGGGGGAAAGATTTCAACCTTTCCCCATTGAGTATGATGTTGGCTGTGGGTTTTTCATATATGCCTTTTATCATATTGAGGAATTTTCCTTTTATTCCTATTTTTTGAAGTATTTTTATCAAAAAAGAATGTTGGATTTTGTCGAATGCCTTTTCTGAATCTATTGAGATGATTATGTGGTGTTTTGATTGATTGATTTTCTTATGTTGAACCAGCCTTGCATACCAGGAATAAATCACACTTCGTCGTGATGTATAAGTCTTTTGATATGCTGTTGGATTCGGTTTGCAAGTATTTTGTTGAGAAATTTTGCATCTATGTTCATGAGAGAGATTGGTCTGCAATTTTCTTTTCTTGTGGAATCTTTATCTGGCTTTGGTATTAGGGTGATGTTGGCTTCATAAAATGTGTTGGGTACTTTTCCCTCCTCTTCAATTTTTTGGAAGAGTTTAAACAGGATTGGTGTTAATTCTTTTAGAAATGCTTGGTAGAATTCACCTGTGAAGCCATCTGGTCCTGGACTTTTCTTTGCTGGGAGATTTTTGATGACGGATTCAATCTCCTTAATTGTGATTGGTTTGTTAAGTTCTTGTATTTCTTGTTGTGTCAGTGTAGGTTGGTTATGAGTTTCTAGAAATTTGTCCATTTCATCCAGGTTGTCTAGTTTGTTGGCATATAGTTTCTCATAATATCCTCTTATGATTCTTTTTATTTCTGTGAGGTCATTTGTAATTTCCCGCCTTTCATTTCTGATTGTATTTATTTGCATCTTCTCTCTTTTTTTCTTTGTTAATCTAGAGAGGGGTTTGTCAGTTTTATTGATCTTCTCAAAGAACCAGTTTCTGGTTTTGTTGATTTTCTCTATTGCTTTTCTGTTCTCATTTTCTTTTATTTCCGCTCTAATCTTTATTATTTCTTTCCTTCTTTTTGCTTTGGGATTGGTTTGCTGTTCTTTTTCTAGTTTCTCAAGTTGTTCACTTAAATCTTTTCGTTTAGCTCTTTCTTGTTCTTAATATAGGCATTTAGGGCTATAAATTTCCCTCTCAAGACTGCCTTTGCTGTATCCCATAAGTTTTGATATGTTGTGTTCTCATTTTCATTTGTCTCAATATATTTAGTGATTTCACTTGCAATTTCTTCTTTGACCCACTGAATATTTAGGAGTGTGTTGTTCAGTCTCCACACATTTGCAAATTTCCTTTTTTCCTGTCTGTTATTGATTTCTAGTTTCATTCCATTATGATCTGAGAAGTTGCTTTGTATAATTTCAATCTTTTTATATTTATTGAGAGCTGTATTGTGACCTAACATGTGGTCTATCCTGGAGAAAGATCCATGGGCACTTGAGAAGAATGTATAATCCACTGAGTTTGGATGCAGTGTTCTGTATATGTCTGTTAGGTCTATCTTGTTTATCATATTGTTCAAGTACTCTTTTTCCTTGTTGATCTTCTGTCTAGTTGTTCTATCTAATGATGTGAGAGGGGTGTTGAAGTCTCCGACGATTATTGTAGAAATGTCTATTTCTCCCTTCAGTTTTGCCAGAGTTTGTCTCATATATTTTGGGGCACCCTGGTTAGGTGCATAGATATTTATGACTGTTTTATCTTCCTGGAGGATCGTCCCTTTTATTAATATATAATGGCCTTCCACATCTCTTATCACTTTTTTGCATTTTAAGTCTGTTTTGTCTGATAATAATATAGCTACCCCTGTTCTTTTCTGTTTACTATTCGTGTGGAGTATCTTTTTCCAACCTTTTACTTTCAGCCGGCTTGTATCCTTGTGTCTGAGGTGCGTTTCTTGTAAGCAGCATATGGATGGCTCATGTTTTTTTATCCATTCTGTCAGGGTGTATATTTTGATTGGGGAATTTAATCCATTCACATCATTGATATTACTGAAAATGCACTATTTATTTCATCCATTTTATTCTTTGGTTTTCATATGTCATCTTATTTTTGTCTCTCTTTTTACTCTTTTGTTTATCCTTTCTGCTTTTCTTTCTTCTATACTCTCCTCCAAGCCTCTCTCTCCTGTCTTTTTCTTTCAGGTTCTAAGGCTTCCTTTAATATTTCCTGCAAAGGTGGATTCTTTTTTGCAAACTCTCTTAGTTTCTGTTTGTTTGTGAATACTTTATATTCACCTTCATATCTGAAGGACAGCTTTGCTGGATAAAGAATTCTCTGCTGGCAGTTTTTCTCTTTCAGTTTCTTAATTTTATCATACCACTGTCTTCTTGCCTCCATGGTTTCTGAAGAGAAATATGCACAAAGTCTTACTGGACGTCCTTTGTACGTGATCATTTGCTTCTCTCTTGCTGCTCTGAGAATTTTCTCTTTATCTTTTACATTTGACATTCTGAATAATATGTGTCTTGGCATAGGTCTATTTGGATTTATTCTTATTGGGGTATGGTGTGCTTCTTGGACATGTAAGTTCATTTCTTTCGTGAGAGTTGGGAAATTTTCTGCTATTATTTTCTCAAATACTCTTTCTGCCCCTTTTCCTTTCTCTTCTCCTTCTGGAACTCCCTGACGCATATGTTCTTGTGTTTTGTGTTGTCATTCAACTCTCTGAGCCCCTGTTCAATTTTTTCCATTCTTTTCTCTCTCTGTTCGTTTCTCTCTTCAATTTTAGCTGCTCTGTCTTCAGTATCACTTATTCTTTCTTCTATCATTTCGAGTCTGCTGTTGTATGCTTCAAATGTATTTTTTACTTCACCTATTGTGTCTTTCATTCCCATGAACTCCGTTAATTTTCTGTTCATGATTTCAAATTCTTCTTTACGTTCGTGCAATGACTTCTTGATGTCATTTATCTCTTTAACTATATTCTCTTTCATCTCATTAATTTGATTTTGGAAATGTGTGCTCATCTCACTGATTAGTTCTCTCAAATTCTGCATCTCTTCTGGGACTTTGCTCTATTCCTTTTCCTGGGCCATGTCTTCTATTTTCTTAGTATGGCCTGTAATTTTTTGCTGGTGCTTAGGCATCCGGTTAGTTTGTATTTTACTTTGGTGCTCTATCTCTTTCTCTTTTGTGGGGTTTTAGTGGCAGGAGGCTGTGAGTTACCACAGCTCTTTGATTTTTGGCTCAACTTTGATTGTTAGGATTGTTCTGCTGGTTGCTCAAAATTGGGCACTGGACCCAGTAATTGGTTGTAGAGTCGTTTCCTAGTGTCTTGGACAGGGAGGCTATAGAGGCCAGGAAAAGCCTCTCTTACTTATTAATTTTTTTATGTGCACTTCCTTGGTCTGCCAGGAGATGGTGCTTGTTGGCAGCTCTCAATTCAATGCTTGGTCTGAGCATATTTGTTGTGACATAGACCAGATCAATGTGCTAGAGCTTCCTGTCTGGGGGCTAGGAGCCCTGTGATTCAAACTTTCTGAGACTGTTCTCCAGACTTCTCTCGTAGCGCCCCCCTTTTCCCAGCTAGGAAATATTTCCACTCCCTTCTGAATCCTCAACAATCAGTCCCTGTTAGTAGAGGAGGAGATTGGGAGGTTTGTATATCTTTAGCCCCTTGCAGGCTCCAAGGCAAACAATGGCGCATCCCCACACAGCCTGGAAGGGCTCTCGGGACAGAGCAGACCAAACCTGGGACTCCAAAGTAGGGTCAGCCCCAGGCACTCTCTCCCCTCTCCCGTGGTGTCCTCAACAATTAGTCCAGGTTAGAAGAAGGGAGGTTGGGAAGGTCGGATTTCTCCAGTCCTTTCTAGGCTCCCAGGGCAAACCTCCGTGTGGAAGGGTCCGTGGGGCTCTGCAGCCCAAATTTCAGGTCAGAACCTGAGTCAGCCTAAGGCTGTGTCCCTCTCTCTCCCCTTTCCAGGAGTGGCAGATCCCTGAAGCCCCTTTTGTCTGTGGTCGCAGGCCCAGAGGCCCGAGAATTCTGAAGAGTGTGGAGGAGGGTGCCGGCAGCAGCAGAAGCTGCTACTTGCAACTCACATTTCTGTAGTTGTGATTTCCCTGTTCTGTCCCTCTCTCCTCTGGGTGGTGTGCAGCCTTCATCTCCTGTCCTAGAAGATCTTTTTCGGGGCTGTTTCCACTTGTCCTCTAGCTATTTTTCTGGAGAAGAGATTCCCGTGTCTTACTAGTCCGCCATCTTCCCGGAAGGTCAGTTTTATCTTCAGCTTGATCCTGTAATTCTAACTTATTCCTTGTTTTGGAAGACCATGCTTATGTTTGTGTTTGTGGCTGAAAGCCTAATGTTGGATCAATAGTTTTGAAATTTTCCTTGGTTTCTTGCTCCTTTTTCTGGGTTCCAATTGCTCCTCGCATGTATCTGTTTGGAGACTTATTTATTATGCATTGCTTTATAGTTGGTTCTCCTCTACCCTATAAGAATTTCAGAATTTTAAAAAAAGAAGGTAGAAATGCATCTGTGTGGCATATCAGTACAGCACCAGAGACAGGCTCAGAGATACTCAGCAGATATTTGGAATTGAAATAAAAAAAGTTTTTTTCCCACTGCAGTGCCAAGTTTGTCCTTTGATTAAGGACTATTTCTATTATGCAAAGAGCTGCTGTTCTCAATAATAAAACTGTCATCTGGATTCACTGCCAGCCCAAAGCCTTCTGCAAAATGAATGATTCTGTCTCTTATCTTGTCTTAAAGCATATGCTCCTAAATTGTTAGAATGATGTTACCTTAGTAATACTGAATGCTTCAATAAAATGTGTAATGTGCTTCACGTAATGAAAATATATTTATAGGAATCTTTTTAATTTAGTTGTATAATTTGTACATTACTTAACTTCTCTGTGTCTAGTTTTTTATTCTGTAAAATGGGATAAGTATTAGGATACAACCTCAGAAGTCTTATTGTTTTGAGTAATTCCTGGTGGTTCTACCTCTAATCCATGACTTTCCTCCACCCAACAGAGATAGGCTCTAAATTTCTGCAATTCGTTGCATTTCCAGAAGGTTTCCTCTGTGGAAGGAGACAGCTTCTACATAGAAAATAATATATGTGTGATAAGACCATTAGCTGGCCTTACTGATGTGCTCTCTGCATGACTTTTTTAGTTTCCTATTTTTAAATGATGCTATATGTAAGTTTATTTTCTTTAAAAAATTCCAAAAATTATGAATGTTTTATTCCCACCAAACAACAACTCCCCTTTCCCTACAACCCCCATCAAACAAGTATCTCTTTGAGTATGTGTTTTCAGTTTCTTTGGGTATATACCAAGGAGTGGAATTGTTGCATAATTCTGCATGGCAATTCTATATTTAACTTTTTGAGGACTCCGTACTAGCTGCCACAGTGGCTGTGCCACTTACATTCCTAACCTCTGCATTCTTGCAATCAGGATAAAAAAGCAAGAGATTCAAGGTGATGGAATGTGTCTGAGGAAGGGTAGAGCAATGGTTTTCTGACAATTTTAAAGTAGTTCTTAAAAGCAAAAAACATGTTAACCAATATTCAAGGGGTAGATTTGTAGTTAAACTTCTATTTGCTGGGTGAGATTGGTCAATTGGAAAGTTTCAGATTCGATTTTTACTAAGGAGATTTCAAGACTGACTTAAGATACCTGCCCTGGATGAAACGTGGAGTAAGACTAAATATCGGAAGCCAAGGAGCAGGCGACGTATCACCAAAGGATCAGGGCTCTCTTTGTCAGGAGTGACATTAGTGGGAACAGCAAACAAGTGAGTGCTGGCCTTATTAATGATGCAGCCCTGGCAGGTGCTAAGCTTGTGGGTTTCACTTCCAGTTTTACCCTTTAGACATCAGTGACACCAGCCCTAGAGGCACCATCTGCAGGCCTATGGGAAAGACGTCAGATTTAGAGCACATGGGAAAGGAAGAAGTGAATTTGAAAGTTGACTTAAATACCTTTTCTGCTTTCAGAGAGCTTCCCCTTTGCCTCTCTTACCTTTTTTCTTACCCACGCTGCAGAACCATTGTGGCATGTGATTTTGCCCCATCTCCTGGTTCCTAGTTTCAATTTCTGTATGTAGCTGAAAGATACAGATGGGGTGCGACAAAGTTATTTTACGATTTGGAAATTCGCCAGGTTCAGCAGAAATCTTTCATGAGAGCGAGGCTACTGCTCACTTCTGGTGTTCACATCTGGGAGTGCAGAGTGCTTTGTAGATGTTGTCACATTCGTCTTACCTGATGCAAAGTTTGGAGGCACGCATTATTATAAAATCTTTAAAGCTCTAGACTTAAGAATTAAAAAGTAGATGAAAGGAAAATACTGCCTGTTTATCATTCAGGGATAGGCATATTTTCAAAGATGACACTGAAAAAAGCTGAGGTTCTGATAATTTTGCCTCACTTTCTGGGAAAGGAGCCAATCACAGGGCAGGGTTCACCCAAGGGAGGACGTTATAAGGGGAGGACATCGAGTGCAGAAATCAGCACTAGTTTAAAGAGGGACGTGTTATAAATGCACATGCATTCAACATAACCTGGGAGATTGGCCATAGATTTAAGACAACATTTTCAAATTGATTAGACTTACACTTTGAAGCATTGCTGACTCTATTCTTTTGTCGTTAGCCAAAAAACTGACATTTTTCTTTTTCTTTTTTTGTGTGTGGATAGAATTAATTGGAGACACTGTGAAACCTTATATTGTTATGATACTATGTCTCCTGCCACCTCATAAAAGTATAAAATTAAGAATCAACAAATCTAAATTATTTCCTTGCTCTGCTGCTATGAACTTTTATTGGGTGCAATACTAAGCATCTCTGGGCCTGAGTTTATTCATCTATAAAATGAGAGAGAGAGAGAAAGAGAGAGAGGAACCATATCAACTCTACGATCCCTTCCAACTTTGCAATTTCTGGAAGTACACAGCATGTTTATTTGCTTGCTGCACAGGTGAAAATATGCGGAGATCATCAGTTATCTTGTCTGAAATCTCCCTTGCAGACCTTCTCTCCCTTTTCTCTCTCTTAAAATAATGAATGTAATTTTTTAAAAATTTAAAACACTAGATTTTTATTGTAGAAAAAATTTAGAACACAGAGATAAGCAAAAATTAGAAAATAAAGAGTCTGCATCCTCTTACCACCCTTGGATCACTGCTATTAATGCCTTGCTGTAGATTCTTTCTGATCTTTTCCAGGAAACATACAGACACATACACACACATCCCTTAGTAATGCCAGTGATATCTTTAAGGGCACTGAGGTTAAGTCCATTAAGAAACTTTCACTTCTAGATGTTCCTGCTACATGCAGAGTCCAGAGGATAACGACGGAACAGACATTCACTTTCTCCTTAGAGTTATGTGTCGGTCTGTCCGGGTTTGCCTCAGATGGATTCCCTCTGGCCTCCCTCTTGTCTTAGGCTTTTAACTTTTTTCTTCTCGTTGATTTTGGGTTCTATTGGTCTCCCCTCTGAGAGGTAGTGGCAGGGCTTTTGATGTGCTTCACTTGAAATGGCTTTTGTTTACCTAGAGTTAAAAATTCATAGAGCAAACAAAACTTTTGTTTGATTATATTTATGTCTTTTATAGCATAAATTTAATACCTTTCTAGGCTAACAGATTCTCGGTCTCTTTTTTTCTACCTTTAAAAGACACAAACAGACGAGAACAAAACAAGAAAACAGCAGCAAAAGCAGCAATAAAATCCAACACTCTTGCCTGCCAGGAGTAGAAGGGGAGAGAAAATAAGGGGAAGGAAGGAAGAAAACTCTGACTGCTTTACATTTACATATGTAAATCCTGCTTCAGCATACTTCTTATCTAAACTATAGATTTCAAAAAATGTGATCATACTCTCTATGGTTTGCAACCCACATTTTCACATAATAAATACATCATACATATTTTCCATGTCATCTAATAAACATCTAAATCATATTTTTAATGGTTGAGTATTGCTACATTAAGGGGGTATAACATAACATTTAACTTTCTCCAATTAGGGGACAGTTATTTCCTAGTTTTTGCTACTATAAATATTAAAGAATTGTGTTGAATGAACACAGTAGGGTAATGGTATAACTATTCATATCTTTGTTTAGAGTCATTTACACCTATGATTGCTACATATCAACTATGTGGCAATACCTAGGGCAGACAAATCATGACACGCGCTTCTCAGTAAGGAGGTCCAGGGAGCCACAACTAATTGATTGGAGAAGGCTCTGCCTCTCTGGGTCTCCCTGTTGCCAAAACAGAGAGGTATTTGAATCCATTTCACATTGATGACACCGTATATTTTTTTATACGATGTTTATATGAATTCTACTGAGTTGGTAATTTGCTGAGATAGAAATGGGTTGATGAAATACCACTGTAGTAGGTATTTCAGGACCAAGTGTCACGTTTTCCCTGAAAGATGTGATTCATTTGGCCAAACATGAAAAATGTTTCCATCTGAGAGTAAGAAATTTTGAAAAACTGTGATTTTTAACTCTGTTGGTCCATGACTTGAACAAATCACAGGATCATGGGATTGACAAGTGAGAAGGGAACTCGTTCACTTGGTTCAGACTCCTACCAATACAGTAATAATTTCTCCAAATATCATTAGGGCTCTGCTTAAATTCCTCATGGAGTCATTTTTCTTTATATGAAACTTAGATTGACCTATTATAACTTCCACCCATAGGAACCAATTCTCCCTTCTGTACCTGACAGAAAAGTCGGCTCTTTCCTTCACTTCATTTATCTTTTTAGATGTATTATGTCACTTCTCTTTTCAAAACCCTCCATTGGTTTCCCATCTCTGGATTGTAAACGCTAAATCCTTAACAAAGATCTCAAGATCCTACATAATCTGCTCTTATCTCTGCCTACTCTAACCCTGCACCTCCAACCTTCAACCTTCACCCCCTCCCCCACCGATATTTCTGATTTCAGCTGCTCTTACTCTCTGCCTAGATCATTCTGATTCATCATACAGGCTTCTGAGCTGATTCTGTCTCATTGTCTTTGCATTTTCAATTCTCTGCCTGGAAGTCTAGTTCTCAGATAACCATGGGGCCGGGTCCCTCATTTCCTTCAGGTTTTTATTCAACTATCATTTTCTCAGTGAGGCCTTCCCTGGTCTCCCTTTAAAAAAATTCAATGCTCCTGCTTAACCTTTCATATTCCCCTTTTGTACTTTACTTTTTTCCTAGTGCTAATAACAATTTATTGTACTATGTATTTTACTTATTTATCTTTTTAACATCTGAATTCCCCTCTAGCATGAAAGTTTCTTGAGAGCTGGAATTCTTGTTTGTTTTGTACAATGCTGTATTCTCAACACATAAAACAGTGCCTGGGACAGAAGAAGTGATCAATAAATATTTGTCGAATGAATGAGAATTTTAGATAATTTTTTTAGGTTTCCAGCTTGATTGTCAAACTGAAGATTCAAATTGAACATGGTATTTTTTGATAGTGATGTTTTTACATATTAATTTTTTCAAAGTTGTGCTATGTTGTATATTAAATGTTTACCTTAAATGATGGGTTTTCCCCCTTCTAAATCCACTGCCGAATGTTGTTCTTAAATCAATGAGGTAACTTTACAATCAATGGCATCTTAGAACTACAGAAATAATGATCATTCATATAAAATTCGGTGATAATAGTAGTCATATCAGTTAGGAACTGTGAAAGGTTTGGGATTTTATTTTACTTGCAAACTAACAAGTAGCCAGTCACAGTTCCATAGATGCTGACTGGAGACATGGGACTCCTGTGCCAGAGACAAAGGGCTTTATTACTCAGGCCTCAGCAGGTAGCATTAACATTAGCATATTTACATCAGTTCTCCTTGTCCATAGGGTGGGAATGGGTTGATGTGGATGGGTCTGAATGGATGACTACACATCAGTGAATTGCATTTCAGGAAATGAATCCTGAACTTAGGGCTCCAGAATCTTTTATACTGGACAGGAAATAAACCTGCCCTTTGCTGCAGAATAAGACAATATCTCTACGTTCCAAGGTTGTTTGTTATACAAACATTCGTAAAGGATAGTCTGGGGAAAAGGGCAACTTGTACTTTTGCTTGAAGAATCACACAAAAACATGAGACACCCAGAGAGAATTGTCTCCCAACAATGGATTTATTGTTTGGTTTGTGTGCTAGAATGTAGGTTGCATAAAGTCAGGCACATGTATTTTATTTAATGCCAAATCTCCTGAATCTAGCATAGTGTTTGCTATTATGGAAATATTTGTAGTGTTACAGAAGACATTTAAAAATGTAAAGTATGAGACTGATCAAGGATATGTGAATATCCTGTTATTGATATTGTATTTTATATATTATTACTATATATAGTAATATATATGATAAGCTATGTGTCGAATTATGTCCCTTGAATTTTCATTGTATTCTCTAAAGGCTTGACATAATATGGGTAGCTTATTCCTGTCTTCAATATTGGTGATTTATAAAGTTTTCATCGTATTGAGAAATGGAATAAAACACATTTAGTGGGAAGTATTGAGTACAATGTCATGAAATTCAAGAATATTGCTTATCCTAATCAACCATACCATAGAAAAAAATGTTGAAACATAGAGTGTCCAGGACATCAGGATGAATGATTTTTTTTAAAGGATGACAGGAAATGAGTCTCTTGCATTAAGAATGTGTTTACTTAATCTTATTTTCTGGTCTTGGCCTTCTCAGTTTGACTCTGACTCAGCTGAAGAAATATGTTAATATAGCAATAGGTAATACAAGACTGCAGACAGATTACTTTGGTGATAGGGTATGGAGTGTGTATTGGGTAGCAAGGCTGTCAAAAGTAGCAGGATAATTGTAATTGTTTACAATCGCATAATCACATTTTATATAATTATCATCACAGATTAGCTGATATATGCATTTGCTCCTAATTCTTCCCATTTCCTAGCACTTTGTTTGAAAGGGTGACTTTTAATCCAGTGTATTAAATAGTAATATTTACCTTCTAAAATTAAGTAATTGGGCATGTCTTTTTAATTACGTTATAAAATTTCCTTTGCCATAAAATTTTAACACTAGGGAATTTATATATTGTGCTTAAAGTTTAATGCATTAACATTATAAAAATGAGGCAGATGAACTCTTGCTAAAGGCTGCATTGACTATAGAGAAATATGCTTGAATTTAGTAATTTGGCATTGGTTGTAAAAAAAGTATATGCTTACCTGAATTTGTTGTTTGAATCAATCTTACTGACCACCTACTATCCTTCTGTTGGACTTCATATTAAGAATAATATGAGGTCTCTTTGTCCTGGGACAGACCTACTAGACCCTTTTAGTGCGATTGGCACTCTGTAGGCTAGGCTACAATGAGGTTGGAGTTAGTAGGGAGGGTGCGGTTTGGGGGCTCCCTGCTGGCATTCTCATTGAATTTAATTGAACATGGAATACTCTGTTGCACAGAGATTCCATAGATATAAATGTGAAGGACATGGGATTTCATCAACTGAATTGTGACTTGGTAGGTGTCTGATACATACCTTGCTTTACTAAAACTCTACACCAAGTGTTGTGAAGAGTTACCCTCATTATAGCAGTATTATCAAAGAGTGGTCCTTGGACTACCTGTATCTGGATCTCCTGGGTGCTTCTTAAAAATTATGATTTCTGGGTCCCACTTCAGACTTAATAAATTAAAATCTTGGAGGTGGGGCTCAGGTATATCATTTTTAACAAACGTCCCAAGTGATACTTAGGCACACTAAAGATCTGTGAATCAGTATACTGGCTGGGGCATCAGGAGAGAAGCCAGATGATTATGGTCACAGTGATTCTGGTGGAAAATGTAGTATGTCGTGTAATATGGAATGATGTAAGGCAGCTGGAGACCAGGGACCCTCTCCGACCCTCACCTCACCACCAGGGGATGTGAGGACATTCTCTGGCTTCTAGAATCAGATTTTAAAAATCTTTGTTCACATTTTAATGATAATTTTAGTAACAAAATTCATATTCTGGATCATTGAGCTATCTACCTTAGAGGAGTGTCATAGGGTTTCAGTATTGAACTTTGAGACTGGTTTTATGATTTGTGGAACCAGGTCAGTATTTAACATGACAGCATTACATTTTAGTATGTTTTTGAAGCTGGAGCACACAGACCTCTGGGTAGCATTGTCAGATAAAGTACCAGAAATATTTGGAACATCTTTTTTTTTTTTTTAAAGATTTGTTTATTTACTTTATCCATTTTAAAAAACCCCTTCCCCATTTGCTGTTTTGTGTCCATTCACTGGCCAATTCTCTGTGTCTGTTTCCCCGCCATCTCTTCTCATCCTTCTCCAGTCTTCACCAGGATTCGATCCTGGAGACTTCCGATGTAGGAGACAGGCATTCTGCCACCTGCGCCACCTCAGGTCCTGGCTTCTGGAGCTTTCGGAGCATCTCGTCTTGTCTCTCCCCTGCGTCTCTCTCTTGTTGCGTCATCATCTTGCTGCATGGCTCCCGGGGCCTGGCAGCTCACCAGCACACAGAGCCTGGCAGCCCATGCGTCTTCTATATATACATTTTTTTATTTTACTGGGAGGTCCCGGGGATCGAACCCAGGTCCTTCCATATGGCAGATGGACACCCAACCATTTGAGCCACATCCGCCCCCTAGAACATCTTTATACTAAACTTTTTGTTGTTCATCTGAAATTCAAATTTAACTGGGCCTCTTATAATTTTATTTCCTATATCTATCAGTCTTAATTCTGAAGGTATATTTCCTAAAGTCAAAGGCTTCTCAAATTTGAGGGTGTTCTTTCTATATATTTGTGTGTGTGTGGGGGGAGGGAATAGGTGTTGCTTTTACTGTACTTCTGCTTAATTAACTCTGTGGGGCTCTTCCTCTTCTCTTCCATCAACCTCTGGGAGATGTATATTTTAATATATCTCTCAAGATATATTTTTGTAATCTCGAACACTGACACTGAATTAAGATGAGAGATATTTTTGGCCTATTATACTTGAGGCTTCTCTGGGGCTAGATCCACTTAAGAAACCAAATAGCATATAAAAATATAACTTGAGGAATTCAAACTTAGAGCAAAAGAATGAATGCTCTTTAGGAATAACTTTGACCTGTGTTTGGGAGCTTGATAAATTCTCTTTCTCTTTTCTAGGATTTTTTTTCTTTTTAGGATTGTTTACCTAATTAGGATTATTTTTAAAACCAGATTATCTCTTCCATTGGACATGCCTTGGACATGCTAATAATATATTCTTTTCCACCTCTCCTTTCTGTAGTCTCTGCATTGACCCCAAACTCAACTTCTATTTCAGTTTTCTACCTCACTACGGCACCTTCCAAAAATCTTTACAATGTCATCATCCAGTTTTACAGTGAGTAAACGGACTGTCTTCTAATTGCTTCTGGTTTTCTAGGTGCCAATGGATCTTACTCATTATATGTGGGTTGCTTTTAGTCTCAGATGTGCCTCTTTATATCCTTCAACTTTCCACCTGTTCTCTAATTTTTAAGGCCCAAGAGTAAAATGTTCTCCCATTATTTTCTTAACTCTGGGCCTTAAGAGGTCATTGCAAACTTTCTAGGTGAAGTGTAATGTCTTAAAGATGGCATTATATTTATGTGCTTATTTTACATAACCGTTGCAATTTTCTTATTACCCGTAATCTAGGTTCATAAGTGAAAGCTCATTCTGCATTCACAGAAAACAAATTTTATGTCAGTAGCATATACATTAAAAACCATGACTTTTTAAATTCTTTTCTTTTGTAAATGCTTCAATCTACTATATAATCTAATTTAGGTGGTGATTTAGAAGAATGGAAGCTATTAAAGTAAAACCAACCAAAAATTAAAGTTATATTACAGAGGAGGGGTGAGAACCCCACAATAGTTTCTGATTATAAGCATCTTATAATCACAGTGTTCACAGTGCAACATAGAACGTTAAAAAATGATGTAGTTTTCCCAAATGCTTTAAGTTAATAGCTAGATATTGCTTTTTCTTATCTTAATGTGAATTTTCTTCCAGGGTTCAGATTTAATGCTGAAATTATATTTTCCTTTAGCATCCAATTTGAGTTAATTCCACAAAACAAAATGAAAACCCCAGGTGCTATCAAATGTGACATCACCTAAAGACCTTGTGGCAGTTTGGAGCTGTATGAACCCCAGAAAAACATGTTCTTAAGCTTAATCCATTCCTGTGGGTGTGAACCATTGTAAGTAGGACCTTTTTATGAGGTTATTTCAGTTAGGGTATGGCCCAATTCAATCAGGATGGGGCTTAATCCTATTACTGAGTCCTTTACAAGGGGAATGAAACTCAGACAGAGAAAGAGAAAACCCCAGAGGGAGCAGCCAGAAACTATACATCAACAGAACTTGAAAGAAAAGGAAGAGACCGGGTGACAATCTAATACCATATGACAATCTAAGGACCAAGGATTGCAGGTGGCCAGTTCCATAATGCCACAGTCTTTGGGGGAGAAAGCATCGTCATGATGATGCCTTGATTTGGGCTTTCTCTTCACCACAAAACCGTGAGCTAATAAATTCCCATTGTTTAAGCAGTCCCATTGCATGGTATTTGCTTAGGCAGCGTAAAGCATGCAGTCCTATTTGGCCCAACTTGTCTTAAATAATGTATAGATATGTATATATATATATATATATATATATATACACATATATAGACACACAAGCATCTTCCTTCAGATGCCCATATTTTAATTTAGTTGTGTAGTTTAATAAAAAACACTTGGGACTCAGAATTCCTCCTGACAGTATGATACCATTTTCTATTTTTAATAATAATACCTTGTATATGCAGGTGCCTCAGAATTTACAAAAAGCTTATTAGGCATATAGGGTGGATTTAACTACATTTCCGTTTTATAGTTGGGAACATTGAAGATCATAGAAGTTAAGATTTTTTTTTTTTTTTTTACAGCTAAAAAGTGATAAAGTGGGAACTAAAATCCTAGTTCTTTTAATTCCAAATTCTTTTCTCCTTTCAATACAGGGAGGGGTGTCGTGAGCATTACGAGAGGTAGTATATGAAAAATGCTCTAGAAATTAGTTATTATAATATGCTTTCTCATTCAGTATTCTCAAACTTGGCTGACCATCAGATTCCTTCCTGAATCTGTGCTTTTTAAAATGCTCCCCAAGAGATTCTAATGATCAGGTAGAATGGGGAACCACTTCTTAGGTCCCATTCCCAGAGAACCAACTCACGGGCGATGTCAGTACACTGCAGTCTGTGCGTTTTACCCAAACATGTTCATTTCTGCCTACTTTCAAGTTGCAAAGTCTTATTCTCCTCATAAGAAAAATTTGCGCTAATAATAATAATCTTTATTGATTATTATCCACATGTAGGCTATGTATCATATGCTGTTGTCATTATTTAAATGTAAGGAAGATTATTATTATCACCATATTGCAGACTAGGGGAAGCTGAGGCTCAGAAAAGGTAACTTTCTCAGAGGAATTGCTATTGAATAACTTGATTTGGTTAACACATAATCTTGATTATTAATTCATTAATGATGGTGATCTGGGATAACTGAAGCACCCTCAAGTCCTGTCATCAAAACTTACCTTTCACAAAGACAGGCACAGAGGTCCTTTTATATAAACTGTTTTATTTAGAAAATTTCCAAAGTCCCTTCTCCTCCCCACCCCTCCCATGTGCACATACACACACATTTTTTTTTTTTAAGAATCAAATACCTGATGGTTTAAAACTCTTATTCAGGACAGCAAATGATTTATGTAATAGAATGACAACTTTAAAGGACTTTTCAGATCATATTTTCTTCAAACATTAAATATTTTATTTCACCTGTGAAGAAACATTTGCTTTTTAAAAATGCTGAAGATTTGATAAAATACTTTGCTTTGATCCTGGTTTCTGCCTGGGGAAGAGCATGTCTTATTCATCATTCAGTGTGTAAAATTTTATTGTTGCTCTAGAGATAGATGAGTAGAAAAATAACCGAGGAAATTGTAATTTGAGAGAGTACCCAAGGGCTGGGAAGAAGACATGAGATGGTTTCAGAGTTAAAAATTATATGTTATAGTCAATGCCTCCTTTAGATATTATGAATTTATTTACAAATATAATTTCACTTTGAAAGCACAACCTTCAATCAAGAAAATAGTTTCAACTTCACTGTGCCTAGTTCAAAGCAATGACTTGGAGTCAGCTATAATTTGAGCAAAGCAGCAAAAGCTATAGCAGCTTTTCCTTCTGCCTGTCCAAAGTCTTACTGTGTAAAGTTACTGAATCACTCTTGTCAATAAAACTAGTCATCCCTGTCTCACAATAGAAATTACAAAAATCAGTGTGTCACACCTCACTTCCTTGGCAGGCAGTACTGAAGGTCTGGCAGTCAATAGCAAACACATCCCCATCACCTGCCAATTCCTCTCCTAATCCTCCCACCTTTCACAACCTAAAGAAAAGAAGCCTGAATTAGGGGCCTCCTCAATGGGCCATCCTTCTGTATCTATTGGCTACAACAACAATCAATAAACATTTGTTGACCATTCATAATGGGCCTGGCATTGTGCCGGGTGTTTGCTCCCACCTTATAGCCTTTGCAACAGTGGTTCCCTCAGCTCGGAAAGTTCTTATTGATCTTCACATGGCTGGATTCATCTTGTCCTTCAAGTCTTAACTAAAAATGTCAATGTCACTACTCCTAAAAGGTCCTCTTTCAATCTGGAGTAACTACCAGGTCCCCTGATATCTATCATATCACCTTATTTTAATTCTCTGCATAACACATATGTTATTTTTCTTATTTGAAAAAATGTATTTTTCATAGTGTGTCTTCTATTACTACAGTGTAAATATCACAACCAGATGGAAGCTTCTCTTCTTGTGATTACTATTTCCCCACTACCTAAAACACCTCCTGGCAATGCCTGATTGACTGAGGACATGCTGGTGGAACAAAAGTAAACTTTGGTTTTTGCTTTCATGTAGTGTAGCGAAGAGAATAGGTATTAAATCAAAGAATCCTACAAATGCATGCAAGTTTACAACTGTGATTGGGGCAGAGATGGAGAGCATTTTAGCACAACTTATGAAAAGGGAAATTAACCACACCATGGAGGTCGCACTAGCATTGGGGTAAGAAAAAATTCTAAAAGAAGAAGTAATGGGAGCATGTGTGGGATAAGGAGATTGTTTGAGACCAAGTAAGTTGTATGTTCCAAAACCCCGTGGCTGGATAGAGCAAACCTATTCAAGAAATAAGCCAGTGTGGCTAGCTTGCAGTGGGAAAGTGGAATTATGGTTTTCTAAAATGGAGCTGGGGAGGCAGAGAGGATCCAGGCCATAGAAGGATCTTGGGAGGTAATATTAAGCATATAAATCTTTAGCCAAAATTGATGGGAAGCCTCTCATGAAAAAAAAATTTTTTTTGGTGTATTTTTCCCCCAACCCACCCTATTATAATTATCATTATTTTTTATATAATTTATACATGAACACACATAAACAATAAGTGTATAGTAAAAGTTGTGAACTTACAAAGCAAACCTGCATAACATCATACAGGGATCCCATACATCAATCCACCACCAATACATTGCATTGTTGTGAGACATTTGTTACAAATGATGAAAAAATATCGTCAAAATCTCACTACTAACTATTGTCCATATCTTATATTTGATGTATTTTTTCCTCAACCCACTCTATTATTATTTTTTAAAATATATTTTTATTACAGAAGTTGTGAACTTACAAAACAATCATGCACATGTATGGAATTCCCATACAACATCCCTCTATCAACACACCACACCATGGTGGAATATTTGTTACAGATTATAAGATAATATCAACAGACTATTACCACCAACCATGGTCTATAGCATACATTTGGCATACCTTTTCCATACTCCAACAAAATATATCTTTGGCATAGATGCATGACTATTACAGTATTGCTGTTAACCACAGTCCATAGATCACTCTAGTTGTATTTTCCCATGCTTCTCCACATTTCTACCACCCTGCAATAGTGACACACATCTGCTCTAGCTCACAAAGGACACTCTTGCATCTGTACCATCAACCACAATTCTCACCCACCTCTATGTTTACTGTGTTATTCAGTCCCTAGATTATTCTCCAGCTTTCTTTCAATTGGCATTTACATCCCTAGACTACCCTTTCCAGCCACATTCCCATTTATAAACCAGCTGTTACTCAGTATAATGTGTTACCATCAACTCTATACATTTCCACACTTTTACAGTAAAGTTAATTAAAACATCTACATACATTAAGCATCAGTGGTCCATCTCAGTTCTCCTCTTATCTTCTTTAAGAATCCACCACCTACCACCAGGTCTTGAAGATGTTTTCCTACATTTTCTTCTAAAGCTTTATGGTTCTTGCTTTTATATTTAGGTTTTTGATCCATTTTGAGTTAATATTTTTTATAAGGTGTGAGATAGGGGTCCTCTTTCTTTTGGCTATGGATATCCAGTTCTCTAAGCACCATTTGTTGAATGGACTATTCTGCCTGAGCTGGGTGGGTTTGACAGTCTTGTCAAAAATCACTTGACCATAGATGTTTCTGATCCATCAGTTTGGTTCCATTGATCTTTGCATCTGTCTTTATGCCAGTACCATGCTGTTTTTACTACTTTAGCTAGGTAATATGATTTAAAGCCCAGAAGTGAGAGTCCTCCAACTTCGCTTTTCCTTTTTTAAAGATGTTCTGGCTATAAGGGACCCCTTACCCTTGTAAATAAATTTGATTATCATGTTTTCCATTTATTTAAAAAGTGCTGGTGGAGTTCTTATCGGGATTGTATTGAATTTGTGTATCAATTTGGTTAGAATTGACATCTTAATGATATTTAGTATTCCAATCTGTGAGCATGGAATGTTCTTCCAATTATTTAGGTCTTTTTAAAATTTCTTTTAATAATGCATTGTAGTTTTTTGAATACAAGTGCTTTACATCATTGGTTAAGTTTATTCCTAAATAGTTGATTCTTTTAGTCACTATTGTAAATGCAAATTTTTTCCCTGACTTCCTCCTGAGACTATGCATTACTAGTGTCTTTTATAGTCTATTTCATCTGATACAAGTATAGCTACTTTGGCTTTTTTTTTTTTTTTTTTTTTTTTTTTGGTTACTGTATGCATGGAATATATTTTTCCAGCCTTTCACTTTCAATCTATTGGTATCCTTGGGTGTAAGGTGAATCTCTTGCAGACAGCATATAGGTGGCTCATATTTTCTTATCCATTCTGCCAGTCCGTGTCTTTTGATTGGGGAGTTTAATCCATTAACATTCATGTTATTACTGTAAAGGCAGTTCTTATTTCACCCATTTTGACCTTTGAGTTTTATTTGTTATATTTTATTTTCACTACTCTTTTGAGACTTTTAGTTACTTTTACTGATATATAATCTTCATTTCTAGACTCTCTTCCAAGCCTCTCTCTCTGTCTTTTCTTTTCAGACTGTAGCACATCCTTTAATATTTCCTGCAAAGCTAGTCTCTTGGTTACACACTCTCTCAGTTTCTGTTTATCTGTGAATATTCTAAACTTGCCCTCACTTTTGAAAGACAATCTTGCCGGATATAAGATTCTTGGCTGGAAGTTTTTCTCTTGTAGTATCTTAAATACATCATACCAGTGCTTTCTTGCCTCCATGATTGTAGCAGTTTGGCAATTTGATATAGTTATGAATTCCAAAAATAGATATTAGATTATGCTTGTAAACTGGTCTGTTCATCTGGGCATGATTAAGCTATGATTGGAGCTTTGATTGGATCATGTAAGTAGGGTGTTGAGCCCTGCACCTTGTAGGGTGGGGTCTCAAAAGACATGGCAAAGGACAGAGTTGGAGTTTTTGATGTTGGAGTTCTGATGCTGAGTGTTAATACTGGAGTCCAGGGGAGTAAGCACACAGAGAACCTTGGTCGTGAGGAAGGAGAGAAGGCTCTAGGAAAAGAGACAAGCTGTTTGCCTTCATAGCTGGCCTTGTGGAGAGAGGCAAAGCCTAGAGAGCCTCATAGTCTACAGCTGACCTTGTGGAGGAAACAAAGGAGCTGAGCCCAGAGAGAAACGGAGCCCCAGGAAGAGAGGAACCCAAGAAGCCTGAGCCCTGGCAAATGTCGGCCCCTGTCTTGCTCCAACACGTGGCAACAGACTTTGGTGAAGGAAGAAACTTATGCTTTATGGCCTGGTAACTGTAAGCTTCTATCCCAAATAAATACCCTTTATAAAGATCAACCGATTTCTGGTATTTTGCACCAGCACCCCTTTGGCTGACTAATACAAGCAGTCAGAATGAAGAATTTCCATTTTTACTTCAACCAGCCAGTTTCTCAAGGGGAATTCATAAAAAAATCTTCATTTGAGTTTCCAGTTGCCATTCTACCCTGCCCTATGGAATTCAGACTTTCCCAACCCCACAGTCTTGTGAGCCAATTCTTATAATAAATCACATAATATTTACATAATAAATATATCTTTTGTCAGTTATGATTCCCTGGAAAACCCTGACCAATATAGATTTATATATAAAGAAGTAGTTCTGGAGGAACAGAATCTTAAGGATGAGATTTCCCATCCTTTCTGTTTGGAATTCATTCTGTAATCTGATTAGATTCAAAGGCACTAATAATTCTAATTCCATTGATCAAGGTGGCACTGGCAGTCCATGGTGTTAATTGGCAATAGAGATATACAAACTATCACCACTGGTATTAAATGCTTATAAGAGGCAAGGCTCTGGGTGAGAGTGTATTTGACACCTTAACAGAGTTTTGTGGAGTTAAAAAATATGATGTTGGCTAATTATTCCTAAATACTCTGGATACAGCTGTTAAATAATGGGATGAGCTCAAGGCTTCTTATTCCCAGCTTAAGTGCCTCATGAAGGACATGAAAGTTTCTATGCGTGCCCTGAAAGAAGCTTATTTTGTGGAGCTGCAGACTTGAGATTTCTGAAAACCAGACCCAGAGTTTCATTGTATGAGTGACTGAACTACAATGCAAATTGAATTCCTAACCTTGCAGGGCATCTGCTGATAAAGTGAAGGTGTGGATTGGAAAGGAATGGGATCCTGAAAATTGGAATGAAACCCCAGACATTCTGATTTTCTGGGTATGGGGTGGCACCTAAGAACTTACATTTCTAACAAATTCCCAAGTGATTCTTAAGCTGCTCACTCAGGGACCATACTTTGAGAAACCCTGCTCCAAAATGAACTGTTTTTCTTTATTTCTAAGAGATATCCTGCTTTCCTAAACCTGAAATTTTATTTTATATGTGAAGATAACACAATAGAACATACGTTTTTAAATCAGAATAAAAATCAGAGTTAGAACACTTTAATATTTTCTTTGAACCAGCTTCTTTTCAGACATCAGTGTGAAATTAGGCGACATTCTACCACTCAATTTCTTCATTTCTTCATTTAGAAAATGATGATAATAATGCCTACTTTCCCTGGAACAAGAGAATTTGTGCCAACTTAATCAGGAACAGAACAGCAAGGAGATTATCTTGTTTGTATGGAAAGGGAGACTTACACCCCATCTGAGGACTCCCTGGAGGACTGTCCACCTACAGGGAAAACTATTGTGTAGCTTTCATAAATGAAGCTGCCTAAATTTCTATAAGACAATATATACACAATCCCATTGACTGAATTATTTTTTTTCAAGATTTATTTATTTATTTCTCCCTTGCCTTGTTGTTCATTCCTGAGTCCATTTGTTATGTGCTTTCTGTGTCTGCTCATCCTCTCTTTAGGAGGCACCAGGAATCAAACCTGAGACCTCCCATGTAGGAGAGAGGAGCTCAAGCAATTGAACCACCTCTGCTCCCTGCTTTGTTGTATCTTTCATTACGTTTCCTCTTTGTGTCTCCTTGTTGCATCATCTTTTGCATCAGCTTGCAACGCCAGCCCATTGTGCCAGCTTGTTGTCTTGCTAGTCTTCTATAGGAGGCACTGGGAACTGAACTCAGGACCTCCCATGTGGAAGGCAGGCACCCATATGCTTGAGTCACATCCACTTCCCTCCATTGGCTGAATTTTAAAACAATGCACCTGCAATGATGCTGAAACATGAATACTGCATCCCTGTAATTCTCAACTCAGCTCTATGACCTGTGTAGCTTTGAAAAAAATGCCCATGGCTTCATGCACTCTGAGAGGGGAGCTGAGCATCCACAAATGTCTTATGTGGGTTGTGGGATGAGAACCCTACTTTGGGTAACAGACTCCAGTCTCTCACAGCGTCCCTGCCCCTGGTCTCAGTGAAGTGGGTAATGCTGTGACTTCTAGTTTAAAGATGACAGGCACAGTCTGTGCGCTATTTGATTGCATTGGGGATATTAAATTTCCATGCAGTGAGCACTCTATCACAGGACAAATGAGAGTGTCAGAGCAGGCTTTTTAAGGCTCTGTGTTATTATGTTGAATGATAAACTACTTGCAAGTGATTAAACTGCCTCCACAGGCTTAGATCCTCACTTCTTTTGCTTTTCAGGTGATACCATCCATCTTTGTATCCCCCCCCCACCAAAGAGAAAACATACACATGTTGAATAACCACCAGATCCTAGAGAAGTATGTTGAATATGGGGCTTCATGCTTAATTTTCCTGCAGAACTGGATCAAATAGAATGTAACCATGTAGGAAGAAATTGGGCAGCTATAAATAACCTTTGGTTGTAATATTTGATTTTGAGGTTTTATTTTAGGTTTTATCACTAGGAAAAAGGGAAGCACAACAATAATTGTAAGGAGGAAGTGAAACAGACTGGATATGAAATGCAAATGCTGCTAAGGCCTCTGTTGCTTTCTCTGTATCTTTTACTTGAGTTTTAGTTGTTTCAGCAGAGCAATGTGCCAAAGGATGCAGTTATTTGTTTGATAATGGGTTGATTAAACTTTCTCCCTGAGTTCTCCTTGTTTACATTTTTGAAAGCTGTTATTATTAACATACTTGACATTGAAGTAATTTGGCACGAGTAATATTTGTCTCAGAACAACCTTCATTTGCTTCACATATCAGCACTAAATGACTTTCAATGATTCCAGAAAAAAGCAGTTAGAAAGCACATCTTTTCAAGACTTTGGTGGACTGAATTCCATAGTTGAATGAACATCTGTTATTTTCTCCAAATGTGCTGATAAGGAAAGACAGCGACTTTGTAACAGGCCTGCTATTTCAATAGTTTTGTCTGGAGATGATGGAAATTTTCTTGAAATGCGGTGGTCAATGTTCTCTGATACCTCTATTCACCTAGAGATTTATTTTCTGATTATCTTTTGTCTGCTTCTTTGATGATCTAGGTTTGGTTTAGATGATTGCTTTTGGAAAAACCGGGTTGGCATCTCCATAGTGGTTTGGAGGCTCCTGAGGAAGGAGAGGAGGGACAAGATTCTATCCAGAATCATTGCAATTAGTGGCAAACTGGGACTTAGAACCAAATAGGATTAAAATCCCTGATATGTGAGAAGAGACACTCTAGGCTGAAAGGGCCTCAGACTCTGCACAAGGCTGAGACCAACCTATATTAGCTGAAGGCACTTTTCTCACATTCCTGTTGCCCATGAGCGTTGGAGAGTGTACTGTGGGCCTCCTAGGCCTGGTGAAGGGTCTTAGGCATTGGAGGCAAGGACTGGCCCTGTTTTGTATTAGACTAGAAACTCAAGTAGCGCCTTATGTTTTATCTTGTTTTATTGCCAGGAGGAGAGGGAAAAGGGGTAGATAAGGTGGATAAAAATTGAGAAATGGCAAAGATTTTTTGTTGATGGTAACCCCCTTTTCTCTTTCCTTTTAAGTATTTGTGACAAGGCAAAAAAGTATGTGTACACTTCTATTCTTTGGGAATGTTTTTTACAGTATTTTATCCTCAGATCAGGCCTAGATGTGACACCATACATCACCATATCCAGTAGTGTAGATACAGATCCCAAAACCAGATGTGCTGTAGCATAATTTCTCTGTCTATTGGCCCAAGAGCTCTAAGATAAAGGCTCACACAGCATGTCCTTTGGCTTGACATCACTCTGCCATTGACTCTGATTGTCAGCAGGTGTCCAAGTATTTGTACAAAAGCGTTTTGCCTAGAGTTTATCTTTCAAAGTTCAAAGAAAATGTCGGTATAAAGGGAAGAAAGTATTTTTGTTAATATTGTGCTCTCTTCTCTGGAATTAGGATCTACCCAAATGAACCCTCTCTCCAACTTTTCACAGTTCCCCCATAGGTTCATATCTTTTTTTTTTTTTTAAAGATTTTATTTATTTATTCATTTATCCCCCCCCCACCCGCTGCCTGTGCTTGCCGGGTCAGCCAACCACACCGCGTGGACGGGCCTGCCCCCACCAGGAGGCCCCGGGAACCGAACCCGGGGCCTCCCATATGGCAAACGGGAGCCCCACTGATTGAGCCACAGCCGCTTCCCGGTTTGTATCTTGAACTTCTTTAGTTACCAACAACAATGGAAATTATAGTCCTTTGTAATTTGCTTTCCAGAGATACCAAAGTCATAGCTATTAAACTCAACTTATATCTAATGTAGAGTCTAAACATAATGAAAAAAGCCCCAATAAGTGTACTGCCTTCTACACAGTGTATCCTCATGGAAACCTTGCTTTCTGGTTGTTGATAAGCCAACCAGACTGTATTTTTGATGCTGATTATTTTTGTTGTCATATACTCATCATTAGGACTGGAAGAGTTACTGAAGGCCATTTAGTCTGTGCTTTCTCCCACCCAATGCTGGTACCATCTTTACAACATCTCCCCCAAGTGGTGGTCTCTTTACTATGATGGAACCTATCTAATGAAAAGTAAAGGGGAAACAGATTCCAGAAAACAATTATCATTAGGAGTTATCTACCAATGCGATTTATTTACAATTGTGTTGTGCTTTAACTTAGGAGAGTATCCAAATATCTAAACAGAGAAATTGATATAAAGTGTAGTGAGTGCTTTAATAGAGATACAATAAGTTTTTAGAAACAAATAACTACATAGGAGAATCTAGGAACAATAAGCAGAGGGGATATTTGAATCTATATTGAAGGATAAGTAGAAGTATATGTGTGTGTGGATATATGTGTGGTGGGAAAGAGTATTTCAGCAGGAAGGATAGCAGATGCAAAGATATTGAATCTAGAAAAGCTGCAGCTAAGACATAATGAGAAGTTCAGAATGGCCATGGGGAAGGGTTTATGGGGTGGAATGGTGAAAGCGGGAACTTGGGCCAGGCTTGTAGAGGTTTGTTTTCCCAACCAAGAAGTTTAAATTTTATCCTATAGAAACGAGGAGACATTAAAAGTTTTGAAACATGGCATTGCCTTGATCAGGTTTCATTTTTAGGAAGGGTGACAGTTTGAAGCCTATGTGAATTCCAGAAAAGATCGGGTTCTAGGAGTTAAGCCATTCCTGTGGGTGTGGGACCCTGTAGCCGTTGGGCAGTTTGATGTAATTATGAATTCCAAAAATAGAGATTGGATCATGCTTGTAAACTTGTCTGCTGATCTGGGCATGATTAAGTTATGATTAGGGCATTAACTGGGCCACGTCAGTAGGGCGTTTAGCCCTACCCCTTGGTAGGTGGGGGAATCAAATATAAAAGACATGGCAAAAGAAGTTTTGATGTTGGAGTCTTGCGCTGGAGACCCGGGAAGTAAGAGAGCTTGGTTGTGAGGAAGGAGAGAAGGCCCCAAGATAGAGACGAGCCATTCGCCTAAGGGTTCACAGCTGGCCTTGTGGAGAGAAGCAAAGCCTAGAAAGCCTCATAATCTACAGCTGACCTTGTGGAGGAAACAGAGAAGCTAAGCCCAGAGAGAAACACAGCGCCAGGAAGAGAAGAACCCAAGAAGTCTGAACCCTGGCAAATGTCGGGAACTCTCTTGCTCCAACAAGTAGCAATGGACTTTGGTGAAGGAAGAAACTTATGCTTTATGGCCTGGTAACTGCGGACTTCTACCCAAAATAAATACCCTTTATAAAGACCAACGATTTCTGGTATTTTGTATCAGCACCCCTTTGGCTGACTAATACAGACTCTTTGACTGGATTGAGTCCAGTTGGGGGCCTTTGATTATAGTACTTCAGTGAGGCATGAAACCAGGGTGGATTTGGCCCTCTTGCTGGAATCTTTTATAAATGGGAGAAACATTCAGAAACATGCAGAGAAAGAGAACTGCTATTTCACCCTGCCATGTGAGAGAAGACTCTGGGATCGCCTACTGCTGCAGAAAGACAGAGAAACCCCCAAAGGCTGAGAGACAGGCTGGATGCTGGGATCAGTGGAGCAGCCAGAAGCTGGAGAAATGTAGCCCTTGGAGAGATGAGCCATATGCTTGGTGATTCATAGCTGAGCTCAGAGAGAAAGTGAGCCTGGAGGAGAAATCAGACACTGGCTGCCATTTTGTCTTGCCATGTGGCAGAAGTCTAGGATCTGTCAGCAGTCAACCTTTGGTGAGACAGTATCTCTGATGATGCCTTGATTTGGACTTTTCATAGCCTCAGAACTGTAAGATTTTACCCTAAAAATTCCTATTATAAAAGCCAACACATTTCTGGTATTTTGTATTGGCAGTCATTATCAAACTAAACCAGGAAGATACTTCTAGTGTCAGGGCTGAGGACTGATTTTGATGGAGGAGAGGCTGAATTGGGCATAGGTCGATGTAAAGCAGTGTGCCCTGCTGGCAGCCCATGTGTACTATTTTTTGGTTCAGAAAGTAGAGTCATGCCTGTAGAGCCAGTCTTAACTGGTTGTGGAAGAATACTATAAAATATCATGCTTAATGTTATGTGAATATCTGCAAAGTAAAATGGAAAATTATGGCAATTACTTTGTGTAGGAAAACAAAATTTGACTTGGGCTATTACGATGAATAATTTAATGTGAGTACTACCTAGGTCATTGGGCAAGTTTTTTTTTTTTTTTTTTTCCCATGAAATGATCAACTTTAATTTTACTGGACATAAATTTAGGCACACACCCTTATAATGTGATGGTTTCAACTAAGCTATTATGATATTCTGTGACATACCTTATGGATCAGAAAGTCATTATGGAAAAAGACAAAATGGAATTACATAGCCATTGGATTCTTAAAAGGAAGGGTTGAAATAAAATTAGGAGAGGCATTTGTAGAAATTTGCATGTACTTAAAACTTGTGTTTTTTTTTCAGCTGGAATGTGGAGATTATTACATTTTTGATTGTCTTTCAGGAAATACACTGTTGACCAGAAGGCAAGGAGGTTGAATCCACACTTGCTTATGTCTGATGAGGTTTATATCATCTGCCCTTTTTGGCTCGCTGGCTAACCAATTCTCATTTTCTGCATGCCATAAACAAATGTCCCTACAAAAGAGTCACAAACAGAAACGTTAGTCTGTTTCAGAAAAAGAGGAGGGATGAATATGCCTGGATTAAAGCCATGAAATAAATCCCCAAATATCTTCACTAATTTAACATGAAAAATAGACTTTTAATAGTTTACCTTTATTCATGTTTATGTATGTTTTTAGTAGCCTCCTAGTGCTGAGAAAAATGGATTTGTTACCCAAATGGCAGAACAGTTTAGTCTGGATGCTGATTGTTTCTCCTGCAGGGGATGGATGGACTCTTTGCTCTGTCATCTCCCAGAGTTTTCCCGATAACAAAATGCATGCTGGTCAGAATTGATCTCTGGCATTACTGTCGACAGAACCCATGATTTGGCCCACACTGGTACGTTTTCCTGCTACTCTTCAGCTTCTGGTCTGTGGCTGCATTCTATCATTTCATTTTTGCTGCGTACTCCATCAAGCTAATAAAGCAGCTGTTTATTATGCATGACCTGCTCTGTAGTGTCGCTGGCTGATAACTGCAGCATTTTAAGTCTTGTGCTAGATTCTCAATCTGCTGCCAACCCCTCCATATATTCCATTATATTCCATAAAAATATTTCTTGTTACGGACTATTGGAAGCAAAAGCAAGTTGTTTTAGGGTCAGAGCCAATTTGAACCGTATAAAGTACTGCCTGACTATAAGGTCAGGGAATTATGAGGAGGTATTTGGAGGAAGATGAAATTAAGGGCTTTATTTTAGTTTCCTAGGACTGCTGTATCAAAGAACCATAAGTTGTGTGGTGGAAAACAACAGAACTTTATTATTCTGGGTTCTAGAACTGGTTCCAGTTCTGGGAGGTACAAGTCTGTCAGGGCCATGCTCACTTAGAAACTTGTGTGGTAGAATTCTTCCTTGCCTCCTGTAGCTTCTGGTGTTTGCCAGCAACCCTTGGTGTTTCTTGGCTTGCAGCTTGCAGTTACAGCACTTCAATCTGTCTCCATTACCACATGGTATTCTCTCATGTGTCCATGTGTGTCTGTGTTTCCAAATATCCCCCTTCTTATAAGGACACCAGCCATTGTTTAGGACCCACCCTTAACTAATCACACCTTTAAAGACTCTATCTCCTAGGGTCACATTCAGGGTTAAGACTTAAACCTATCTTCCTTGGGGACACAATAGAACCTATATCAGGCATCAATTAAAGCAGAAAGAAGAACTTTTTCATAGTCCTGCATATATGGGAAAGGACAGTGTGTCTTCTGTGGCATATGTGATTCAGTGTGAGCTGAAATGGTCATTTTTGTTAGGTGTGGAAACTGGTTAAAGAAAAGGCAAAGATGGATTACTGCATTTATTAAGCACTTAACTCTGTGTTCAGGGCTTTGCTACTGGACATGTTTGCCATTGATTCTTGCAATAACCCTGGAGAAGCAGTAGGGGATTTTACTCTTCACGATTTCTTTCTTTTGTAACATATAAGGAAACAAGCTCTGTGAAATTATGTAACTTTCTCACAGCCAATACTCGATGTCACTGGGATTGTCATCTTGATTGTAATGACTGCATCCTTTCCATTAGCCACTCCAGGCTCCCACCTGAAAGACTCCCCTGGATGAAACCAGCTCTGGAAATTCTTAGAGAGGACTTGATAGACCTCCAGCAATTTGTTTCTTGAGGTTTTAGGAGTTCAATGATTAGAGATTATACATTCAAATAACAAAAAAGGAGACTTCAGTGCAGTTTATTTCTATTAGTAAATTAGCAATGCTAAATTTATATTAGCAAATAATGTGGTGATTTTTAAACCATGTTTAAAATAGAGGAAAGATGCAGTGGTGTTCTTGAAATGACAGTAAGGTATACATCTCATCAAATGGTGGTATGAATAAATGACAATACCTTCTTGCCACTCCTTGCCCCACCACTACCCCCAGTCTTGCCATCCTGAAAGTCCCACCCCATGACAGTAAAACACCCTGTGGAAAGATAAGTGTAGAACTGTTATTGAGTTATATATGCCACCTGGCTGAAAACAGGAATTCG
Organism: Tolypeutes matacus; assembly: GCA_026826555.1. Taxonomy (NCBI): domain Eukaryota; kingdom Metazoa; phylum Chordata; class Mammalia; order Cingulata; family Chlamyphoridae; genus Tolypeutes; species Tolypeutes matacus. Next base: position 8,291,831 of record JAKSZT010053946.1, on the reverse strand, counting down.
ATCTGGTTGTAGTAAAGTGAAGTTATAGTTCTGAACACCAAAGCTTGGCTCCCCTGACATTTGCAGGTTCCTTTTTCCTCAAACTTACCTCAAAGTCTCTATCTTTCAAGAAACTATCGTATAATTTCTGCTTTTCTGGCTCCCTTCCTTGCATATCGCCACTGGAATAGGAGAAAAAACACGTAGGCCTTAATTCCAGCCCTCATTTACTGGATATTTGAATGGAGAATAAGTCAGCTTCTCTAGGTCTCCATTTACTTTTCTATATAAAACAGAGTGTCAGGGGAGGTTGTGAGGTTAAGACTGGATCACAGACGTGAAAATGACTAGAATGGGATGGTGGCTGCATCTCTTCTACCTTGATCTGCTATATTTCTAGCTGGGAATCTGATTTTGGTGTGGTTTCTGTGTATAAATTGATATGTGTTCTGAGTTTCAGGATCTCCATTCTCACTGATCTTCCTCAGTGAGGGGGTTGAGGAAAAGCCAAGGATTGTAACCCTCCTCCAATAAGAAGTAGTGAGTGAGTGCAGACCACTTTGTTCCTCAAGGAGAGAGAGAAAAGAATTCTAAGTGAAGAAATTTCTTTGTTCTAAAACTTTACCTGCTCCTTCCAAAGACATCTCCCAGCAGCTAATCTTTTCCAGGTCTTTTTATTTTTATTTTTAATTAATTTATTTTTTATTGTGGGTAAAAATAAAAATTTTCACAATACATACCAAGGGGAACATGGGAATCCCGGTAGGTTCTGTGTGATATTTTAGGTAATCTAAGCAGGTCTTTTTTGTGCTTAGTAGTTCTTGCCCCTTGAACCCCTCAAATACTTTCTGGGAGCCCAGACATTTGGATAGCTCAGGGCCCCCAGCCTGCACACCTGGAGGCTGGGACGAAGCAGTTGTACAGCTGAGGCCCCTGGTGGTAGATGCAGTTTTATCTCTTTTTCAAAGATCCTTCATGTTGGCCCAGGGAAGCAAGAATAACATGACACAGGTTAAAACTCATTTAATTGCCCCTCATTTCTCACTTTGCTCTTGGAGGTTTGTCCTGGAAGACTTGGCCAATGTCCAATTCATTAATCCACCAAACATAAATTGAAAACTTACCATATGCCTGTTTTGGGGATATAGGGATCTATGAGATGTGGATTCATCCCACGTGACATTGGAATCTAAAAGGAGAGATGGCTACCTATACTGTAAAATGACAAGTGTTGTAATAGAGGTGATCACCAGATAGTAATAATATTGTAGCAGAAGGAGTACAAGTAATTCTGCTTGCAATAATTGTTTTTTGTAATTTTTGCTCCCTCATTCTGTTGAAAATACTCTTTTGCAGGTCACCAAAGTTGTACATATTGCCTAATCAAAAGTTTTTTTTTTATGTCCTCAATTACCTTTAGAATCATTCCACATAGAGGACATTCCCTCTGTATGGAAACTCTCCTCTCTTGTGGCTCCTAAGACAGCAATCTCATGGTTTTCTTCTTTGTCTACTTCTCGGTCGGCTCCACCTGACCTTTAAAGCTTGGAGTTCCTCAGGATTCAGTCTTTGAACTTCTTCTCTAGCTATATCCTCTTCCTAGGTATTAGAATCTGTGCTCATGACTCTCAATTCCATCTATTATATTGCTGAAAGTTCAACTCTGACCGATTCTTTGAAGTTCAGGTATATATATAAAACACCAAGACCAACTATATATCTCAGTTAGATGTTTCACAGGCACTTCATAACAGTATGCCACAATTTGGATAATTATTTTATTCATCTGTTCTACTTCTGGTTTTTCCAGTTTCAGTAATTGACCCGTCCAATCAGTCAAGCCAGAATAATGATAGTCAACAGTGACTCTTCCTTCTTCCTTAACCTCTATATACAACCTATCAGCATATTCTGTTTATTTTTTTAACTTCTAAAACATATCTTGATATGTTGATATAAAACATATCTTGATATCTTGATATATGGCCATTTCTCTCCAGCTCTACTGACAACACTTTAGTGCAAGCCCACTTTATGTTTTGCCTGGATGAATGCAATAGCTTCTGGTTGATCTTCTTGCTTCTTTTCTTTGTCCTTCTGATATCTTCTGCTTAAAGCAGATAAAGCAATTTTAAAAACATAATTTGCCTTATATCCTCCCTTGCTTAAAATGTCTTGAATAATTCTCATTGCACTTCAAATAAAAATCAGATTTCTTCTTATGATTCCAAAGCTTTACTCCATTTGACTCCTGCTGATTTTTTTATCTTCATCTTGTGTCACTCCCCTCCTCATCCCAATATACTTGTCACAGCAGCCTCCTTTTGGTTTCACCAGGTTCTTTTCTATCTCTTGAAAGGTTTCTTCTACCTTCAATAATCTTCCTTCTGATCTTCACGTAGATAATCTCCTATTTGCATTACTCACCAGAATTTTCCTTAACCACCTTGTCTCTAGAGTGATTCTCCTAGTAATTCTTGATTCCTGTTCTCTGATATTTTTCTTTATAGTGTGCATTAATATTTTAATAAGTGCATTTATTTAGCATTACTTATTAACTGTCTGCCTCTCCAATTAGACTGAGGGTCACAATGGGAGATATTATGTCTACTTTTTTCACTATTATAATTCAGATTTCTATCACAGTGTCTGACTTATAGAAAAACTCAATAAGCATTTATTGAATGATCAAATTAATTATTATTTTTAGATGTTTTTATTTTATTAAAGATGTTGTGGGTTTGCAGAACAATCATGCATAAAATGCAGGATTCCCATAAGCTACCCCACCACAAACACCTTTCTTTGGTGTGGAACATTTGCTACAATTGATGATAGCACAGTATTATCATTGTACTATTATTTAAAGTCTATGGTTTAACTTAAGGTTCACAGCTTGTGTAGTATAGCTCCAGAGATTAAAAAAAAATTCTTTTTCCAATTTAGCATTTCCCATTTTAATCATATTCTGATATATATATATCTCAGGGCTGTTAATTGCATTCACAATGCTGTGCTACCATCACCACCATCCACTATCAAAAACATTTCCATCATTCCTATTAGGAATCCTGTATGTTTTAAGCCTTAACTTCCCATCCTTTATCCCCATCCCATCCCCTAGTAACCTATATTCTAGATTGTGACTCTGATTTTGTTTATTTTAATATTTTCAAATGAGTGAAATCATACAATATTTGTCTTTTTTGTGTCTGGCTTATTTCACTCAACATGATGTCTTCAAGGTTCATCCATGTTTTCACATGTGTTAGGACTTCATTCCTTTTTATGGCTAAATAATATTCCACAGTATGTATATACCATATTTTATTTATCCAATCCACATTTGATGGACACTTGGGTTGCTTCCATCTTTTGGTAATTGTGAGTAATGCTGCCATCTTTTGCTAAATGTGAATAATGCTGCCACGAACATTGGTGTGCAAATGTCTGTTCAAACTCCTGCTTTCAATTCTTTTGGGTATATACCTAATAGTGGGATTGCCAGGTCATATGGTAGTTCTAAATCTAGCTTTCTGAGGAACCACCAAAATCTCTTCCACAGTGGCTGCACCACCAGCAATGAATATTTCTATTTCTCTGCATCCTCTCCAACACTTGTTATTTTCCTTTTTTTTAATAGCAGCCATTCTAATGGGTGTGAAATGGTATCTGATTATGGTTTTGATTTGCATTTCACTGATGGCTAATGTTGTTGAACATCTTTTCATGTGCTTTCTGGCCATTTGTATATCATCTTTGTAGAGATGTCTATTCAAGTCTTTTTACGACTTTAAAATTGGATTGTTCTTTTGTTAAGATGAAGGATTTTTTTTTACTGGATATTAATCCTTAATTGTTTATGTGGTTTCCAAATATTTTTTTTCCATTGTGTAGGTTGTTTTTTTTACTTTCATGATAAAGTCCTTTGAGGAACAAACATTTTTTATTTTAATGAGGTCCCATTTATGTTTTTTTTTTCTTGTGATGCTGGTGTTTTGGGTGCAAAGTCTAAGAAACCATTGCCTAACACAAGGTCCTGAAGATGCTTCTCTACATTTTCTTCTAGGAATTTCATAATTCTAGCTCTTACACTTAGGTCTTTGAGCCATTTTGAGTTGATTTTTGAATATGGTGTGCAGTGTGAGTCCTCCTGTTATTTTTTTGCAAATGTAATCCAGTTTTCCCAGCACCATTTGTTCAAGAGACTATTCTTTCCCAATTGAGTAGTCTTTGCCACCTTGTCAAAATCAGTTGGCCCTAAATATGAGAGTTTATTTCTGAGCTCTTAATTCTATTCCATTGTGTCAGTATTATGCTGTTTTGATTATTGTGACTTTGCTATAAGTTTTAATATCAGAAAGTGTGAGTCCTCCAACTTCATTCTTCTTTTTCAAGATGGCTTTAGCTATTTGGAGCCCTATACCCTTTCATATAAATTTGATCATTGGCTTTTCCATTTCTAAATGGGGATTGCATTAAATCTATAAATTGCTTTGGGTACTATTGATATCTTAATGATATTTAGTCATACCATCCATGAACATGGAATATACTTCCATTTATTGAGGTCTTCTTTAATTTCTTTCAGGAATGTTTTGTAGTTTTCTATGTACAAGTCCTTTAGTTCCTTGGTTAGATTTATTCCTAGATATTTGATTCTTTTAGTTGCTACTATAAATGAATTTATTTTCTTTATTTCTTCTGCTAATTCTTTTTTGCTTGCGAATAGAAACACTACTGGTTTTTGAGTGTCGATCTTGTACCCCGACATGTTACTGAATTCCTTTATTAGTTCTGTGAACTTTGTTGTGGATTTTTCAGGATTTTCTTCATGTAGGATCATATCATCTGCAAATAGGGAAAGTTTTACTTCTTCCTTTCCAATTTGGATGGATTTTCTTTCTTTTTCTCACCTGATTGCTCTGACAAGAACTTTCAGTACAATGTTGAATAACAGTGGTGACAGTCGGCATCCTTGTCTTGTTCCTGTTCTTAAAGGGAAAGCTTCCAATCTTTCACTGTTTAGTAGGATGTTACCTGTGGGCTTTTCATATATGCCCTTTATCATGTTGAGGAAGTTTCCTTCTATTTCTAATGTTCTAAGTGTTTATATCAAGAAATGTTGCTGTATTTTGTCAAATGCCTTTTCTACATCAATTGAGATGATCATGTGTTTTTTTTTTTCTTCCACTGTGTTTATGTGTTGTATTATATTAATTGGTTTTCTTAGGTTGAAACAACTTTGCATTCCATGGATAAATTCCATATGATCATGGTGTATGTTGTTTAATATCTACACATTCGTGAATTTTCCCTTTGTCCCTCTCTTATTGATTTCCAGCTTTATTCCATTGTGATTGGAGAATATACATTGTATGATTTCACTATTTCTGACTTTATTGAGACTTGTTTGGTGACCCAATATATGTTCTTCTTGGAAAATGATTCATGTGCACTCAAGAAGAATGTGTATTCAGTTTTTGTTGGGTACAGTGTTCCAAATATGTCTGTAAAGTCTAGTTGTTTTAGTGTATCATTCAAGTCCTGTATTTCCTTATTGATCTTCTGACTAAATGTTCTATCCATTATTGAGAATGGTGGGTTAAAGTCTCCTACTCTCAATGTAGAATGATCAGTTACTCCCTTCAAATCTGTCAGTATTTGCTTCATATATTTTAGGGCTCTGCTGTTTGGTGCATTTATATTTATAATTGTTATATCTTCCCATTGAATTGCCCTCTTTATCAGTATATAATGATCATCTGTGTCCCTCATAACAGTTTTTTAATTAAAGTTTATTTTATCTGATATTAGTATAATCACCCCAACTCTCTCTTGGTTACTGCTTGCATAGTATATATTTTTCCCATCATTTCACTGTTAACCTTTGACTTTAATGTATCTTTGACTTTAATGTGAGTCTCTTGCAGAAAGAATATAGTTGGGTCATGCTTTTTAAATCCATTTTGACTTGCTTCTGACTGGGGAGTTTAATTCATTTACATTTAAAATCACTATTCATAATACAGGTATTTCTTCTGCCATTTTGCTTTTTTAGACTTTGTAAGTCTTACACCTTTTTTTGTCTCTCATTTCTATTAAAGCCTGCTTTTATATTTATTGGCTTTCTTGTATTGTACCATATTGAGTGCCTTCTCATTTCTACCTGGATATATTTTTCATCTGTTTTCCTTGAGGTTGCCATAGGATTAACATTTGTCATCTCAAATATATAACAATTACATTTGGTTTGATACTAATTTAATTTCAATAGCATGCACATATACTTTTCCTATACTTCTCTGTCCCCACCTTTTTTTTTTTATTTTACCACTTATCTTTTTGTACATTGTATGTCCAAAAACCTATATTTACCATTACTTTTTATGCATTTGCATATTAGCACCTATAGGAAGTAAGAAGTTTAGTGACATATAAAGCAATACAATACAATACAATACAATACAATACAATACAATACAATACAATACAATACAA
>JAKSZT010053946.1:8240801-8285341 GCA_026826555.1 Tolypeutes matacus | reverse complement strand
AATACAATACAATACAATACAATACAATACAATACAATACAATACAAATACTGGCATTTATAATTACCCAAATAGTTACCTTTATTGCAGGTCTTTATTTCTTTGTGCTGCTTTGAACCACTGTCTAGTGTTCTTTCATTTCAGTTGGAAGAACTCCCTTTAGCATTGTTTGTAGGGCAGGTTTAGTGGTGATGTACTTCCTTAGCTTTTGTTTATCTGAGAATGTCTTGATCTCCCCCTCATGTATGAAAAACAGTCTCACTAGATATTAAAGTCATGATTGGCAGTTGTTTTCCTTCAGAACTTCAACTCATTGTCTTCTTGCCTCCATGGTTTCTGATGAGATATCAACACTCTATCTTATTGGGATTCCTTTATATATAACACATTACTTTACTCTTGCAGCCTTCAGAACTTTCTCCTTGTCTTTTGTATTTGATAGTGTGTTTCATATATATTTACGGGGTGTATTTCTCTTCATGTTTATCCTGTTTGGTGTTCTCTGAGGTTTTTGGATGTGTATATTCACACCTTTTGCTAAGTTTGGGAAATTTTCTATTTCTTTGACTATTCCTTCTGTCTCTTTCCCTCTTTCTTCTCCTTCTGGGACTCCCATAATGTGTATATTGGTGCACTTGATGGTGTCCCATAGCTGTCTTAAGCTATTTTCACTTTTAATATTTCTTTTTTTCTTTCTGCTCATCTTGACTAATTTTAAGTATCTTGTCTTCAAGTTCACTGATTATTTCTTCTGCCAGCTCCAGTCTGCTCTTGAAACCCTCCTGGATATGTTTCATTTCTTCAACTCCAGTAGTTCTATTTGGTGCCTTTTAAAAATTTCTGTCTCTTTATTTAGACTTTCATCTTGTTCATATATTTTTTTCCTGATATATGTAGTTTTTCCTCTGTATATTTCTTCATCTCCTTTAGCATTTTAAAGATCATTTTTAAAAGGCTTTGTTCAGTACCTCCACATTATCTTCTTTATTGATGTTTTCTGTATTTTTATGCTCTTCCTTTCAGTGGGTCATCATTTCTTGTTTTTTTTTTTTTTTTTTTTGTTAACTCTCAAATTTACCCCCTGGGATGTCTGTTTCTTGTTTTTTTAACCAGCTGTTGATAAGACAGAGATTTTCATCAGCTTCAGCCCTCCTGTCAGGAAGAGCTGCCCAAGGCGAATGCACTGTGCAGGGTTTTCCCTGTCTTATTGGGCCTCTATCTTGTCCTGGGCTTTTGCTTCTTAGTTGTTTTGGAATTCCACTGTTTACAGGAGTTTGGGTGTGCCCTCTGTTTTCCAGGGAACAAACCTCCCTTTCCCAGGTATCTGAAGCCGGCAGGCTTTTGTCCTAAACTGTCCATCTCTATAGTTTTTTTACATTCCTTTCATTGTCTCAAGCCGCTTTTGCCTGGAGGACAAATTCTGGGATGAAGGTCACTCTGGGGAGTACTTTCCCAGACAAAACAATGCCAGGGATCCATGAAGTGGGTGCAGACCAGCTCCAAAGTGCCCTGTGGGCAGGGTCAGGAAAGGTGTTAAAAACTTCTCTTACAGTTCCCCAAAGCTGAGCTTTCCTGGCCTGCCCAGTAAATGTAGCCCTTCAGCTAAATTTCCCCTGTACCCCTGAGGAAGAACTGCATCTTTAAATCTCCACTGCCTCTGCCCTGGTCCAGAAAGGGTTGAAACAATGGTTGTCAATGCCTTTGTCTGGGGCAGGTTGAAACAATAGCTGCCTTCAGAGCTAGGAGTTAGAGATCCAAATTTGCTAATCAAAAGCTTTAATCAATTATCGAAGATGCACATCCCTGTCTTGGTCCAGATGATTTTTATGTCACTTTCTGCCAGCAGCAGCTAGCAGGGACTGGACCCCACAACAGCCTGCTTCAAGAGTTAGGGCATGGTTACCAGTAGTGACTGCATCGAGAGCTTAATCTACTGTAATTTATCAGCCTCTTCCTCCCACTCTTCCCTCGATGCTGTGCAGTGTTCTCTGGCCTCTAGAATTTTGAAATAGTGGTTTTAGACAATTCCTTCCAGTTTAATAGTTGTTTTGGTGGATGGATGGAATCCTGGGACTCCCTACTCCACCATCTTCCCTGGAAGTCTCATCCCACAAAATTATTGTATGCTGTCTGATAAATGCTACAACGGACATTAAGGAAGCAAATATGTCTAAGACATAAATTTGTTTTTAAGTCCTTGACGAGTATTAGCAAGAAGAAATATAAACAAATAAGTGCTTTAAAGTGTTTCTGGTGTTAAAATAGATTACTAATGAGATGTAAAAGAGACCCTTGAAGGGCTATACCCAAACAGTTAAATTGAATCTTGTGATGGTTAAGTCCATGTGTCAACTTGGCTAGGTTATGGGGTCCAGTTGTTTGGTCAAGCAAGCACTGGCTTGATTGTTACTGTGAGGATATTTCATAAATTTAAATAATCAATAACATGATTTCATCTATGGTTGATACAATCAAGGAAATTGCATTCAGTAACAAGAAAAGTCTCATCCAATCAGTTGAAGGCTTTAAAAGAAGAACTGATGATTTCAGCAGTCACAAAAGTGCATTTCTCTCTTTACTTCAGCCAGCCAGCTTCTCCTCGGGAATTCATCAAAAACCTTCATCAGAGTTCCCAATGGGCATACTGCCCTACCCTATGGAATTTGGACTTAACCATCCCCACAGTTGTGTGAGACAATTCCTATAATAAATCTCATAATATTTACATGATATATTTGTATATATACACATATATATCCATATCCTGTCAGATAGCTGGAAATTATAAAAAGTGATTAGTGTATTAGTCAGACAAGGGAGTGTTGATGCAAAGTACCAGAAATCTGTTGGATTTTTTTTTTTTTTTTTTTGTGAAGTCCACAAACTTTTTTACTTCAAGATGTAGGCATACAACAAAACAAAACGAAAATCCAAACCAAAAAAAAAGAAAGCCAAATCTTGGGATTTTACTTTCAGTCTGCCACCTCATTTCTCTGTCCGTGTAAGTGTAGTAGTACTCTGAGTACCCTTTTCTCTGAACAGTTTCAAGCACTTGAGCACTGACGTACTTAGTGATTTGTTCCCCCCAGTCTAGCATTTATTTATTTATTTATTTATTTATTTTTAGGTGGTGGATTCTTTTTTTTTTTTTTTTTTTTTTTTAAAGATTTTTTATTTATTTATTCATTTATCCCTCCCCTTGCTGCTTGTGCTCGCTGGGTCAGCCAACCACGCCCTGTGGGCGGGCCTGCCCCCACCAGGAGGCCCCGGGAACCGAACCCGGGGCCTCCCATATGGTAAACGGGAGCCCCACTGATTGAGCCACAGCCGCCTCCCATTTTTTTTTTTTAACTTTATTTTGTACATTTAATAATTGAAAACATAAGCAATAAAAAACTAAAAAGTAAACACAGATAAATAAATATATACATTTCTCAATTAAATGTAAAGGATACATGTAAATTTTTTGTTGTTGTTTTGTTTTTTGTTTGTTTTTTTGTTTTTTTGTGTGTGTGAATCAAACAATATATTACACAATATATCCGGTTCATAGTAATGCATTCATACAGTATTTGTCCTTTTGTGTCTGGCTTGCTTCACTCAACATAATGACCTCCAGATTCGTCCATGTTGCCATATGCTTTATGACTTCATTTCTTCTTACAGCTGCATAATATTCCATTGTGTGAATAGATCACAGTTTTTTTATCCATTCATCTGTTGATGGACACCTGGGTTGTTTCCAACTTTTGGCAATGGTGAATAATATGGCTATGAACATTGGTGTGCAGATGTCTGTTGGTGTCACTGCTCTCAGTTCTTCTGGGTATATACCCAGTAGTGGTATTGCAGGGTCACGTGGCAAGTCTATATTCAACTTCTTTAGGAACTGCCAGACAGTCCTCCATAGTGGTTGTACCATCCTGCATTCCCACCAACAGTGAAGAAGTGTTCCTATCTCTCCACATCCTCTCCAACACTTGTAGTTCTCTGTATTTTTAATAGTGGCCATTCTGATAGGTGTGAAATGTTATCTCATTGTAGTTTTGATTTGCATTTCCCTAATCATGAGTGATGTTGAGCATTTCTTCATGTGTTTTTTTGCCATTGGTATTTCTTCTTCGGAGAAATGTCTATTAGAGTCTTTGGCCCATTTTTTAATTGGGTCATTTGTCTTTTTATTGTTGAGCTGTAACATCTCTTTATATATCCTGGATATTAAACCCTTATCAGATATGTGATTACCAAATATTTTTTCCCATTGAGTTGGCTGCCATTTCATCCTTCTGACAAAGTCCTGTGAGGTGCAAAAGTGTTTAAATTTGAGGAGGTCCCATTTATCTACTTTTTCTTCTGTTGCACATGCTTTGGGTGTGAAGTCCAAGAAACCACCACCTATTACAAGGTCTTGAAGATGTTTCCCTACATTTTCTTCTAGTAGTTATATGGTCCTGGCTTTTATATTTAGATCTTTGATCCATTTTGAGTTGATTCTTGTATATGGGGTGAGATAGGGGTCCTCTTTCATTCTTTTGGTTATAGATATCCAGTTCTCCCAACACCATTTGTTGAAGAGATTGTTTTTTCCCATCAGCGTGGGCTTGGTAGGTTTGTCAAAAACCAGTTGACTGTATAGGTGAGGGATTATTTCTGGATTCTCAATTTTATTCCACTGATCGATATGTCCATCTTTATGCCAGTACCATGCTGTTTTGACCACTGTAGCTTTGTAATATGTTTCAAGGTCAGGCAGTGAAATTCCTCCCACATTGCTCTTCTTTTTTGGAATACTTTTGGCTATTCGGGTGCACTTATCCTTCCAGACGAATTTGGTAATTGCCTTCTCTTATTCTGTAAAGTAAGCTGTTGGGATTTTGATTGGTATTGCATTGAATCTATAAATCAGTTTGGGCAAGATTGACATCTTCACGATATTTATTCTTCCAATCCATGAACACGGAATGTCTTTCAATTTGTTTAGGTCTTTTAAAATTTCTTTTAGCATTGTTTTGTAGTTTTCTGCATGTAGGTCCTGTACTCCCTTGGTTAAATTAACTCCTAGGTATTTGAGTCTTTTAGTTGATATTGAAAATGGAATTTTCTTCCTGATTTCCTCCTCAGATTGTTCAGTACTAGTGTACAAAAACATTACTGATTTTTGCGTGTTGATCTTATATCCTGCCACTTTGCTGAACTCATTTATTAGTTCAAGTAGCTTTGTTGTGGATACTTCAGGATTTTCTAAAGACAAGATCATGTCATCCGCAAACAGTGAGAGTTTTATTTCCTCTTTTCCTATTTGGACGCCTTTAATTTTTTTGTCTTGTCTAATTGCCCTAGCTAGAACTTCTAGTACAATGTTGAATAACAGTGGTGACAGTGGGCATCCTTGACTTTTTCCTGATCTTAGGGGGAAAGCTTTCAACCTTTCCCCATTGAGTATGATGTTGGCTGTGGGTTTTTCATATATGCCTTTTATCATATTGAGGAATTTTCCTTTTATTCCTACTTTTTGAAGTATTTTTATCAAAAAAGGATGTTGGATTTTGTCGAATGCCTTTTCTGCATCTATTGAGATGATCATGTGGTTTTTTTCCTTCAACTTGTTAATGTGGTGTATTACACTGATTGATTTTCTTATGTTGAACCAGCCTTGCATACCAGGAATAAATCTCACTTGGTTGTGATGTATAAGTCTTTTGATATGCTGTTGGATTCGATTTGCAAGTATTTTGTTGAGAATTTTTGCATCTATGTTCATGAGAGAGATTGGTCTGTAATTTTCTTTTCTTGTGGAATCTTTATCTGGCTTTGGTATTAGGGTGATGTTGGCTTCATAAAATGTGTTGGGTAGTTTTCCCTCTTCTTCAATTTTTTGGAAGAGTTTAAACAGGATTGGTGTTAATTCTTTTAGAAATGCTTGGTAGAACTCACCTGTGAAACCATCTGGTCCTGGACATTTCTTTGCTGAGAGATTTTTGATGACGGATTCAATCTTCTTAATTGTGATTGGTTTGTTAAGTTCTTGTATTTCTTGTTGTGTCAGTGTAGGTTGGTTATGAGTTCCTAGAAATTTGTCCATTTTATCCAGGTTGTCTAGTTTGTTGGCATATAGTTTCTCATAATATCCTCTTATGATTCTTTTTATTTCTGTGAGGTCATTTGTAATTTCCCCCCTTTCATTTCTGATTGTATTTATTTGCATCTTCTCTCTTTTTTTCTTTGTTAGTCTAGCGAAGGGTTTGTCAATTTTATTGATCTTCTCAAAGAACCAGCTTTTGGTTTTGTTGATTTTTTCTATTGCCTTTCTGTTCTCATTTTCATTTATTTCCGCTCTAATCTTTATTATTTCTTTCCTTCTTTTTGCTTTGGGATGGGTTTCCTGTTCTTTTTCTAGTTTCTCAAGTTGTTCAGTTAAATCTTTGAGTTTAACTCTTTCTTGTTTCTTAATATAGGCATTTAGGGCTCTAAATTTCCCTCTCAAGACTGCCTTTGCTGTATCCCATAAGTTTTGATAAGTTGTGTTCTCATTTTCATTTGTCTTAATTTATTTACTGATTTCACTTGCAATTTCTTCTTTGACCCACGGAATATTTAGGAGTGTGTTGTTCAGTCTCCACACATTTGCAAATTTACTTTTTTCCTATCTGTTATTGATTTCTAGTTTCATTCCATTATGATCTGAGAAGGTGCTTTTTATAATTTCAATCTTTTTATATTTATTGAGAGCTATATTGTGACCTAACATGTGGTCTATCCTGGAGAAAGATCCATGGGCACTTGAGAAGAATGTATAATCCACTGAGTTTGGATGCAGTGTTCTGTATATGTCTGTTAGGTCTAACTTGTTTATCATATTGTTCAATTTCTCTGTTTCCTTGTTGATCTTCTGTCTAGTTGTTCTATCTAATGATGTGAGAGGGGTGTTGAAGTCCCAGACGATTATTGTAGAAATGTCTATTTCTCCCTTCAGTTTTGCCAGAGTTTGTCTCATATATTTTGGGGCACCCTGGTTAGGTGCGCAGATATTTATGACTGTTATATCTTCCTGGAGGATCGTCCATTTTATTAATATATAATGGCCTTCCGCATCTCTTATCAGTTTTTTGCATTTGAAGTCTGTTTTGTCTGATATTAGTATAGCTACCCCTGCTCTTTTCTGTTTACTATTCGCATGGAGTATTTTTTTCCAACCTTTTACTTTCAGCCGGCTTGTATCCTTGTGTCTGAGATGAGTTTCTTGTAAGCAGCATATGGATGGCTCACGTTTTTTATCCATTCTGTCAGGGTGTATATTTTGATTGGGGAATTTAATCCATTCGCATCATTGATATTATGTCATCTTATTTTTGTCTTTCTTTTTACTCTTTTGGTTATCCTTTCTGCTTTTCTTTCTTCTATACTCTTCTCCAAGCCTCTCTCTCCTGTCTTTTTCTTTCAGGTTCTAAGGCTTCCTTTAATATTTCCTGCAAAGGTGGATTCTTTTTTGCAAACTGTCTTAGTTTCTGTTTGTTTGTGAATACTTTGTATTCACCTTCATATTTGAAGGACAGTTTTGCTGGGTAAAGAATTCTCGGCTGGCAGTTTTTCTCTTTCAGTTTCCTAATTGTGTCATACCACTGTCTTCTCGCCTCCATGGTTTCTGAAGAGAAATCTGCACAAAGTCTTACTGGACGTCCTTTTTACGTGATCGTTTGCTTCTCTCTTGTTGCTCTGAGAATTTTCTCTTTATCTTTTACATTTGACATTCTGAATAATATGTATCATTGCGAAGGTCTATTTGGATTTATTCTTATTGGGTATGGTGTGCTTCTTGGACATGAAAGTTCATTTCTTTCGTTAGAGTTGGGAAATTTTCAGCTATTATTTCCTCAAATACTTTTTCTGCCCCTTTTTCTTTCTCTTTTCCTTTGTAATCTCCAATGACAAGTATGTTCTTGCGTTTTGTGTTGTCATTCAACTCTCGGAGCCCCTGCTCAATTTTTTCCATTCTTTTCTCTCTCTGTTCTTTTCTCTCTTCAATTTTAGCTGCTCTGTCTTCAGTATTACTTATTCTTTCTTCAATCATTTCGAGTCTGCTGTTGTATGCTTCAAATGTATTTTTTACTTCACCTATTGTGTCTTTCATTCCCATGAACTCCGTTACTTTTCTGTTCATGATTTCAAATTCTTCTTTACGTTTGCGCAATGACTTCTTGATGTCATTGATCTCTTTAACTATATTCTCTTTCATCTCATTAATTTGATTTTGGAAATGTGTGCTCATCTCACTGATTAGTTCTCTCAAATTCTGCATCTCTTTTGGGACTTTGCTGTATTCCTTTTCTTGGGCTATGTCTTCTATTTTCTTAGTATGGCCCGTAATTTTTTGTTGGTGCTTAGGCATCTGGTTAGTTTGTATTTTACTTAGATGCTCTATCTCTTTCTCTTTTATGGGGTTTTAGTGGCAGGAGGCTGTGAGTTACCACAGCTCTTTGATTTTTGGCTCAACCTTGATTGTTAGGATTGTTCTGCTGGTTGCTCAAAACTGGGCACTGGACCCAGTAATGGGTTGTCGAGTCGTTTCCTAGGGCCTTGGGTAGGGAGGCTATAGAGGCCAGGAAAAGCCTCTCTTACTTATTAATTTTCTTATGTGTACTTCCTTGTTCTGGCAGGAGATGGCACTTGTTGGCTGCTCTCAGTTCGATGCCTGGTCGGAGCGTATTTGTTGTGACACAGACCAGATCAATGTGATAGAGCTTCCTTTCTGGGGGTTAGGAGCCCTGTGATTGAAACTTTCTGAGACAGTTCTCCAGACTTCTCTGGTAGCACCCCCCTTTTCCCAGCTAGGAAATATTTCCACTCCCTTCTGAATCCTCAACAATCATTCCCTGTTAGTAGAGGATGAGATTGGGAGGTTTGTATATCTTTAGCCCCTTGCAGGCTCCAAGGCAAACAAAGGCGCAGCCCCACCCAGCCTGGAAGGGCTCTCGGGACAGGGCAGACCAAACCTGGGAGCCCAAAGCAGGGTCAGCCCCAGGCACTCTCTTCCCTCTCCCGTGGCGTCCTCAACAATTAGTCCAGGCTAGAAGAGAGGGAGGCCAAGAGGATCGGATTTCTCCAGCCCTTTCCGGGCTCCAGCCCTTTCCGGGCTCCCAGGGCAAACCGCCATGTGAAAGGGTCCTTTCCAGTCTCCCAAGGCAAACCGCCGTGTGGAATGGTCCGTGGGGCTCTGCAGCCCAAATTTCAGGTCCAAACCTGAGTCAGCCTAAGGCTGTGTCCCTCTCTCTCCCCTTTCCGGGAGTGGCAGATCCCTGAAGCCCCCTTTGTCTGTGGTCGCAGGCCCAGGGGCCCGAGAATTCTGAAGAATGTGGGGGAGAGTGCGGGCAGCAGCAGAAGCTGCTACTTGCAACTCACAGTTCTGTAGTCGCGATTTCCCTCTTCTGTCCCTCTCTCTTTGTGGTGTGCGGCCTTCACCTGCTGACCTAAACCCTAGATGATCTTTTTCAGGGCTATTTCAGCTTGTCCTCTAGCTATTTTTCTGGATAAGAGATTCCCATGTCTTACTAGTCCGCCATCTTCCCGGAAGTCCACTGTTGGATTTTATAAAGGGTATTTATTTGAGGTAAATGCTTACAGTTACAGGGCCCTAAAAAGTCTGACTCAAGGAACCATTAGAGGTCCATCCTCACAAAGTTTGTTGCCACATGTTGGAGCAAAATGTTGCTGATCTCTGCTAGGGTTCAGACTTCTTCTTCCTCTAAAGGGTCCTTGGGCCCAGCTTCTTCCGATCTCAACCATAGGCTGGTAGGCTGATTTCTTCCAGGGCCTTCTAACTGCTCCAGGCTCTGATCTCTTCAGCTGCAAAATATCAGATGAATGGCTCATCTCTCTCAAGGGCCCCAGGATCAACTCTCCTTTACTTTGTCTATGGAGCTCTCTCTATTTCCTTGTCTCTTCTTCTGTGTGGGTGTCCATTTATATAGCCTGCCAAGGTCAAAGCCTACTGATGTGGTTGAATTAAAGCCCTAATCTTAATTTAATCAGGTAAATGTAAAACCTTTGAATTTAATACAATCAAAGGGTATCATGCCCAGGAATAGACCAGTTTACAAACATAATCAATATCTCTTTGGAATTCATGAATAATATCAAACTGCCACATATAGCATACTTAAGGAAGTGGATTCTAGAACTAATGTAACAATTAACACAATGAATGGGTTTTATAGATTAGGAGAGCTGAAGAGAAAATTAGTGAACTAGATGATAGAACTGAAGAAATTAACCATAAAAAAGTACAGAGAAGCAAAATTATAGAAAATATTGAAGAAATGTAAGAGATATAGAAAATACAATGAGAAAGGCTGTCATAACTTCAAACTGGAATCCTAGAAGGAGAGAAGAGAGAGACAAATGGAATATCTAAAGACATTATGGCTGAGAGTTTTCTACAGCTGTTGGAAAAATAGAGTCCAAAAACAATCCTAAGCATGAAAAGTAGAAAATAATCCACACTTAGACATAGCAGAATGAAAGTTCAAAAAGTCAAAGACAAAGGAAAAACATTTAAATCTTAAAAGCAACCAGAGGAATAAAAGAAAAATGATCATGGAGGAAAAGTCAAAAATAAAGACAGAATAAAAAAAAAAGAAAAAAAAAAAAAAACAAAAACAGAAAGCAAATGTTTTGGTAAATCTGAATAAAACAATAATAAAAGTATCTTGTGAGTTTAACATTATTTGTAATAAAGTGTGCATAACAATATATAATCATATAATATGTATGTAATAAAACAGTCACATAATATTGTTAATTAATATTATACATGCATATTAATATAATATATTCAACAGCACAATTACACATATCAATAAAATATATAACAGTAATAGTATGTGAATGGGGAGGTGGTACATGGTATTAAAGTGTTCCAGTATCCTTTACTTATGTATATGGGGAGAGAGGAAGAATATCATTTAGTGTTCAGTTTTGATAAGTCAATAATATATGTTGTAATTTTCACAAAATAACAGAAAAATTGTTTAATTCTCTGAAGCAGTTGAGTGGAAAAATAGAATAATAAAACAATCCAAAAGAAGTAAGGGAAGAGAAAAACAGGAACATTGAACAGACATGACAAATTGTGCATGATAAGATGACAAATTTAAACTCATATATATTCTTGCTTTACTTGAATTGAAATGGGCAAACTCCTCCAGTTAAAAAGACAAAGATTGAAAAACTGGATAAAAAACTAAACATGATGTTTAGTTGAGACACATCTAAATATTAAGAATACAGAAAGTTTGAAAAACATATTGGACACAAAAAGGGTCTTACAAAATGTTAGAAGCTCAATTCATGAGAAAAATAAAGCAATTCTTCAATGTATGTGCATAATGACATGGCCTTTAAAACATACAAAACAAAAACTGACATAACTATAAGGAGAAATAGACAAGTTTATAGTCAGAACAGGATATTTTACTATTCCTCCCTCAGTAGTTGATAGGACATGAAGATGACAAACTTAGCAAATTTGCAAAAGATTTGAATAACAAATTATCAAACTTGACCTATTATATATATTCTATATCTAAAATAAACAACATACAAAATATACAACATATAATATATATTATAATGTATGACTATAATATAAAATAACATACAATACACAGCACATAAATATAATTTATCATTATATATTATAACATGGGAATATTATTTATGTGTTTGTATATTACTATATAGTATATAATAATGGATAATTATATAATGAGTAAAAATCTAATATATCTATTGTATAATAGATAATATTTACTATATAATATGTCAAGAAAATTTATTGCTTAAATTTGTTATTCAAATATAAATACACACACACATATATAGAAAGAGTCAAGTTTGTTAATTTTATTTGCTAAGTTTGCTAATGTCTATGTATATATGAAATCGGTCAAGTTTACTAAATTACGCACACAAACACATATATGAGAATCTCCATAATTTTCTTAATTTTGTAAGAACATTGATTTTTTTCCATGCTGCTATGCTTCGCCAAGATTTGTTTGTATTACCACTACAAAACAAATCATTTAATTGTAAATGCTGCATTAAAAAAAAAATTATAATAGTCACAATAGTGTCAGTTCATTCTCCTGTGACATAATGATCTTCCAAAATCTCTACTCTAATTTCTTGAATTGGATGAGGAAATCAAATCATTATTAGAATTAAATGATTTTCTCTTTAAAGCTCTGAAAATGCTTTTGTAAAAACTGCCATCATTTAACAGCTTTAAAGTTCTCTTGCTCCTAATGAAGCCAACACCTTCACAGCTTTTGCTTCACTTTTTGTATGTGCACAAGAAACCCTGGAATCAAAAATGAGTGAAATTAATTTTAGAAGAACAGACATTTGCTCTAAATGAAAAGACATGTTTCACAGAGTCTTGTGTAAATGTACCTTCTGAAGCTGTATGTGTTGAATTATTATTTGCTGACTCAGTGTCTTTAGCTCCTTTTGAACCAGATGTTGATAATTCTTCAGCAAATTTGTATCTTCTGGTTTTCATGTGTTCATGTAATGCATAACATCAGTACAGCTTTCCTACTATATGCATGGTAAATGTTGACAAAAATTTTTTTGCAAGTTACAAAGTCAGCATTAACTTTCTCAGAGATAGATAAAGCACTTATTTTTCATTAAACACATAGTTCCATTATTCTGAGCACATTATTCAGAAGCAATTATAAATTAGAAAGTGAGTGAAGAATAATGGAATAAAGAATTATACATTCACATTGCAAATGATGACAAAACAGCTGTAGCAATGTGTTCAGACAACTCTGTGTGCTCTACAGCAGGCTGTTCATCATCTATTTTCCACATATATTTCATGTACACCTAACCTATAATTTCCCAGCTTTTCCAATGACACTGCTGATTGGCAGCTTCTGCCTTCATGCCCATCACAAGCACAGGCAGAGCCCAACTAGCTGGTGGGCAAGATAGTGGTCAAGGGCAGTGGCCTTCTTGTTTGAGTGCAGTTGTTTTTATCAGTGAAAGAAAAGCATTAGTTCTGTTGTGTTTGAGAAAGTTTTCAAAAAAGAGAAAGGGGTTGTGGTGGCTTGAAGTTGTATGTACCCCAGAGAAACATGTTCTTAAAATTAATCCATCCCTTTGGAAAGTAGAACCTTTTAATGAGGTTATGCCTATTAAGGTCTGACCCACCTCAGTCCTTTATAAGAGAATGAAATGCATGAGAGAAAGAAAGCCAAGGAAGCAAGCATCTGAAATGACACACAGAAGAGAAGGGAGAGACCAGCAGATGTCGCCATGTGTCTTGCCATGTGACAGAGGAGCCAAGGATCTCCAGCAGCTGGTCTTTCCGTTTAAAGTATCATCTTGATGATGCCTTGGTTTGGACATTTTCTTGGCCTCAAAACCATGAACAAATAAATTCCCATTGTTTAACCAACCCATTTCGTGGTATTTGCTTGGGCAGCCTAGGAAACTAAAACAGGAGTTAATGCTGGTTGTCTTTCTGTTTTAACCATATGTTCAAGTTTATAGCACATATGTCTCACCCACTACAAGATGAAGCCATAGCAGAAGATGGAGATACCCAATAAAGTTCTACCAAACCCATTAGACACCATGTGCTTCAGGTATTTATTAGATATTTTAAAAATCAAATTAAGAAGTTCCATTCTATTCCAACTTTGTTGAACTTTAAAAAAAAAAATCAAGATTGATCAAGGGAAATAGAGAAAGCATGAATAACAATCATCAGAACAAAAAACAAGTCATTATTATATATCCTGCAGCATCAAAAAACATAATAGGATATTAGGAACACTTTTATGGTGAACATATGAAAACTTAAATGAAATAGGCACATTCTTAGAAAATTACAATTTACTGAAATGGATATAAAGATAAATAGAAAATATGAATGGTTATATAACTATGAACAAAATTGAAAATATAACTCAAAAACTTTATGTAAAGAAAATATCAGGCACAGATGGATTAGCTATTGAGTTCTACAAAACCTCTGGGACACAGATAACTCTAAACTTTTACAAACTTTTCCAGAGAATTGAAAAAAATATTCTCCCCATTTCATTTTATGAGGTTAGCATGACTTTAATAACAAATCCCAAGAAGAACAGATGAGAAAATAAAAGTATAGGCAAATACCTCCTGTAAACATAGATGAAAATGTTCTAAACAAAATATTAACTCTAATCCAGCAATAAGTAAAATTGATAGCGTCTTAGTTCTCCAGAGCTGCTATACTAATTACCACACACTGGCTCTAACAACAAGAATGTATTGTCTCAACATTTTGGTGGTTAGAAGTCCAAAATTAAGGTGTTGGCGTGGCCAAGCATTTTCCAAAGTTTGTTTTGTTCTTGTGATGGCTTTCCAGCAATTCTCTATCATGTGAAGATCTCTCTCTCTTTCTGTTTCTTCCTCTGGTTTCTGCTTCCATGAAGAATTTATTTGCTTGTAAGGACTTCAGCTATATTGGATTAAGGTGCATCTGATTCAATTTGGCTTCATCCAAATATTACCTTTGAAGGTCCTATTTACAAATGAGTACATGCCCACAGGAGTTGGAGTTAGAACTTTAACATGCCTTTGTGAGATACATGATTCAATCCAACACAGATAGTATATTATGACCAAGTTAAGTTTATTCCAGGACATGAGGTTCACATAGAAAGCCAATGTAATTTTCTACCTTAATAAGGCAAAAATCATACGATAGTTTTAATAGATGAAGAAGAGATATTTATTAAAATTCAGTATCTTCATTATATAGTAATAAAACTCAGCACAGTAGGAATGGATTGAAGCTTTTTTTATTTGATAAAAAGTGTTTAATAAATACCTACATCACATCATGTTTTCTGCTGGAGCTTTTCAGGATTTCCTTGTGAGTTTAGAAGCAAAACAAGTGTACTAGATTGAATTATGTACCCCAATTTAGACATGTTCTTAATCTTAATCTACATTCTTGTAGGTGTGAACCCATTTTAGATAGGATCTCTTGAAGATGTTATTTTAGGTTAAGGTGTGGCCCAACTGAATGAGTTTGGGTATCAATCCGGATTTCTGGAGTCCTTTATAAGCTGAAAAAAATTGGACATAGTAAGAAAAAGCCATGGGGAGGAGCCAGAAGCCAAAATTCAACAAAACTCGGAAGAGAAAGGAGAAGGTATCAACATGTGATGCGAGGCAGAGATACAAGCCAAGGAACCCCAAAGATCATCGGCAGCCAGCACCAGAATATTACAGACTTGGGGAGAAAGCATCACCTTGCTGACACCTCAATTTTGGACTTATAACTATGAGCTGATAAATTCCTGTTGTTTAAGCACACTATTTTGTGGTATTTGTCATAGCCACCTGGCAAACTAATACAGCAGGTTTGCTTACTATCACTGCCTCTAGTCAACATTTTTCCAAGAGATTTTAGCCAGTACAATAAGGCAAAGAAACAAAAAATAAGGGTTGGAAAGCAAACAAAATTTTTGTTATTCTTGGATGATGTGATTATATATGTAGAAAATCTAAAACAACATACAGGTAAACAATTAGAATTATTAACATAGTTTAGTAAAGTAACCATACAAAACCAATATACAAAAATAATTGTATATATTAGCAACAAGGAGAAATTTAAATAAGACTATTTGAAATAGGATTAAAATATCAAGTACCTAGAAATAAATCTACAGAGAAAATTATAAAACTTTATTAAAATAAATTTATAAGACTTAAGTAAATAGAGAGATATATAATGGTCATGGATTTGAAGTCAAAATGTCACTTTTCCTTAAACAGATCCCTAAATTGATTACATTGACTCAATGTAATTCCAGTCAAAGTTTCAGTAGGTTATATTTTTGAGGAATGTGAAAAGCTGATTCTAAAATTTGTATGGAAATACACAGTTTAAAGAATAGCTTGGTTACTATGAATCTACATTAATGTATACTATGTGGCATTAGCACAAGGATTGATAAAGCAAGGAACAGAATAGTGTGCCTAGAAACAGACCAGGCATATATAAACACATGGATTTTTGACAAAGTGATACTACAAAGTAGTAGGGGGTGTGGAAGGGCAGGGAAAGTTGGATATCCTTATTGTAGAAAAGAAATTGGATCCCTGTATCACTCCTAATAAAAAAATTAATTCCAGAAGGATAATTTATATATAAACTATATATATATTTATATATAAATATATATATATTTATATAAATATAAATATATAAGGACTTATATATAAAAACAAAAACAATAAAACTTGTACTAAATAATAAGGAATATCTTCATGATCTCAGCTAGGAAATGATTTCTTAAACATTTTAAACATGACATGAGAGGCACTACTAAAAGGAAAAAAATTGGTGAAGTTTATTTCATTGTAATTCTTGCTTTAAAAATTGACGTATACAATTAAGATAGTGAAAAAGCAAAAATAGGTTGGGAAAATATATTTTCAACAATTTTAATCAATATGTTCAGAATATATTAAGAATTTCTTACAAAAAATTCTTAAAATTATTTAAAAATTCTTAAAAGACTGTCTGTCCAATAGAAAAATAGGCAAGACATTTTACAGGTGAGGAAATCCAAATAGCCAAAGCACATTTAAAAGATGTTCAACCTCACTGAGAATCAAGAAAAGTGTAGCAAAATGTCAATGAAAAAATACTGCATATCCACTAGATCAGAGGAAAATTTAAAATATGACCATACCAAAGCCAGGATGTAGAATAATAAAAGCTTTCAAAAAATTGGTGGCAGTATACATTTGTACAAACCCTTTGGAAAATGTTTTGGCAGTATCTAGTAAGGTGCAGATAAGCATGACCAGAAATCCATCTCTTAGAGATATGCCTTATTAGTGAAATGCATATTTATATGCACTATAGTATGCTTGAATGTGCAATGAATGTGCAAAGAATGTGCAGTGTTGCTCATAATAGTTCCAAATGGGATTGTCTTAGTTTGCCAGAGCTGCTATAACAAATACTACACAATGTGTTGCTTAAACAACGGGAATTTTTTGGCTGACATGTAAAATCAAGATGTTGGTAAGGCCATACTTTCTCCTGGAGTTGGTAATATTCTGGTGATGAGGGTCTTCTGTCACATGGTGATGTGCCTGGTCTCCTTCTACCACTTTCTCTGACTTCTGGGCTTTGGTTTCTTCTGACTGACTGTGTCTGATTTGCCTGTCTTTATAAGGCCTCCAGACATATGGCTTACAATCACCCTAATTTAATTGGTCCACACCTTAACTAATAGTAACATTTTCAAAAGGTCCTATTTTCAAATGTGTTCACACCCACAGAAACATGGATTAAGATTTGAATATATCTTTTGTGGGGTACATGTTCAATCCACAACAGGGATCCTGCCCAAATGTCAATCAACTATAAAATTAATAGATAAATTGTTTATTCATGTAATGGAATAATAAGCAACAATGAAAATGAACAAATTTCTAAAAGCATCCTGTTGAACAAGAGAAACAAAATAAAAACAGGTAAAACTAAATCACATTGATTAGGAATACCTACTTATGCAGCAAAACTATCAAGAAAAGCAAGGAAAGATGATCATAATAATCAGGATGATTATTTCTAGGAGAGAGAGGGATTTGAGATCAGGAAGGAACATGATGGGAGGTATTCTCTGCTACTGATGTTCAATATTTTGACTTTTAGTGGGTGTTACACAGAGATTTACCTTAGTATATAATTTGTTAAACTAGGCCATTTGTTATAATTTGCCAAGCTGTAAAGCTATATTTTATATACCTTTCTGCATATTTCACATTTTAACAAGTTTAAGTAAATACAGGATATAGAGGAGATATGAAGAAATGTGGAGGTAAAAGAGGCTTTTTAGAGGAGGATTTAAAAGGCTGCTGAGTGAAGGGTTCAAGGAGTAGGTGAGTCACCTCAGTGTTTAAGCACAATCACAAATATTATTCATCTGTAAAAAGGAATGAAGTACTGGTACATGCGACAGCATAAATGACCTTTGAAAGCATCATGTTGAGCGAAATAAGCCAGACCCAAAAGGACAAATCTCACTGACATGAAATAATTAGAATAGGCTAACTCATAGAATCAGCATCTTAAATATAGGTTACCAGGGGACAGGGTGGGGATAGGAAATGGGAACTTAGGCTTAAAATGTACAAGGTTCCTATTTGGAATGATGGAAATGTTTTGGTACTTGGTGGTTGTGATGGTAGCACAACATTGTAAATGTAATTAACAGCACTGAAATATATATCTGAATGTGGTTAAGAGGGGAAATGTTAGGTTATGTATATATACGGTAATAGAATAAAAATTTAGAAATCCATGGAACTGCACAACACAAACAGTGAACCCTAATTTAAACCATGGACTGTAGTTAATAGTATAATTATAAACATGTGCTGCCATCAGTTGTAACAAATGTTCCATACCAATGTGAGGTGTTAAGATGGGAATACTGTATTTTATGCATGATTGTTCTGTAAACCCACAACCTCTCTAATAAAAAAAAGCTTACTTGTTTGATAGAATGTCCAGAACCTGAAGATTATTTCAGTTTGGGTATACTTGATGGTGTAGATGGGGGTGAAAGATTGTGGTGATGTGCACACTGGCCAAAACATCAACCAATTTAAGTGTCTATTAGCAACAGATATAGTTAAATGTCCTAAGAAATAAGGTTTGATTCCATGACATCCCTGCTTCATTCATTCAACAAAAATTTTCTTAGAATTCACTCTGTGCTGTATACTATTCCAGGTTCTGGGGACACAATGGTATATATACAAGATTATTGTGTTTCCTTATTGTGGTTAGTATGGGCTTATTAAAGGCATCTACTTACTTTCCAGATTAGATTGAGTGATTGGGATCACAGCCACTGTGGAGTACATGTTTGCTTCTTGATCTGCTCTAGAATATCTCAAATCAAATATGTTCTCTCATGTAAGATTGATTGGATTATATGGGTTTTCCTTAGTACAAAGCATGCTATGTGGCACTTCACCTTGCCCTAGATTTGCACACTTAAGGCTCAGCTGAACTTGGCCAATTCTTTCAGTTTGAGGAACTAAGACAGTAGTTTTCCTAGGTATATTCTTGGGTGTCTCCACCATTTCTTATTCCTTCAGCTTTCAACTTTATCTTTTGCAGAGCTCATTTGAACCAAAATGGAAGAAGAAAGTGCATTTGTAATTGTTTTATATGAGACATTTTCAAAACATAGTGAAATATAAAGTGAAACTAAGCTCCAAGAATATCTCTAAAATAACTGCGGTTTCAAACTTTAGACTTGGGGTTGTATTTTATTCTAGAAGTTTGAATTGTTTGTTTCCCAGACAAATTTCACCTCACAATAGCATAAAATTTGTTGTATGGTGAATTCCACTGGATAGACCTGAGAAAAACCCTGAGATGGAAAATTATTGGATAGAATTTTTTTGCACATATAGTTTATAATATATAGGTAATGCATGACATTTTTTATTTTGTATTTCAATGATGTGTATCAATCCTTTATTTTTTGTTTTGGTAACTTTGTCTTTTAGCTGACAAAAAAAGTGGCATGACTCTTAAGGGCTTATCCAGCTGACCTCTCCAGCATTTGATTAACAAGACAAACCGATTCCTTCAGAATTTCATGGGATATTTGTTTTCTAAAGTTTACAAATACTTTAATCTTACAAGACCATATAAATGAACTATAAATGGCAACTTCTGAATTATTTGTTCTGCTCTGTCTGTTTTCTCTTAACATCTTAGAAGATCTAATTTCCAAAACCACTTCTGAAAGATAATAAACATACTAAGTCAACCCATATTTATTGAGTACTACTATATTCCAGGCACTATGCTTATT
The DNA here is from genome assembly GCA_026826555.1 of Tolypeutes matacus. Lineage (NCBI taxonomy): Eukaryota > Metazoa > Chordata > Mammalia > Cingulata > Chlamyphoridae > Tolypeutes > Tolypeutes matacus. The sequence continues at coordinate 8,265,419 of JAKSZT010053946.1, read as the reverse complement.
TTCCAGGGAAAAGACAAAAAACAAAATCAATAAGATTCAACACTTACCCCCGGGATCTAATAATTAGCTGAGGACTCAGGTAAATTGCCAATGACAATACAGTTTGGTAAATATATGATGGCAGTTAGAATAGAATGCTAGATAAGCACAGAGGAAGAATACTTTGATCTAGAAAGCAAAAGTGAAGGGGTTTCCAGGAGAAAGTGACATGAGCTGAGACATGAAGTAGGTACAGGCTTGGTCATTAAAGTAAAGTGGATAGATGGGCCCTCGCCCAGGCAGAAGGAACACAAGCCTTGGGCATGAGGGTGAGAGTGTGGTGAAGGTGGGACTGCAAGTCATTCAGTGTGGCTGGAGAGTGACCTGTGAAGTTGGTAAAATCCAGGGAATACAAGTAATTAAGGGCCTGCTACATCATTATTCTGAGGAATTTTAACCTTCCTGAAGACAATGAGGAGCCATCGAAGAATTTTAAGTAACAGAGTGAGAAAAGGATTATATTTTATACTTATCTCTCTGGTGCTAATTTAGAAAATGGATCGTATGGGAAAGCTTGGTGTTTTGGGGATGAACCCATCTGTCCAGAGGCAAAACAGAAGAAATCAAATAACTCAGAACTAAAGAGTTAATTTGGTTTCAACTATTTATGTAATTCATATTTTCCTTTGAAAAATGTTCATATTATTACTACTTAAATTTGTCTGGCTAGAGTCATAGACCTATATAAAGGTAGTAGATAATTTAATGGAACTTACATGAATGAAACAACATTCATTTTTTCAAATACGGTATGAATTTTCAAGGATAACATCTATTATGCTTTATCAACAATGTGAGATATAATGAGAAAAATGCAATGCCAGGAGAAGCCTGACAAATAATATCAGTAAGTGAAGGTGAGGTCTTTTGACTGCTGAATCTTGTTTCAACAGCTGCCAATATTTGACAGCTAGTAATTTGTTCAATATTTGTCCAAGAGATGGGTTAAAGACAGTTTTGTAGATTATGGCAAGCATCCATTTGGTATTCCAGCTGGACAACATTATCATTTGATAGTGTCATTGGTTCAGTAAGGATTGATGTAGAGAGAGTGAAAAGTTAAGTGAGCCTTCAAAACATGCTATGCATTAAAAAAGGAGGATTCAAAAAAAGACTCAAGGAGAATAGTATGTGCATTTTCTCAGCTTTAGATACATGAGTATATTAACAGTGGAAGAGCTGTAGCAAAGAGAATGCAGGAAAAACCTCAAATGAAAGTTTCTGATTTTTTTCTCAACTTGAGAACTATCTATACAAAATGTCATAGCAGTTCCTCAGTTGGGAGACTTAAAAGCATGTATGCTTTGAATGGGCATCTTAATATAATATTTCTCATTATAACATATAGAATATATCAGCATTGTCTGTAAAGGCCTAGAGAACAAGAATCTGTGTAAAAGCCTTATGTTGCCCAATTCATCTAGTTAAATCTGGAAGGAGCCAAATGCGCAATCTCTTATTTTGAATGAACACTTGACATTGCTATCAGATAAAATTACACACTAGAACTCTATACGAAGTCACATTGTAATCAAGCAATTCTAATTGAATACTTTATCTTTTTTAATAGTTACTCTTGCCTTCAGTTTATTAGTAAACATCATCTAATAAAGTACCCTATTTTATAGGAAAGTTTGAGCAAAAGGGAAATTGGGGAAATGAGTAAGCAATGAATAGAATCTGAAATAAAATGCTGTCTTGTAGCAGTCAGAGTAATTATGTTATTCCCTAGAATAAGTGCTTAGTATCAATTTTGTCTGTGCAGAGGGCATCTCTGATGATTCAGAGGAGGTAGAGAGGCAGTTCTTGGTGCTTTCTACTTCCCGCGTAAACCACCGCATTGAAAATGATTAAAAATATATAGTTAGGTGTTTAAAGAGTAAATGATTTTTTCCCACTACTGGTCAAAAGATGATGAGTGAAGGGTGATACTGTGGCTCTTATAATTTCTGGCCCTAAGGAACTTATCCTAAAGTCAGCTTTAGCCACACTCTACTTGATTTGCCTTTTCTGGAAGGGAGATAGCCTAGTCCTTGATTATAATTATTTGTCCCTGAGTTTATACATCCATAAAACTACTTAGCTTCTAAGAGAGTTGTCTCCACTTTCGCCCAAGGAGTCAGGTGACCTCACACAAACAAAAACCAGGATGTGTTTTGAAAAATTAGCATGTACTTAATATTAGAAATGGGGGGTTGAGCTATAATATTAGTTACCTGTTGCAGTGTAAAAAATACTCCAAAACTTAGCACCTTAAAATAATAAACATTTATTGTCACATTTATCATCTCACAGTTTCTGTGGGTCAGGAATCTGAGTGTGACTTAGCTGGGTGCCTCTGGTTCAGGGTCTTTTGCACGACTGAAATCAAGATGGAGGCTGGGGTTCTAGACATTTCAAGGCTTATAATGGGGAAGATGCTTTCCCAAGCTCACTCACATGGTCGTTGGTCATTTTCAGTCCTTAGTGGGTTTCTGGGCTGAGGGCCTGAGCTCCTGGCCACATGGAAGTCTACATAGGGCAGCTCACAACATGGCCACTAGCTTTCTTTAGAATGAGTGCATGAGAGAGCAAGAGAAGGCAGCCTAAGATGGAAGACACAATCTCTCTGTAACCTAATCTCAGAAGTAACATGCCATCACTTTTGCTGTGTTCTGTTTTTTAGAAGAGAGTCAATAGGTCCAGCTTACACTCTAGGGAAGGAGACTACAAGGGAGAGAATCCTAGGAGATGGGAATCACTGAGTGCCATCTTCAAGGCTGCCTACCACAAACTAGAAAACATGGGAACTATGGCTCTTCCTTTATATGCTGCCTCTTTTAATGTCAAATTCCTGCAACCAAAATTCTTGATATTCCTCACTGGAATTCCTGACTTGACTTTCCCTATTTTTTCACTTTTCAGGAATTCTTTTTTTCTGGAATGGTTAGTGTTTGCTCCTTAAAGTCACTAGCAGTGGCCTAAAATTAAACTGGTGGTATGCTCTCAGAGAAGAACATATTAGCTGTAGCCTATGTTTCCTTGAAACAATTTTGAGAATTTAAATACCCTTTAGAACCACCTTAGAATGTTTATACATTCATTATCAATTTTAAATGTAGAGTCTGTGGAATGTGGTTAAGAGAGTAGGTTTAGAAGTTTTCACCTCTGGTGTTGTATTACTTTTAGGCAAAACTCATCCTCCTTTAGCCACACATTGCCATTGTTCTTGAAATCTGATTTATGGGAGGTTGGCACATGAAGAGGGAAAAAGCCTTGGAATTGCTACCATCTAGGCTGTTATATCTTTCTGATAAATATCAGGCTGCAGTAACTTGTGAACATTTCGCTCATTAGGTTTGGGTTATGCTTAGTCTTGCCACCTTCTTTTGAGAAAAGGGGCAGTGTATAACATACATTTTGTAAATAAAAACGTCTTCTGCATTTGCTTTGAGACTAGATGCTCAATTTCAGAATGGCAAGTTTGCAATATGTTTTAAATTAGCCTACTCTGTTATGAATAGAGCAAGGTCAAAAGTTTAATTAGTTCAGCACTTATCAAGCACCAAGCACTGCCAAGAATGGTGCCAAGCTTGGAGAGAGTGAAGATGAGTTATACGTGTTCATATCCTTGTGGCACTCTCAGTCTAGTTGGGAGGAATAATCAGGTGAACCAATAATAACAATATAATGGGTAAGTGATGTAATAGAGCTACAGATAGAGTGAAAAGAGGGAGCTGAGAAGGGTGTGACTAACTCTGGGATTTGTGTTCTATATATCCTTTAGAAGAGAAAGCCAAAATCTGTGATGTATTCCTGAAGAGGAGTATGTATGCTTACAGGTAGTTAATGTTTTCTCAGTTGCTCTATCCCAAGAGCAGGAGAATTATGTCTTCACGGAAATTCCATTTTTAAAAATAATTATGAAAATTCTGTCCTTAGAAGATAGAAAGAGTGTACTTTTACAAGGATAATTCTTGTCTTTAATATCTTTTAAATGGCAAATGGCAAATTGACTATTAACTTGGAAGTCCTTTTACCTGGAGATTTATTTAAATCTCTGAAGGTGGTCTTAAAAGAAAGAAGGTATATATTAGGAATACTTGCTTAGCACCATGTACTGTGATGTTAAATTCCTCATAATTTAATGCATTCATTTGTGACTATAAAGTTTGTATTGATTTTCATGAAAAATATCAGTGATGCTAGATTTGTAGAAATAGGAAAAGATGCCTTTGTAGCTCAGAGGTAACACCTTTATCTTTCTTCATATTTTTACATATTTTGTCATTTAATTTTATATTTGATGGTAAAAAGAAAAAGAAGAGGGGAGGAGGGTAGACTTTTAAGGGCAGTTAGAAAAGACTGAATAGAGGAAATATTAGGGAAATGTAACATGTGGAAGAATATGAAATGCCTAGGAACAAAAAATGAACTAGGAAGTACTGTGATGGCTTTAGTTGACCCAAAGTTGTTCATCTAAAAATGGTTACATATCTTTCAAATGGAAGTCAGTAACTTGTTTCAAAACTCTGAGATGGAAGAGGAAAGACCATTGAAAAATCCTAACCTATAGAAACTAAATAATTGGCTTGGTAGTTTGAAATTCTGTCAAACTTTTTCTGTATGTAAGTCTAATGCACCATCACCTCAACCTTATTTATACCTACATCTAATCAAATCAAGTCAGTAATTGCTCATTGAAAAACTGTTTGTAAGGGAAGGTGCCATATTGCACATAGAGAAATATAAGACTCAGACCTTCTTCAAAGAAGCTTAGTTGCAGAGATAGAATTAAAAAAAATGAAAAGATAATTAATGGTATAGATTGTAACTATTATAAGTTTTGATAGTGGTTCAGAGCAGTGAAAATTACTGTAGGTATTTTGAGTAGGAAAGGGTTTAATGCAGGGATTTAGAGACTTACACAAATGGAAGGTCTTAGGGGAATGAACATAAGGATTGTTGCTACAGACTTTTATGAAATCTGCAAGGGCAAGTGGTTTTTTTTTTTTTTTTTTTTCAAGTGTTTTAATTTTCCTTGGCTGCAAGAAAGTACCATGAAATGGGTTGACCTAAACAATGGGAATTTATTAGCTCATGGCTTTGAGTCTAGCAAAATGTGCAAATCAAGGCATCATCAAGGTGATGCTTTCTTCTTGAATTCTGGTGTTCTGGGACTGACTGCTGGTGATCCTTGGTTTTGGGCTCTGCAGTCACATGGCAATGCATATGGCAGCGTCTCCTGGCCTCTCCCTTTGCTTCCAGATTCCACTGACCTTCAGCTTCTTGTGGCTTTCTCTCCCTCTGTTTTCATTCTGCTAATAAAGAACTCCAGTAATAAGATTAAGACCGATCTTGATTGAGGTGGACCAAACCTTAACTAAAGTAACCTCCTCAATAGGTCCTCCTTACAATGGGTTCACACCCACAAGAATGGATTAAATTTAAGGACATTTTTTTCTAGGGTACATAGCCCTGAACCACCATAGTCTACCCTCTGAACCCCAGAAAGACATGTTCTTTCTACATGCAAAATGCATTCATTCCATCAGAATATCCCAAAAGCCTTAAGTCATTTCAGGAACAATGCTAAGTACAAAGTCTCATCAAAATCATTTATGGGTGTGGTCTGTCTTGGGGCACAATTCTCCTGTCTGTGGACCTGTGAAACCTAGAGAACAAGTTATCTGCTTCCAATATACAATGGAGGGACATTCTCATTCTAATAGGGAGAAATTGGAAGGAAAACAGAGATCATGCATCCCAAACTATTCCAAAGCCCAGAAGGAAAACTCAACTAGATTTCAAGGTCTGAGAGTCATTATGGAATTTTCCAAACTACTATAGCAGGCATCATAGGGAAGTTACTGCCAATAATGTCAGTTATCTCCACATTGAAGAGGCTGATTTTCAGGAGGATCATTTCTGTTGTAGAGTTCTCAGTCTGGTGAGGAAATAATCAGGTAAACCAATATTTAAAATGCAATGTGATAAGTGATGTGATAGAGTTACATGCAGAGTGAAAAAGAGTCACAGAGAAGGGCATGCTATTGATACTATCCGACATTTGACATGTGAGAGTACCCATTCCCCCTTTTCTATCTGCAGGTGCTACAGTAGAATAATAGCTTGCTCATCTCTGCCCTCCAGTTCAAGAATAAGTGCCCCTTTTTAGTTTAATCCAACTGGAACCTTGCTGAAAGAGCCCAGGAAGTAGAGTTTCAGGATTTCATCCCCTTGTATATAAAGTAGAGGGCTTAGAGGGCAGTAATGGTCCTGAAAATCAACAGAAAAGCAACCTGTTAGAGAAATAAAGTGAGCCTTGAAGAGAGTTATGATTTGGATAGATAATGAGGAAGAATAAAGACATGTGTTCTAGGTGAGCTAGAGCTTGGAATAACTGAAAATATGCTCAGGGCACAGTGATTATAACAATTGGCTCAAGTAATGAGAGAAGTCAATGAACAATAAGATTATAAAGGTAGATTGGATCATATTGTGAAAAGCTCTATGTTGGACCAATGGTGGAGACTTGGGATTGTTCTTAGGTCAGTGGCTCCCCACTTGTGGACCTGAGACCTCTAGGGACACTGGAGTTATTATTATTATATTTTTTGGTATGTCTTTTTTTTTTTTAACTTTATTTTGTACATTTAATAATTGAAAACATAAACAATTAAAAACTAAAAAGTAAACACAGATGAATAAATATACACATTTCTCAATTAAATGTAATGGATACATGTAAATTTTTTTTTTTTTTTGAATCAAACAATACATTACACAATATATTTGGTTCATAGTAACGCATTCATACAGTGTTTGTCCTTTTGTGTTAGGCTTGCTTCACTCAACATAATGTCCTCCAGGTTCATCCATGTTGCCATATGCTTTATGACTTCATTTCTTCTTACAGCTGCATAATATTCCATCGTGTGAATAGACCACAGATTGTTTATCCATTCATCTGTTGATGGACACCTGGGTTGTTTCCAACTTTTGGCAATGGTGAATAATGTGGCTATGAACATCGGTGTGCAGATGTCTGTTCGTGTCACTGCTCTCAGTTCTTCTGGGTATATACCCAGTAGTGGTATTGCAGGGTCACGTGGCAAGTCTACATTCAACTTCTTTAGGAACTGCCAAACAGTCCTCCATAGTGGTTGTACCATCCTGCATTCCCACCAACAGTGAAGAAGTGTTCCTATCACTCCACATCCTCTCCAACACTTGTAGTTCTCTGTCTTTTTAATAGTAGCCATTCTGGTAGGTGTGAAATGATATCTCATTGTAGTTTTGATTTGCATTTCCCTAATCATGAGTGATATTGAGCATTTCTTCATGTGTTTTTTTGCCATTTGTATTTCTTCTTCGGAGAAATGTCTATTCAAGTCTTTGGCCCATTTTTTAATTGGGTCATTTGTCTTTTTATTGTTGAGTTGTAACATCTCTTTATATATCCTGGATATTAAACCCTTATCAGATATGTGATTTCCAAAAATTTTTTCCCATTGAGTTGGCTGCCTTTTCACCCTTCTGGCAAATTCCTGTGAGGTGCAAAAGTGTTTAATTTTGAGGAGGTCCCATTTATCTACTTTTTCTTTTGTTGCACGTGCTTTGGGTGTGAGGTCAAAGAAACCAACACCTACTACAAGGTCTTGAAGATGTTTCCCTACATTTTCTTCTAGTAGTTTTATGGTCCTGGCTTTTATATTTAGATCTTTGATCCATTTTGAGTTGATTCTTGTATAGGGGGTGAGATAGGAGTCCTCTTTCATTTTTTGGTTATAGATATCCAGTTCTCCCAACACCATTTGTTGAAGAGAATGTTTTTTTCCCATCAGCGTGGGCTTGGTAGGTTTGTCAAAAACCAGTTGACTGTATAGGTGAGGGTTTATTTCTGGATTCTCAATTCTATTCCACTGATCGATATGTCCATCTTTATGCCAGTACCATGCTGTTTTGACCACTGTAGCTTTGTAATATGTTTCAAGGACAGGCAGTGAAATTCCTCCCACATTGCTCTTCTTTTTTAGAATAGTTTTGGCTATTCGGGTGCACTTACCCTTCCAGATGAATTTGGTAATTGCCTTCTCTAATTCTGTAAAGTAAGCTGTTGGGATTTTGATTGGTATTGCATTGAATCTATAAATCAGTTTGGGCAAGATTGACATCTTCATGATATTTATTCTTCCAATCCATGAACACGGAATGTCTTTCCAATTGTTTAGACCTTTTAAAATTTCTTTTAGCATTATTTTTTAGTTTTCTGCATGTAGGTCCTGTACTCCCTTGGTTAAATTAACTCCTAGGTATTTGAGTCTTTTAGTTGCTATTGAAAATGGAATTTTCTTCCTGATTTCCTCCTCAGATTGTTCAGTACTAGTGTACAAAAACATTACTGATTTTTGCTTGTTTATCTTATATCCTGCCACTTTGCTGAGCTCATTAGTTCAAGTAGCTTTGTTGTGGATACTTCAGGATTTTCTAAATACAGGATCATGTCATTCGCAAACAGTGAGAGTTTTACTTCCTCTTTTCCTATTTGGACGCCTTTAATTTTTTTGTCTTGTCTAATTGCCCTAGCTAGAACTTCTAGTACAATGTTGAATAACAACGGTGACAGTGGGCATCCTTGTCTTGTTCCTGATCTTAGGGGGAAAGCTTTCAACCTTTCCCCATTGAGTATGATGTTGGCTGTGGGTTTTTCATATATGCCTTTTATCATATTGAGGAATTTTCCTTTTATTCCTATCTTTTGAAGTATTTTTATCAAAAAAGAATGTTGGATTTTGTCGAATGCCTTTTCTGCATCTATTGAGATGATCATGTGTTTTTTTTCCTTCAACTTGTTAATGTGGTATATTACATTGATTGATTTTCTTATGTTGAACCAGCCTTGCATGCCAGGAATAAATCCCACTTGGTCGTGATGTATAAGTCTTTTGATATGTTGTTGGATTCGATTTGCAAGTATTTTGTTGAGAATTTTTGCATCTATGTTCATTAGAGAGATTGGTCTGTAATTTTCTTTTCTTGTGGAATCTTTATCTGGCTTTGGTATTAGGTTTATGTTGGCTTCATAAAATGTGTTGGGTACTTTTCCCACCTCTTCAATTTTTTGGGAGAGTTTAAACAGGATTGGTGTTAATTCTTTTAGAAATGCTTGGTAGAACTCACCTGTGAAACCATCTGGTCCTGGACTTTTCTTTGCTGAGAGATTTTTGATGACGGATTCAATCTCCTTAATTGTGATTGGTCTGTTAAGTTCTTGTATTTCTTGTTGTGTCAGTGTAGGTTGGTTATGAGTTTTAGAAATTTGTCCATTTCATCCAGGTTGTCTGGTTTGTTGGCATATAGTTTCTCATAATATCCTCTTATGATTCTTTTTATTTCTGTGAGGTCATTTGTAATTTCCCCCCTTTCATTTCTGATTGTATTTATTTGCATCTTCTCTCTTTTTTTCTTTCTTAGTCTAGCGAGGGGTTTGTCAATTTTATTGATCTTCTCAAAGAACCAGCTTTTGGTTTTGTTGATTTTTCTCTATTGTTTTTCTGTTCTCATTTTCATTTATTTCCGCTCTAATCTTTATTATTTCTTTCCTTCTTTTTGCTTTGGGATTGGTTTGCAGTTCTTTTTCTAATTTCTCAAGTTGTTCTGTTAAATCTTTGAGTTTAGCTTTTTCTTGGTTCTTAATATAGGCATTTAGGGCTCTAAATTTCCCTCTCAAGACTGCCTTTGCTGTATCCCATAAGTTTTGGTAAGTTGTGTTCTCATTTTCATTTGTCTCAATATATTTACTGATTTCACTTGCAATTTCTTCTTTGACCCACGGAATATTTAGGAGTGTGTTGTTCAGTCTCCACACATTTGCAAATTTCCTTTTTTCCTGTCTGTTATTGATTTCTAGTTTCATTCCATTATGATCTGAGAAGGTGCTTTGTATAATTTCAATCTTTTTATATTTTTATTGAGAGCTGTATTGTGACCTAACATGTGGTCTCTCCTGGAGAAAGATCCATGGGCACTTGAGAAGAATGTATAACACGCTGATTTTGGATGCAGTGTTCTGTATGTCTGTTAGGTCTAACTTGTTTATCACATTGTTCAAGTTCTCTGTTTCCTTGTTGACCTTCTTTGTTCTATCTAATGATGTGAGAGGGGTGTTGAAGTCTCTGATGATTATTGTAGAAATGTTTATTTCTCCCTTCAGTTTTGCCAGAGTTTTTCTCACATATTTTGGTGCACCCTGGTTAGGTGCGTAGATATTTATGGCTGTTATATCTTCTTGGAGGATCGTCCCTTTTATTAATTTTTAATGGCCTTCTGAATCTCTTATCACTTTTTTGCATTTGAAGTCTGTTTTGTCTGATATTAGTATAGCTACCCCTGCTCTTTTCTGTTTACTATTCGCGTGGAGTATCTTTTTCCAACCTTTTACTTTCAGCCAGCTTGTATCCTGGGATCTGAGGTGAGTTTCTTGTAAGCAGCATATGGATGGCTCATGTTTTTTTATCTATTCTGTCAGCCTGTATCTTTTGATTGGGGAATTTAATCCATTCACATTCAATGATATTACTGAAAATGCACTATTTATTTCATCCATTTTATTATTTGGTTTTCATATGTCATCTTACTTTTGTCTCTCTTTTTATTCTTTTGGTTATCCTTTCTGCTTTTCTTTCTTCTATACTTTCCTCCAAGCCTCTCTCTCCTGTCTTTTTCATTCAGGGTCTAAGGCTTCCTTTAATATTTCCTGCAAAGGTGGATTCTTTTTTGCAAATTCTCTTAGTATCTGTTTGTTTGTGAATACTTTATATTCACCTTCATATCTGAAGGACAGTTTTGCTGGATAAAGAATTCTCGGCTGGCAGTTTTTCTCTTTCAGTGTCCTAATTGTATCATACCACTGTCTTCTCGCCTCCATGGTTTCTGAAGAGAAATCTGCACTAAGTCTTACTGGATGTCCTTTGTATTTGATCGTTTGCTTCTCTCTTGCTGCTCTGAGAATTTTCTCTTTTTCTTTTACATTTGACATTCTGAATAATATGTGTCTTGGCGTAGGTCTATTTGGATTTATACTCATTGGGGTACTTTGTGCTTCTTGGACATGTAAGTTCATTTCTTTCGTGGGAGTTGGGAAATTTTCAGCTATTATTTCCTCAAATACTCTTTCTGCCCCTTTTCCTTTCTCTTCCCCTTCTGTAACTCCCATGACACTTATGTTCTTGCGTTTTGTGTTGTCATTCAACTCTCTGAGCCCCTGCTCAATTTTTACCATTCTTTTCTCTCTCTGTTCTTTTCTCTCTTCAATTTTATCTGCTCTGTCTTCAGTATCACTTATTCTTTCTTCTATCATTTCGAGTCTGCTGTTGTATGCTTCAAATGTATTTTTGACTTCACCTATGGTGTCTTTCATTCCCATGAACTCCATTACTTTTCTGTTCAATGTTTCAAATTGTTCTTTGCGTTCATTCAGTGACTTCTTGATGTCATTGATCTCTTTAACTATATTCTCTTTCATCTCATTAATTTGATTTGGGAAATTTGTGCTCATCTCACTGATTAGTTCTCTCAAATTCTGCATCTCTTTTGGGACTTTGCTGTATTCCTTTTCTTGGGCCATGTCTTCTATTTTCTTAGTATGGCCCGTAATTTTTTGTTGGTGCTTAGGCATCTGGTTAGTTTGTATTTTACTTAGATGCTCTATCTCCTTCTCTTTTATGGGGTTTTAGTGGCAGGAGGCTGTGAGTTACCACAGGTCTTTGATTTTTGGCTTAACCTTGATTGTTAGGGTTGTTCTGCTGGTTACTCAAAACTGGGCACTGGACCCAGTAATTGGTTGTCGAGTCGTTTCCTAGGGCCTTGGGCAGGGAGGCTATAGAGGCCAGGAAAAGCCTCTCTTACTTATTAATTTTCTTATGTGTACTTCTTTGGTCTGCCAGGGGATGCCGCTTGTTGGCTGCTCTCAATTCAATGCCTGGTCTGAGTGTATTTGTTGTGACACAGACCAGATCAATGTGATAGAGCTTCCTGTCTGGGGGCTAGGAGCCCTGTGATTCAAACTTTCTGAGACAGTTCTCCCGACTTCTCTGGTAGCGCCCCCCTTTTCCCAGCTAGGAAATATTTCCACTCCCTTCTGAATCCTCAACAATCAGTCCCTGTTAGTAGAGAAGGAGATTGGGAAGTTTGTATATCTTTAGCCCCTTGCAGGCTCCAAGGCAAACAATGGAGCTGTCCCACCCAGCCTGGAAGGGCTCTCGGGACAGGGCAGACCAAACCTGGGAGTAAATAGTAAAACCTCTATCAAGTTGTGGTCTATACAAAATTGCTACTATTGTAAGGGGCTTCTTATATTTAAGAAGATTGGGATCACTATTTTGGGCAACATGAATCCACTGAAGGCTTTTGAGCAGCATGAAGATAAGGTGAAAATGATATTTTAGGGAAATTAATCTGATGGTGACCATGGTGGTTTGAAATTGTATGGACCCCAGAAAAATATATTCTTAAATTTAATCCATTCCTGTGGGTATGAATCCATTGTAAGTAGGAAGTTTTGAAGAAGCTACTTCAGTTAAGGTGTGGTCTACCTCAGTCAGGGTGGTCTTAATCCTATTACTGGGTGCTTTATAAGTAGAATGAAGTTTAGAGATGGGAAGAGAAAGCCATGGGAAGCAAGAAGCTGAAACAGAACCCTGAAGAGAAGGAAGAAGCCAGGAGACACTGTCATGTGCCTTGCCATATGACCGAGGAACCAAGGATCATCAGGTGCAAGTCCAGAACACCACAGTCCTTGGGGAGAAAGTATTGCCTTGATGATGCCTTGATTTGGACAGTTTCCTGGCCTCAAAACCATGAGCAAATTAATTCCCATTGTTTAAGTCTACCCCTTTCATAGTATTTTCTTCAGCAGTCTAGAAAAGTAAAACAGATTTTGGTACTAGGAGAGTGGGAAACTTCTATTGCAAATACCAAAAATGTGGAAATGACTTTGGAATTTGGTAATGGGTAAATTGTTTTGCAGAGACTGTTGGTGGAAATATGGATTCACAAGTTACTTCCAATGAAGCTTTAGACAGAAATGATGAATGTGTTATTAGAAACTGGAGGAAAGGTGATCCTTGTTTCAAAATGGCAGAAAACTTGGCAAATTGAGTTCTTAGATATAATATGGAGGGCAGAACTTGAAAACAATGACTTTAGCTATTTAGCTGAGGAAATTTCCAGGCTAGATGTGAAAAATGCAGCCTGGTTTCTTCTTGAAGTTTCTAGTGAAATGAAAGAGGAAAAGGATAAACTAAGAACTGAACTTGCAGGCACAAAGAAACCAGAAATTGATGGTTTGGAAAATTTCTGAGCTTCCAGAAGTAAGTCCCCAGAATAGTGTGAGGGTTTAATTGAATATGGAACCAGTCAACAGTTTCTGTGTAACTCAGGATTAAAGGTGCAGTTATGCAGGAGGGATCTATGGAAAGTCCTTCTGTCTGATGCCCCCTATATACTACATGCAAAACCAACAAGTTTCTTGTATAATTTGTATGAACAGAAACACTGCCAGCCTGGACTAAAAGGGACAGAGAAGGGACAAATGGTAGGAAAAAACCACTTCAAGAGCAGAATCCTGAAAGCTGAGATCTGGACTGAAGACATATTCTCAGGCCAAGAGAGCAGGCCTACTCATGTGTGTGGAAAGTTTAAGTCTGCCCTGGTGCTTGGAGAGGGTATACCTTGCACCCAATTGTTCAGGAATTATGCTACCATCCCAAGGCTCAGAAAAAGAAGAGCCTCTGCCCTGGGGCTTGTGGAGAGTCTGGCCAATACCCAAGTGCTCTGATTGGATAGAACCTATATCCCGGCATTTGTGTAGTGTCTGGCTGCCATCTTGAAGTTCTAGGAGAGCATGGCCTCTGGGAAAGCACTTGAAAGGGATGGGGCTGCTGCTTCGGCAGGCCCAGAGGACAAAACATGGTTCCATGGTTGACTCTCAGACATTGAAATCTAGACGGGTTTTCCCTGCTGGGTTTTGAAATAGTTTGGGACCCATGATCTCTGTTTTCCTTCCAATTTCTCCTTATTGTAATGGGAATGTCCCTCCATTGTATATTGGAAGCAGATAACTTGTTCTCTGGGTTTCACAGGTCCACAGACAGGGAAATTGTGCCCCAGGACAGATTGTATGGGACAGATGGAAGGAACTGTTTTGCTTGCAGTTGTAGAATACTTTTTGTGTTTTGGAATGGGGATTGTCCATCAACATCATTTTGTTAGTTGTCCTGGATGAGTCCAATGAACTGGAGAGTAGATGTTGGCTGCAACTCTGCTAGGATTCAGGTCACAACTGGCATATGAACAGCTGGAAGATGTAAGTCTCTGGGACATATATTTAACAAATATAGTGCTAATTATAGTTTCAAATAAAAGGGGTAGAAAAATCATGTGTAGGGAAATTATAAATGAGTCTATCTTGGTTACATTGGGGAAATAGGTTATCATATATTCCAAGATAAGGGCCACCAATGGGGTGCTGATTTCATGGGGTTGTGGACCTTGCCTATAGTGTCGAGATGTCTCTAGTGCTCTTGGGAGCACCCTTATTTGAGGCTTTGTTTACTGTGGCAGTTAGTGAGATCCACCTGAGATGTCCATAGCGTAAGCTCTGGAATGACCTCCCAACTCACTTTGAAATCTCTTAGGCATAAAAACTCTTTTGTATTTAATATTTCCCTTTTTTGGTCAAGGTCTTTTTCCAAATGCATTACTGGTTGGCATTTGGTAATAAGCCCTTGATGCCATGGAGGCTCATTCCCAGGAGTCATATCCTATGCCAGGAGGAAGGTAGTGTATTTATTTGCTGAGTTTGACTTAGAGAGAGTACACATATGAGTAACAAGGAGGTCTTCAGGAGGTAACTTAAGAGTAATAGATATTACTTAAGAGTAGGTAATAGATATTATTAGGCTAAGTTTCAATTTTATAAGAATAAGTTTCCTAAGTGTAAGCATTAATAGTGAGGGCTTGGCATATTGGTCTGTTTTCTTTTATTATCCTCTACCTCCCTAGATTTTACCTGTTCCTTCTTTCTTCCCTCCACTCAGTTCTATGGATATCCCAACGCTCTCCCCCAACCCTGCTCACACTCACACTCCAGCATTGTTGACCTCATTCACATTGCTGTACTACCATCACCCCCATCCACTGCTAAACCTCCCCCATTCACCTTATCATAGACTCTGCCAAGATTGAGCATCAGCTTACCACTCTCTACTCCCTTTCTTTCTCCTGGTAACATATCTTAGTTGGGCCTTTTGAAGAGGTTACTTCAGTTAAGGGTTGGTCTACCTCAATCAGAATGGGTCTTAATCCTATTACTGGAGTCCTTTATAAGAAGAATGAAATTAGACAGAGGGAGAGAAAGCCACCATAAGCAAAAATCTGGAGGTCAGTGGAATCTGGACATGAAGGGAGAGGCCAGTAGGGGCTTCCACATTCATTGCTGTGTGACAGAGGAGCCTAAGAACCACCAGCAGACAACTCCAGAGCACCAGTCTTCAGGAAGAAAGCATGCCTTGATTTGGACTTTTTGCTATTCTCAAAACCATGAGCTAATAAATTCCCATTGTTTGAATAGACCCATTTCATAGTATTTGCTTGAGCAACCTAGTAAACTGAAACAGTGGTGTATAGATTTAATAGTAGAGACTATTAAGGAACCTCTGGTGGAAGTTAAGTTTGAGAAAATCAGTGAGTTGAGAATAAACCATTCTTAAACTACGATTGTGGTATTGGGTACAAATATAGAATGGTGTGTGAGTTATCAATTTATTGTTTTTCTGCTCTAAAGTCTTTCTTCACAGCCTGCTGTGCAATAGTATAGCTGTGCCCTGTTTGCCAGCTGGCATGAGGTTAAGCTTTGTCAGTGAAGAATGCTGGAGGGACACTGGAGAAGGAAGGAGTTTATCTCACTGGCTCCTGTGTGTTCTTTTCTCCTGGTTTCTGTAGCACATGTGGCTTTTCCAATGAATGGCTCCTACAGCATGTGCAACTTCTTTAGCACCTGTCTCATGTAGCGTGAGTGGCTTCTTTCAACATCTCTTGATGGTTTTGCAGCAGAGCCACCAGTAAGCCACTACCCTTTGGACAGCATCCTCTGACACCCCAGAGGGTGTGTTTTCAGCAAGTTCCACTGGCACAGCACTTCAACAACTCCTTTGGCATACAAGGAGCCTCAGCCAGCTCCTCTCCAATGATGTCTGAATCTCAGCCTTACTGAAAGAAAGTCCCTCCGTGGGGCCTCTAGTTTAGTCCTAAGGGTAGTGACTGATCCTCTTATCTGCTTTTCCTGTATTCCTTAGAGTTCTCTTTGCTTCTTACTAGCCAATCTTCTATTAAAGTTAATAAATATTTATGTCAAATGTTCCCTATCCAAATTCCTATATAGTTTTGTCCTCTGATCAGGCTCCAAATAAAAGAAATTGTTGGACATCTGTACTTAAAGAACATCTTCTACTTCTCTCTTTATTTGAAGATATAAAAGGCTACATGTGGGGAGGCCTGATATGTTCTCAAACAGAGGGGAGGGTGTCTCTTGAGAGCATGGGCGGTTCCTAATAGAGGAGGACAGACTAATGTGTCAAGTCCTCAGCATTGTTGCAAGTATCTATGAATCTTGTCCTTCGAGGAGTGAAGCCTGGCAGTCTCTGAGGGCCCAAGGGGAGGGAGAGGAAGGAAGAGAAAAGATAGAAGAGGGAGTATTTAGGGGGCAATGGAAGTGTTCTGCATGATCTTGCAATGATGGATACAGACCATGTTAAATTCCATCAAAAATTTATAATTGTGTAAGGTCTAAAATGTAAAGCATAATGTAAAGCATTGACCATGGTTAGTAGCTATGTTTCAATATTTGTCCATCAATTGTAACAAATGTACCATTCACATGTAAAAAGGTTATTAATATGGGAAGGGGGGAAAGGGGGAAGATGTTAGGTATATGGGATTCCCTTATATTCTGTATGTGACTTTACTGTGACCTAAAAATTCTTTGAAGACAAAATGAAAAAAAGTAAGATACTGGGGAAGAAAAGGAGGAAAATGGCACTGTACATACAGGACAACGATATTACAGTGATGAAAGGCAAAATGTCAGAAATTTTTTTTTTTATTTTTTAAAATATTTTTCATTATTTTTTAATATCTCCATTTATTTTTTTAATTTATTTTAGTTTTAGTTTTTCTAAACTATTATATATTTTATTTTTTATGTTCAAACCTATCATTATTATTTCATTTTCCTATTAATTGTATTTGACAATATTCTTGGCTTCATTTTTGAAGAGGTTTTGGATCACAGAAGGGTTACAACTGTAGTGGGGAGGATCATTGGTGTGGTGTGTCAATGTTGGGGGATACATGGGAGGAAGTTCACCTGGGCATTCATATAAGATATATAAATGTGTTCAAATGTTCATGGGGCATTGCCACATGGGTAGATTCACACAACAACTGAAAGAATATTGAATTCCCATCCTGGGGAGCTCTGCCACATTCTCTAATGGAACAGCAATAATCCCCTAAGTACAGGTTCAATGACTAGTGAAGAAGGATGGTTCATTGGTGGGTCCTTGATAATGACAGCTATGCTTATGAGTCTTGCTCTTGAATTTGCACTTGGCCTAGTGTTGAAGGGTGCCTAAGAGTTACCTACTGAAAGCCTCCTTCTTGCTCAAATGTGGCCTCTTTCTAAGTCAAACTCAGAATACAAATGCTTTACCTACTCTCCAGCGTGTGACATGACTCCCAGGGATGAGCCTCTTTGACACTGAGAGATTACTACCAAACAACAGCTGGTGATGCAACTGGAAAAGACCTTGAGTAAAAGGGGGAAAAGCAAAGACAAATGAGTTTATATGGCTAAGAGACTTCAAAGCAAGTTGAGAGGTCATCAAAGAGGTAATGCTTATGCATGTCTCAGCAGGATATCATAGACTGCCAAAGTGGAAACTACCCCAAATAGCAGGGCTCCTGAGGGCTCTGGAGACACCCAGGTCCCACAATCATGGCAGATAGCTCCGGAGTTTGGTGCCTTGCTAAGGGGATCTACTTTGGAGTTTGTGCTCTTGATTGTGGCAGAGTTGTACTGAGATGTGACTTCTCAACACATGCCTCTTCCGTCCCTTTTATTTGAATCAATAGTTGGTGCTGGAGTTGGTAGATGTATATCCAAAAGACTTGAATCTCTCAGCTGTCCATGTGCCAGATGGGCCCTGAGCCTCAGTGGACTTGCAACACCTTCTCTCCAATTCACTGGACTCACCCAGGACAACTAAAAAGGAGGTAAGGATGGACAACCACTACACCAAGGAACTGAGAGAGTCTACACCTGCAAATAAGATAGTCCCCTCCATCAGCCATATGGGATTGAAGTCCCCTCTCAATTAGAGGTGGAGTGGGCATCACTATCCCAGAATCCTCAGGATTGGGGAATAAAATATGGACTAGAGTGGACTTACTGGTATTCTACTATAGACATTGTGATTCCAGCAATGGAAGAAATTATATTATGGATGTGGAGACAGTGGCCACTGGAGGTGTTGAAGTCAAGGGAAGGGAAAAATAGGTGTAATATGGGGGCATTTTCAGGAGTTGGAATTGTCCTGAATGACATTGCAGTGACAGATACAGGCCATTATATATACTGCCATAACCTACAGTATTGAGTGGGAAAGAGTGTAAACTACAATGTTAACTATAATCCATCCTTAGTGGCAATGATCCAAAATGTGTGTGTTCATCAGTTGCAGTGAATGTACCACACTAACAAAAGAAGTTGTTAATGTGGGGAAAAGTGGGAGGTGTAGGGAGTGGGACATATGGGAATCCCTTATATATATTTATGTAGCATTTTATGTATTCTAAGTATCTTTTATTTTTTTATTTTATTTTATTTTTTTAAAGATTTTATTTATTTATTCATTTATCCCCCCCTTGCTGCTTGTGCTCGCTGGGTCAGCTAACCACGCCATGCGGGCGGGCTTGCCTTCACCAGGAGGCCCCAGGAACCAAACCCGGGGCCTCCCATATGGTAAACGGGAGCCCTACTGATTGAGCCACAGCCGCTTCCCAATATCTTTTAAAAATAAATTAAAAATATGTTTTAAAAAAGGTTACATGTTGTAGTCCAAGAAAGTCATGCTATTATTCATATTTTTCTTGCAGCTGGAGTCCAGTGAAAACAACATTTGTAAGCTTTTTGAAGGCTCCAAAACAGTGATTTTCTTGAAGAAGCTCTTTATAAGTAAAGTAGAAAGCAATAAATTAATATTTAAAAGTTTTTTCTTTATTTTTAAAGAAGTTTTAGATTACATATATGTTACATTGAAACTATAGGGGGTTCCTATATACTCCGTTCCCCCTGCTCCCACACTTTTCCCCATTAACATCTTTCATTAGTGTGGTACATTTGTTACAATTGATGAACACATATTGAAATATTTCTACTAACCATGTTTTATAGTTTACATTATGGTCTACATTCTGCACTGTACCATTCCATAAGTTTTGACAAAATGTACAATGGCTTGTATCTGCCATTGCAATGTCCTAAAAATGCCCTATGTTATACCTTTTCTTCCCTCTCCCTCCCCTCAGAATGTCTAGTTACCACTGCCTTTATATCAATGTTACAAATTCTTCCATTGCTAGAATAATAAGTCTACTTCAGCTCATAGTTGCATTGTCCTCTTATATTTGTTCATTACTCAACCTTGAGGATTTTGGGATGGTATTGCCCACTCTGCTTCTGATTGAGAGGGGGCCTAGATCCCATTGGGCAGATGGAAAGGATTGTCTTGCTTGCAGTTGTAGATATTCTCTGTTTTTTTTTGGGATGGGCGTTGTCCATCATCATCCATTTATTAATTGTCATGGGTGAGTCTGATGAACTGGAGATTAGGTGTTGTCTGCAACTTTGCTGAGATTCAGGGCTCAACCGGCATCTGAAGAGCTGGAAGACTTAAGTCTCTGGGGTGCTTATTTGACAGGTACAGTGCTAATTATAGGCTCAAGTAAAAGGGGTATAAGAGTCATTTGTAGGAAAATTATAATCAAGTCTAACTCTGATACTTTGGGGTGATAGGTTATCATATATTCCAAGGCAAGGCCCAGTGACAGAGTGTCAAATCCCTGAGATTGTCTTCCCTGTTTACAGTGTCCAGATATCTCCAGAGCCATTAGGAGCCCCCCTCACCCCCCACTTGAGGCACTGTTTACTGTGGCAGTCAGTGAGATCCTTCTGAGACATGAATAAGTGTAACCTCTGGAATGACCTCCTGACTCACTTTGAAATCTCTTAGCCATAAAAACTAATTTGTATTTAATAGTTCCCCTTTTGGTATAGGTCTTCCTTCAAATACATTGCCAGTTGGCCCTTGGTAATAATCCCTCAGTGCCAGGGAGGTTTATCCTTGGGAGTCATGTCCCATGCTGGGGGGAAGGTAGTGAGCTTATATACTGAGTTTAGCTTAGAGAGAGGCCACATTTAAGCAACAAGAAGGCCTTCAGGAGGTAACTATTAGGCAATATTTAATACTAGGCTAAGCTTCAACTTCATAAGAATGAGGTTCATAAGTACAAGCATCAATTTTAAGGGCCTAGTGTATTGGTCTGTCATCCTTTGCTAGCCACTGCCCATGTATGCTAGGGATTCTTCCCACTCTATTAGGAATGTAGCAGGACTCCTCAGGATGGGAATTCAATATTCTTTTGATTATTGTGTGGGACTTCACCCACTGAGACAATACCCCATGACCACCTGAACACATTCACATTCCATAGAGGCATGTCTCAGATGTACCCCTCCCCATGCATCCCACCCCCAACTGACACCCTGCAGTAGTGATCCACCCTTGCTACTTCTGTGACCCTTCTGCAATCCAAAACCTCCCCCCCAGAACAAAGCAAAAATAAATAAATAATAATGAAAAATAAAAAAGAATTAAAAAAAAATTAAAAAAATATGTTTTTGTTTGCATTGAGTTTTTCATCACTGTAAGATCTGTTATCATATATGTACAGTGGCAATTTTTTTCTGTATATTCCCCCCATGTCTTAATTTTCTCACTTTATTTTCAAAGAAGCTTTAGGTTACAGAAAAGTCATATAGAAAATATAGGGGATTCACTTATACTCCACCCTCTTCCTCTCATACCTTGCTCTACTTTAATATTGTTTTTGAAAATTTTTCTACAGTTGATAATAAGGTGACATAGATTTTATTTATTAATAATTCTAATCATTCATTTATGTCTTTTCTGTTATGAAGTGGTACTTTTTAATGTCATTACTACAATCTGTCTGAGATTATGACACTTGGTAGTTCATCATTAAAACATGTTTACATCCCCTTATTTCAGGAATTTTAGCAAGAAAATGTCAGATTTTTGACATTTGCTTGATGACTTTTATTTAGACTCTAAGGTTTTGGAAGGCCAAGAGACTCTTAGTTTAACTCATTTTGTTCAAAGACTTATACTTAAACACATTCTTCTTTTGAAAATTGTTATCTGGCTGAGGTTTGGAAAAAGTGACAACATGTCTAATGATGTATTGCAAATATTAGTAAGGTAAAGTGTGTATGTTTTGGGTGGGAGCCTGGCAAAAGGAAATGCATTTCCTTTTCTTATTACTTTAATAAATAAATCTGGCTCAGATTAAAAATTAGCAAATTTAGTACCACATATATTTATGAAGAAATAAAATTAGATCTATGTTTTTATGAGTATGAAGATATTATATATTATCAAATATATAGTTTGGCAGTGTTATTCTTTGCCAACACACCTTTCTACACCAGGACCCATGTAATTGAAAAGTGTTTTATTTTTTGACTTTCAAAGGGCTATATACCAAGTTCAGAACTCTGGAAAGTATAAGGAATGCTTAAGTGGGATTTCCAAGGGCAAAAGTCACCATAAAATTCAAGGACTCTTAACCTTGATTTGTTGCATCTGAACAGAAAGACTGCAGTGATGCTACTCAGCATGTTTGCTAGATGGCAGTAGAGTCATCTCTCTTTTCTTACCTCTCTCCACACACCACCTTCTGTCTAAATTTATTTGGTGAGAAGTCACTTATTTTTAAAAAGTCATGGGGAGGCAAGATGGCATCGGATTAGGAGGGCACACGCTGACTAGCTCTCTGAGGATGGCCGATTGTGGACAGGGTCCTGCCAGGGGGTCTGTGCTGTGGGCGCATGGAGTGAAAAGCTTGGGACATCTATCTGCAGGCAGATCGACAGCGTGGACTGATCGGTAGAAATTTGTGAGTTTTAAGCCTGCCTGTGGTGGTTAACACAGACGGCTGAGCCCCACCCTCAGGGAAAAAGGCTGGTTTGAGCCATGATTCCCACACCCGTGACTCCCGACCTGGTGAGAGGAAGCATTCTCTGAGAGTGGGAGGGTTCTGACAGAAGGTGGAGAGGGGTTTACCTTTGGTGAATTTGGCAGCCTGGAACCCCTCATAGCTTTGGGGAGCAGATAAGCCGGCGTGAAGCAGCACCAAGCTGAGGGGAGAGGCGATTCTGCTGAGGAAGCCTGATTTACCCAGCAGCCCAGTGACACTGAGGCTTGGCTTCAGAGGGGGCGGAGTCAGCCAATTTTATCACTCTGCACTGACAAGCATCAGAACTTCAGCTTCCCTGGGGAGGCCAGGAAGTGGGAAGTGCTTGATTAGTTTCCACGAGCCTATTTAGGGTCCCCTCGGTGAAGGGGGTGGTCTAGAAGAGGACTTCTTCTGGGTACCTTATTTCAAAAAAAAAAAAAAAGAAAAAAAAAGAAGACAGTCACTTTAAAAAATGAATTCTTTTTAATTTAGTATAATAGCTAAAATCTGCCTCAAAACCTGCAGACAGAACCCTGTAGGGAAATTGATTGATAAACACAAGCAGGCTGAGAGGTTCCACAAGGACCCTAGAAGGAACACTGTTCCTCTTTAGCTTTGTTTGACTGCTTGCTTTTGTGGTTGTTTGGTTTTTCTCTGTTTATTTGTTGTCTCTTGCTTTTCTTTCCTCCCCCCAACTTCTTTTTTCCTTCTTTTTTTTTTCTTTTTAATTAGGTGCTGCTAGTTTGTCTCTTCTTTGATGTGCTTCTTCCTCAGTGATTTCCCATTCTCTGTCTATATTGATTTTGCCTCCCAAGCTATCTATTCCCCTTCCTTCATCTTTCTGCCTTCTGCTTTCGGTTGTGGTTCTTAAACACCACGTTTCTTCATTATCTCACAAATTAAGGATATCAATTTCTATTCTATCTATTCTGTTTTCTTCTTTTTTAATTAATATTAACTTTTTACTTTCAGCCCTTTCTTCACTCTTTCTTTCCCTCCTCATCATTCTAGCCTTCTAAATCATTATATATATATTCCTCTATTTGGTTTCCCAGTCCATTGTAGGCACTCCACTTTTTTTCCTATTACTCTACACTGCCTACATGAGTTAAATATTCATTTCATTAAGTCTTACTTGGCTGGTCTTCTAACTTTTATCAATATTACTACTATCTTTCTTCCTTTTTCACATCTTTCAATTCCTCTGGCCCTAATCTTTTGCCTTCAAGGTAACATAGAAAGAAGCAAGGAAATAAAATAAGAAGAAAAAGTGTCAAAGAGAAAACTAACATACACACAGAACCACCAGCTAAAAAAAACTCTAGAGCAGAGAGAGAAGCTAATCAATGGAATAAACTCATCAAGATAAAATGATGACTAGAGGACAATAAAAAATTACAAACCACACTGAGAAACAGGAAGACATGGACCAGTCCAATGAACAAACTAAAAACCAGGAAGAGATGCAGAACATCGAAAAACTAATGAAAGCTTTCCAAACAAATATCATGGACCAACTTAATGAAGTGAAGGAAGAGATTAAGGATATAAGGAATACAGTGGGAGAACATTGAAGAAATTGTAAATATACACAAAAAGATAATGGATATGATGGTGATCAATGGCACAATCCAAGAAATAAAAAAGATGCTGGATCCACATAACAGCAGATTTGAATAGGAAGAAGAAAGAATTAGTGATGTGGAAGACAATATATCTGAAATCAAACAGATAGTAGAACACATAGAGAAAAAGTAGAAAAAATCAAGAAGGGACTCAGGCATTTAACTGACAACACAAAATGCACAAATATACACATTATGGGCATCCCAGAAGGAGAAAAGAAGGGGAAGGGAACAGAAGAAGTGTTGAAGGAAATAATGGCTGAAAACTTCCCTATTGAGAGAGATGAATGTGCAGATCTAGGAAGCACAGCACACCACAAACAGTATAAATCCCAACAGGTCAACTCCAAGACATATACTTGTCGAAATGTCCAATGCTCAAAACAAAGAGAAAATACTCAAGGCAGCAAGAGAAAAGAGAACCATCACATACAAGGGAAGCACAATAAGATTAAGTGCTGATTTCTCAGCTGAAACCATGGAGGCAAGAAGACAGTGGTATGACATAGTCAAAACACTAAAAGAAAAAAACTTCCAGCCACGAATATTCTATCCAGCAAAATTGGCATTCAAAAATGATGGAGAGTTCAAAATA
>JAKSZT010053946.1:8147633-8235801 GCA_026826555.1 Tolypeutes matacus | reverse complement strand
TAAGCCCTCTCTCACTTGGAGTTGGAGTGGACATCACCATCCCAGTCCCCTCAGGATTGGAGGAAGAACTATGGACTAGAGTGGACTTGATGGTATTCTCTTGTTCACATATGGTGATTCTAGCAATGCAAGAAATTATAACAATGAGGTGGAGCCAGTGGCCACTTGACACTTTTGGGGTAGGGAGGGAACAATCAGTTGAAATACAGTGGCTTCTTTGGGAGTTGGAAGTTGTCCTGAGTTCTGTTGTGGCAACGGATGTAGGCCATTTTAAATCAGCACACATATATATAAACAACATTTTTGTAAGCAAATACACATATATGCATATATATTTATATATCATTTTGCAAATGTTTGTATGTATTGTGAGAATTTTGATTTTTACCCATAATAAAAAAAAAAAAAAAGAAAACAACAACAACAACAAAAAACCATTACCATGTTATATGACAAACCCATAGGGTATTTTGGTCAAAAATATAATTGTTTGGTTCTTAATAACTAGTATTAGATTGATAGCAAATAAACATGGTACCTACAAAACTTTTAGAGATCTGTTTTCTTGATAGACTGTAGACTGCCTTTAGAGTAGGCCCTGATATTACCCAGAGTCCTGTTTGGCTCACTATTGTCTCTTAGAAAAAAAAAAAAGGCGTATTTAGATAAATTAATTTAAGAAGGAGAAAAACTAGGTCTCAATTAGCATTCAAATGTTAAATATTAAAAAATAATTTTGGAGAACTTTCTTCTGCTCTCAGGCTTCTTCAATTTATGTTTTACAAGAAGCCAACAATTGTGAATAATCCTATTTTTGATGGGTCAAAGTGTAGCAGGAAAACAAGACAATGTCACTGAGGGTATAGAACTTGCAGGAGAGGTTCCTGAAATTAGACAGGTGGTGGTTCAAAATGCTTTAGATACTGGCCTAAGGAGATGAGAACACATGCTATATTAGAGGGGTGAATGTTATACTAACATTCCTACAGAACTTTCTAGGTCTTTTATTTTTTCATTTAATAAACTTTATTTTTAATGAGGTTGTATATTACAGAAAAGCTACATCAATAGAATAAGGGATTCTTATATGCCCCACCCACTACCCCTCCCACATTTTCCCCTAGTAATAACCTCTTACAATAGTGTGGTACATTTGTTTCAATTGATAAATAAATATTGAAGCACTGCTACTAACCAAGGTCTATAGTTTACAGTGTGGTTTATGCTTTTCACTATACAATTTTATAGTTTAGGGCAAAATGTGTAATGGCCTGTATCCTTCATTGCAATATTTGGCAGAGAATTCCAATGTCCTAAAAATGTTCTACAGGGAAGCGGCTGTGGCTCAATTGGTTGGGCTCCCATTTACAATATGAGAGGCCCTGGGTTTGTTTCCCGGGGCCTCCTGGTGAAGGCAAGCTGGCCCCCACGGTGTGGTGAACCGACACAGCAAGATGACTCAACAAAGGGAGACAAGCAGACACAGAAAAACGCAAAAGCAAATGGACACAGCAAGGGGGGGATAAATAAATAAATAAAAATAAATCTTTAAAAAAAAATGTCCTACATTTCACCTTTTTTTCCCACCCCTTCCCTCAGAACTTCTGGTAACCACTTTCTATATATCAATGTTACAAGTTCTTCCATTATTACAATAACAATAAGTCTACTTTGGTCCACAGTTGCATTCCCCCCTTATGTTTGTTTATTCCTCAATCTTGAGGATTTTAAGATAGTGATACCCATTCTGTTTCAGATTGAGAGGTGCTTAGATCTTATGGGGCAGATGGAAGGAAGTTTTGCTTGCAGTTGTAGATACTTTTTGCTTTTTGGGATGGGGGTGTCCATCATCATTATTTTGTTTCCTGTCCTGGGTAATTCCAATGAACTGGAGAGTAGGTGTTGGCTGCAACTCTGCTGAGATTCAGGGCTCAACCAGCATATGAACAGATCAAAGATTTAAGTCTCTGAGACATATATCTAATGGGTATGTTGCTAATTACAGGTTCAAATAAAAGTAATAGAAGAATCATGTGTAGGGAAATTATAAATGAATCTGTTACATTGGGAAAATAGGTTATCATACATTACAAGGTAAGGCCCACTGTGGGGTGCCGATTTCAAGGGGTTGTGTGCCCTGTTTATAGGGTCCAGATATCTGTAGAGCCCTCAGGAGCACTCTTATTTAAGCTTTATTTACTGTAGCAGTTAGTGAGATCTGCCTGAGATATACATAAGTGTAATCTCTGGAATGACCTTTGAAATCTCTTAGCCATAAAAACTTTTTTGTATTTAATGTTTCCACTTTTGGGTCAAGGTCTTTTTCCAAATGCATCACTGGTTGGTGCTTAGTATTAGTCCTTTGGTGCCAGGGAGGTTTATCCCTGGGAGTCATATCCCACACAGGAGGTTCTGGGGAAGGTGAGGTAGTGCATTTATTTGCTGAGTTTGGCTTAGAGAAGCCACATTTGAGTAACAAGTTGGTTTTCAGGAGGTAACTCTTAGGCAATAGTTATCATTAGGTTAAATTTCAATTTTACAAAAATAAGGTTCAAAAGTACAAGCATTAATATCGAGGACTTAGCATACTGGTCTGTTTTATTAGGCACAGCCTATGTATTCAAGAATTTCTTGCCCTTATATTTGAGAACATAGAAGGACTTGCCAGGATAGTAATTTAATAATTTGTTAATTATTGTGTGGGTCTGCACCCACTGATATAATACCCTATGACATGATAAATACATTCATATTCCATAGAAGCATACCCCAGGTACACCCTTCCCCACATATCCCCCCACCACTGACATACTGCACCAGTGATCCTCCTCTTCCATAATTGCCAAAAGAACACTCATACAATTGTATTCTCAACTGCAGACCTTCACTTGCCAAGAGTTCACCTGTTCCTTCTTCCAGCCCTGCCCCCAGTTCCATGGGAAGCTCAACCCAACCCCCCAACCCTACTCACCCTCACACTCCAGCTCTGTCGACCCCACTCACATTCCTGCACCACCATCACCCCCATCCACTGCCAAACCGCCCTATCCACCTTATCATAGGTTCTGCCCAGATTGAGCATCTGCTCACTACTCTCTACTCCCTTTCTATCTCCTGGTAACCTATTTTCCAGTCTGCTCAATATCCTTAGCTCATATCAGTGAGATCATGCAATATTTGTCTTTTAGTGACTAGCTTACTTCACCGAACATATGCTCTTTGAGATTTCTCCAGATCTTTTACTTTATTAAAATTATCTTGAATTTAAACAAAGAAATCATACATTTTGATAATTTGGCTAATACCTCATATTTGGTTTTGTAGGCTTTTGGTTTGCAGATGGGATCTCTTCTCTAAGTTTAATTTGAGCAGTCTTAGCTCTTGTATAATAAGTGGACTACAACTCTGATGACAGTCTTTCAGTTAGCATTTGTCTTTGCTACACCACTCAAACATGGAGTTCAGAGCCTTAGATGCTTTGGGACAGCAATGTTCCATCATGATTCAATAAGTGAATATCCAGTCAAAAGAATAAGAAAATCTGACATTTATAGGTGTTTGAAAGACTACCCTTAGAAACTCTACTCACAACCAAAATATGTCATCCAGGGGTGCTGAACTAGATCAATCATGTCTTCAGATGATATTGCCTATACTCTATCTTAGGGTAAAGGATGACATAAACGGGAGGGGGTCTGTATTACTTCTCAATTGCTGTATAACAATATTACCATAAACTTGGTGGCTTAAAACAACACACATTTATTATCTCACATTTTCTGGGAGTCAGAAGTCAGCATGGCTTACTTGGGCCTCTCTTTCAGGGTGTCTAAGGCTGTCATCAAGGTATCGACTTCGGTCTCATCTGAGTCTCAACTGGGGAAGAATCTGCTTCCAAGCTCCTGTGGTTGCTGGCAGCATTCAGTTCCTCATGGGTTCTTGGACTGAGGGCCTCAGTTTTTTGCTTGCTATAAGCTGAAAGTCACTCTCAGTTCCTTGCCATGTGGATCTTCTAAACATGACTGCTTGCTTCCTTAAAGCCAAGGGAGAAAATCTCCTAACAATAGAGATTCCACAATCTTAT
Source organism: Tolypeutes matacus (assembly GCA_026826555.1). Taxonomy (NCBI): domain Eukaryota; kingdom Metazoa; phylum Chordata; class Mammalia; order Cingulata; family Chlamyphoridae; genus Tolypeutes; species Tolypeutes matacus. The sequence goes on along the minus strand of JAKSZT010053946.1, from coordinate 8,231,717 downwards.
ATAATATAATCACACAAATCCTGTCATCTTTGCTGTATTCTATTGGCTGTAAGCATGTCATAGGTCATACCCACACTTAAGGAATAGATTACATAAGTGCATTGTATTAGTCAGCCAAAGGGGTGCTGATGCAAAGTACCAGAAATCTGTTGGCTTTTATAAAGGGTATTTATTTGGGGTAAAAGCTTACAGTTTCAAGTCCCTAATGAGTCCAACTCAAGGTTGCTTTCTCACCAAAGTCAGTTGCCATATGTTGAAGCAAGATGGTCACTGATCTCTGCGAGTGTTCAGCCTTCCCCTCTGGACTTCTCAGCTGCAGATTGGCATAGGGTTTGTCTCTCAAGGCTTCCTCTCTCTCTCTCTCCTGGCATAGAGCTCATTTCTTTCCAGGCCTTCTTTATCATTCTCAGTTGTTCTGGTCTTTTCCCAAAATTCACTGGAAACTACCAGGTGAATGACTCCTCTCTCTCCAGGGCCCCAGGATAAAAAAGTGACAAAGCTATCTCTCTTCTCTTGTCTTCTCAGGTGAATGTCCATTAATATCAGCCCACCACGGAGGCAGGGACTCAAACTGAGTTACGCCTTACTGTATATCCCAATCAGACCCTAAATTGATTTTATCAAGTAAACTTAATCAAAGGCCCCTCACTGAATTTAATACAATCAAAGGGTATCACACCCAGAAGAATAGATCAGTTTACAAGCATAATCTTTCTCTTTTTGGGATTCATAAATAACCTCAAACTGTCACAGACATGAAAACCAGGAAGTTAGGGTCATGAGGGCTACTTCTGAGAATTGAAACCAGCCAATGCTTTTCTCTCTGTGTGTGTTAACTTGTACTATGATGGAGAATACTTTCCTACCCATGTGTTAAACCTTGATGAGACTGTAGATATTTTCCTGTCCCTATCTTATATAAAACTGAGAACAAGTAAAAGTAATTTAACTACTTGCTCAGAAAATATTTAGTTGCTTACTTATTAAGACTAGCAGCTTGGTTAACATGTTTCTTGTTAATGACCTTGTTGTGCCCATCGATCTAAAAGGACTGTCAAACTCCCTAACGCCAACCAGTTTCCTGCCTCACAGGTTTTGCCTTAAAATCACCCACCTCAGGTTCGAAAACCCTATAAATATCTTCTTATGACTTCCCCTTTCTGTGACAGGTAAGACTCTTTCAAGGTGGTGCTCTGCCTTACTAATGAAAGCCTAAATAAAGTCAGCTTTGTTTGATCAGCTGGGTGTTTTGAGGTTTTATTGATGCCTTAAAGATCAACAGTATAACTTTGTAATTTTTTTTCGGTGTCAGTTGGGCTGTGTATTCCTTCTGTTCTGATATATTGTCTAATTTTAGACCCATTTTCTTTGGTCATATCTTGAACAATGATAAGGCCTTCTCTTCAATTACCTAGGCCCCCAAGCTGACCAGGGTCCCTACCTTCTCTTTTTGGAAGGAAGCTTATGAATACTCTGGTATTGGGGATCCTCATGGGATGGAATTTGGGGGAAGTATCTTGGCATAAATCCGCCTTGGTTGTCTGATAGATAATAAGTCATCTACTGGTGATTGGTATCCTCTCTGGATGAAAATGGGAACTGACTCAGCTTGCAAACAGGCCCATTGTTGAGGGTGAGGGAAGGTCCCTGCTTCTGAAGATTTTTGATATTTTACTCTGCTGTTTTTATGGTTCCTGACTCCTTTACACTTCTGAAGCCCGTTGCCTTTTTATCTAGTGCCTCAGAGAGAGAAAGACTTGATTTGGAAGGATGCATCTGAATATTTCTGTTTCAGAGCAGCAATTATGTTTAATAGTTGGGGATTTATAACACTTGTTTCTGGTTCTGCAGTGAGTGACTCAAGACTAGATGTACAAGGTAGGAGATAGGGATTGGGGAAAAGGACAAAGCCCCAGGAGAAATATGCACATTAACACTTCAAAATATACTCCCAGTATTTTTTCTTTCTCTACCATGTTCCTCCCTCTTTGTTTGCTGAGCAAGTACAGTTGTATTCATCTAAGTTAAATAAATATTTGTTATGACTGTGTGTTTTCTTTTTTCATGAAATGATTTTTTAAAAATAAGCTTTTAATTTTAAAAGAGTTATGGATTTACATAAAAATTGATGCCAATTCCATACACCCCACACCCAGTTTCTTCTATTATGCATTATTAACCAATGCTTGTACTTTATTCAGATTTCCTTAGTTTTTACCTAGTGTCCTTTTGTATCTTCTGGGATCCCATCCACTATACCACATTACATTTAGTTGTCATGTCTCCTTAGTCTCTTCTTGGCTGTGACAGTTTCTCAGGCTTTCTCTGTTTTTGATGACCTTGACTGTTTTGAGGAGTACTGACCAGGTATTTTGTGGAATGTACTCCAGGAAGGATTTGTCTGATGTTTTTCTCATGATTAGATTCTGGTTATGGGTTATTTTGGAGAAAGACCACAGAGGTAAAGTGCCACTTTCATCACTGACTGAGACAGTGTTTGTCAGGTTTCTCCACTGTAAAGTTACTCCTTTTATTCCCCTTTTATACTGTGATCTTTGGAAGGAAATAAGTTTGTGTAGCCCTCAATTAAGGACGTAGTTATGCTGCATCTCCTTTACAGATGAGTACCTACATTAACTATTTGGAATTCTCCTGCATGGGAGGTTTGTCTCTTCTCCACGTTTATTTATTTTTAATCATTTTTTATGTTGTATGCATTGTGGAAATTTATTTTATACCTTGGGTTACAACCTAATACTATATTTTGATGCTCAAGTTTTTCCAGCTTTGATCATTGGGGGCTCTTTCATTTGGCTCTTGTGTCCTTTTGACACCCCCCATCACTTTCTTTTAGCATTTTCTTTTTCTCTACCACTACAAGATAGTCTAGACTTATTTTGAATATTTTTCTTTTCAATTAAAAAATAAAAAGAACTGCTTGAAAAGGATATTGAATGAGAGAATTCAGAAATATCAATTTTTTCCCCAAATAAGCTATTTGGTTTATTACATAAACCATTTTTTATAGCTATTTTCCTATTCCCTCTTTTTTAAGTGTTCAAATTTGAAATAATAAACTCATAAAAATATGAGAAATCAAGTTGGGGAAACTTTAGAAGTTAAGAACCCTGATGAATCTGATATATCCTCCTGTGAGCCATAGATGAAGTCCACTACATGATTCTAGCTTTGTATGTTTAAAGTAATCTGTTGCTGACTCATTTATACCCTGAGCCCCATTAAATACCAGCATAAGGCTGTAGCACCTACTTTCATATTTGTTTTAACGTCTTTGCTGGGTATCTTAGTTTCTCGGCTGCTAAAACAAATACCATACAATGGACTTGTGTAAGCAATGGAAATTTATTGGTTCATGGTTTTGAGGCTAGGAAAAGTCCCAAATCGAGGCATCAGCAAAGCAATACTTTCTCACTGAAGATGTGGCATTCTGGAACTGGATAGTGGGGATCTTTGGTTCTTGGCTTTTCTGTCACATGGCAATGCACATGGTGACATCTTTCTCCTCCTTTCTCTTCTGGGTTCTGTTGACTTCTGGCTTCTTCCCTCGGCTTTGTCTCATTCTGCTGAAATTTCCTAGAAGCAGGTGTAAATTTATACAAGTTTATTAGATATCTATTGCCATGTAAAAAATTACCATCCAAATTTAGTAGCTTAAAACAACAATCAATTATTATCTCATGCAGTTTCTGAAGGTCCAGAATCTGGGAGTGGATAGCTAGTTGGTTCTTACTCAGGGTCTTTCATGAGGTTGCAATCAAGATTTCATCTGGGGTTGTAGTTATCTGAGGGGGCAAGAGAACCTACTTCCAAGCTCATTCACATAGGTGCTGTCAGGAAGCTTTAGTTCTTCATTACATGGACCTCTCTTTCTAGGGTTGCTCAAACAAAATGGCAGCTAGCTTCTCCCAGAGTGAGAGTCACTGGTGCTTGTGCATGTGTGTGTGTGTGTGTGTGTGTATGTGCGCGCGCGTGAGAGAGAGAGACAGAGAGAGAGAGAGGATTGAAGCTGAAGTAATTTTATAACTAATATAAGAAGTGATATAACATTACTTCTGCTGTATTCAATTTATTAGAAGCAATTCATTAGGTGCAGCCCACAGTCAAGGGGAGGGAAATTAGTCTCTATCTCTTGAAGGGAAGAGTATCAGAGAATTTATAAACATATTTTTAACCACTACAGCAAGTATCCTTAGTGTCCTGAGATTTCTTAGTGTTTGTTCATGACGTTCTTGCCCATGAATGAAACAAATTTTGGCCTAGGAAAGACATAAAGGAATGGTTAGCTGTGAGTGCTAAATATTTTAGCTTTTGGCATTTTCTTTATTTCCTACAATCCATACCTTACTTATATCTCATAAAATAAAATGAAGATTTGATAATATTTCAGTTATTGATGATTATAGATAGTCACATTAAGTTTAGTAGGTTTTTGTATAGTTTATTTATAATCTGTAGCAGTTTGATATTATTGATGAATTCAAAAAGAAATATTGGATTGTATTTGTAAACTGGTCTTTTCCTCTGGGTGTGATTAAATTATGATTAGGGCTTTAATTAGGTCACATCAGTAGGATGTTGTGTCCTCACCCCCTTAGTGGGGGGGAACTCACAGAAAAAACAGCATGGCAGAAGAATTAGTTGGAGTTTTGAGCTGGAGCCCAGGAATTGAACACACAGGAGAAGAATACAGAGGAAGAGAGATTGCTCCTTAGACATAGCAGAAGCCCCAGGGAGAGAGACAGAGCCATTCACCTGATAGTCTGCAGCTGGCTTTGTGAGGAGAGCAGAGCAGCTGAGCCCAGAGAGCAACAGAATAGAGGAACCCAAGAAGCCTGAACTCTTGGCAGATGTCAGCAGCCATCTTACCCCAACATGTGGCAACAGACTTTGTTGAGGGAAGTGATTTATACTTTATGGTCTGGTAACTGTAAGCTTCTTATCCCACATAAATGCCCTTTTAAAAGCCAACAGATTTCTGGTATTTTGTATCAGCACCCCTTTGGCTGACTAATACACCATCCTATATGATATTAGAAAAGTAATTTTAATATTTAGCTGCTTTTTTTTCATTAGAAAATTTCTTTAATTCTTATTAGAATAATAATTTTAAAGAAAAATACCTATTGAGATGACATGGAAAATGATGGTATTTACAAATGGCTCTTAGTTTACCAAGTATTTTCTTTCTCTTTTTTTTTTCTATAAAAACCAAAGAAAAACAATCAGAAACAAGCACTATAATGTAAACAAAGGTTTTACATATGTTCCTTTTTATTTTTTATTTTTAAACAATGTATTAAAGTATATCATTCATACATGAACATATATGTAAACTATAAGTATTCAGTAAACATCATGAACTTATAAAACAAACATGCATAACATCTTACAGGGCTCCCACACATCAACTTCCCACAAACACCCTGCATTGTTGTGAAACATTTGTTAACAAATCATGAAAGAGCATCATCAAAGTATTACTACTAACTGTAGTCTGTATCTTCTTCCCCTATACATTTTTTAAAAGGATTTACTTATTTATTTATTTACTTTTATCCTTTTTTGCTCCCCCCCTCCCCTGTTTTTGCTGTTTCTGTGTTCATTTGCTGGGCAACTCTCTGTGTCCGTTTCCTGCCCTCTCTTCTCATCCTTCTCCTCCTGTCTTCACTGGGATTCGATCCTCAGAACCTCCAATGTGGGAGAGAGGAATCCTACTGCCTGTGTCACCTTAGTTCCTGTTTTTTTGGTGCATCTTGATTTGGCTCTCTCTTGTGTCACTCTCCTGTTACATCATCATCTTGCTGCGTGGCTCACGGGGCCTGGTGGCCCACCTGCACACCCATGAGCATTCTATAGTTTTCTTTTTTTATTTTTACCAGGAGGTACTAGGGATCGAACCGAGGTCCCTCCATAAGGGAGACGGATGCCCAACCACCCGGGCCACATCCATCCCCCTGCTATATCTCTTAAGGTTGACCAAAGATACCTAAAGTTACAGTCTTTTCCCATACAAGATGGTCATATAATAAATCAGGCTTAGTTTATCACCAGCATTCCAAAAACCAGACCAAAGGGAGAAAAACTAGGTCTGGGGACACATGCATGGTTTCTAACAAAGCGAATGTTTAGCCTACCCTGATTATCACAAAATTAGGACAGTGAGAATATTCACAAACCAAGCATTTTCAAGACAAGCATCCAAATATCTGAGATCCAAATAAATGAAAAGGGCAAAACTTACCTCTTTTAGAATTTCTGGTAGCAATTTAGCTGCAAAATCCATAGTAAAATGGAAAATCACCTCAGGCACCAGACTTTTTTATATCACAAGGCTTATACCAAGGCTTATTTAGCTTCAAATCTCAGGAGGTCTACAATATAATCGGTGGGCAAGATAGTGAAGTACTATAATTTATAAACAAGACAAACAAACCCACAAGCAGCCAATATCAGAAACACTCAGTTTGGGTATATGAAGAAGAAGAACAACACAATGTTTCAAAGTCCTGCTTTGGTCTAGGCCTGCCCTGTTCACTGTAGATAATCAATCAATCAAGCTAGATGACACTTGTTTAAAAGTTTCAGGGTTATGGAAAATATTACCCAATTGTATCCCAATGAGTTGTGGTTATTAAATGGTGTCCAAAGAATCTGTGCAGTGGGAATTATGTACAAGGTGCTTCATGATTATTTGCCTTACAACATTGGCAGAAGAATTTATTCTCTACCATTGCGAAATAATAAAATTATCTTATATAATATGAGTTTGGGGTACAACAGGTTAATATCAGTTTTCACATCTCCTCTAGTTTCAATGTCTCCCCACAAGGATCCCTTTGTCCTCTATTAATTGGGATAGCATAACTCCAATATGACTTAAGGACCCTAAAGCATCATGCCCTTCTCTTCTCACTGACTCCTATATTTTTATCTATAGCTTGGACATCTCTTCTTAGCTCAAGGAGCATCACCATTCTCCAAATCCTCAAGACCGAAGAACGAACAAACATAAGGGGGGAGTGCAACTATGGACTAAAGTAGACTTATTATTCTAGTAATGGAAGAACTATAACATTGATATAAAGATAGTAGTCACTGGAGGTTTTGAAGGAAGGGAGAAGGAAGAATAGGTATAATCTGGGGCATTTTTTGAAACATTGGAATTGTTCTGCATGATATTAAAATGACATACAAGCCATTATACATTTTTTAAAACCTATAAAATTGTGCAATGCAAAGTGTAAAACATAAACTGTAGACCATGCTTAGTAGCAATGCTTCAATATGTGTTCATTAATTGTAACAAATGTACCACACTAATGAATGATGTTAATAGGGGAAAGTGTGGGAGGTGAAGGAGGTGGAGTATATGGGAATCCCCTATATTTTTGATGTAACATTTATGTAATCTAAAGCTCCTTTAAAAATAAAGAAAAAAATAAAAAAAAAATCTTATGTCCAACATATGACTTTTTCTTTTCACACTTAACCTTGTGATCATTTATGTAATAAGAAGACCTTATTGATTCTGAGTCCTTGATTAGGAAGGCTTAGAAATCTGTCATATAAAGATTCAGGTAGTTTCTTCCTTCTGGGTATTGGAGGCTTGAGTTTCCCTTTAGGGCAACTGTATCTTTGTTCTGAGAAAAAGCAAACACAAAACTCAATTAAAGGGAGTGAGCACTTTTGTTATTGGGGTGGACATACCCTAATGTGACCTCCAATGAGTCATGCCCCTGTATAACCTCCTTCTTTTGGGTGCAGGTGGAACCTGTGACTGACCAACAGAATGTGGCAAAGGTGACGGAGTATCACTCACATGATTATGTCTATTGTATAAGACTCTATCTTAGCAGACAGGAGTAAGACAGATTCTCCTGCTGGCCTTGAAGAAATAGCCATCATGTTGCAATCTGCCTAGGAGAGGGCCTCACAACAGAGTACTGTAGGTGAACTCTACGACCTGAGGGGCCTACAGCCAGTAAGATGCAGAACTTTCAGTCTTCCAGGCACAAAGAACTGAATTGTGCCAGCAACCTGAAAGAGCTTGGAAACAGATTCTATCCCAGTCAAGCCTCCAGATGAGCATGCATCCCAGCTGATACCTTGATCGCAGCCTTGTGGGGCCCTGAGTGAGGACCCTGCTAAGTGTGCTAGACCCTAAATCCATGGAAACTATGAAATAATAATGTGTGTTGTTTTAAGCTGTTAAATTTGTAGAAATATGTTACATGCCAATAGAAAACCAATACACATATATAACTCTAAAGGGATTACCTGCCTGTTGTTTTTAGGGAAGAATTTTTCAAAATTTATTGAAATATAAACACAGAGTAAAGTGCACATATCATAAAATACAACTCCATCAAGCTATTAAAACTGAACAAACCAGCAATGAATCCAGGAACAGAACGTTACCCAGCTCGCCAAAGTCCCTTGGGGAAGATTTGAATGCCGTGAACTAACTAAATGTGGGTGTTTCAAATGGAGAAGTTCAGTGTTGTGTGCATCACTACATAATGGGTATAACTTTTGGTTAATCTGTGTCTATAGGAATTATAGTTCCCTTAAAAAGATTTTTTTTTCTAAATAAAGATTTAGGTGTGTTGCACCTGAGAGTTGCTGTTTGTTTTGGAGAGATGTATGTATTTGAAGACCATTACTTTAGGGGGCTGTAGGCTCCCTTTTCAATTGCATAACACTTTACAGCTTTCAGTGTGGTTTCATAGTTATTACCTCTTATTCCCTGAACAGCCTGGTTAAATGGATATCGTTAGATCCTCATCTTGTAGTGACCTGCCATTAACCATTATTGGTTGTTTATTAAATATGTATAGTATAATACTCTGCATCAGGGCTAATATTCACTTAGATGGAAGTATAATTACTGGGTGGTTTCAGATGTAGTCCATTTTGCCTTGTTGGTGATTGTACTATGTATGTTATGTTTTGAAGATCACTCTTGTTCTAATTATACTTGGGAAAAAATAGTTACAATATGAATACGGAGATGATGTATTTCACACTTTTTAACAGTGTTCTTCAGAACTTCCAAGGTTTCAAAGCGAAGGCACTGGAAGACGTGGTGGTAAAGATGAAGGTGAAATGGGACGTGGGAGAGAAAAAGTGCCATGATCCATCCAACTTTAACTCGAGTCATTCCAATTTGGGTTATTTCAAATACTGGGCTCTAGGTAAGCTTTCTCAGGAAGTAAAGGTTTTTTTTTGCTGAAAAATTAAAAACCACTTGTGTATTGCAACTATCCCACCATACAAATTAAGACATTGATGCCTATAATGGTTAAGGATTAGGAGAAAATTATACAGTCATTATCATTAGTTAATAACAAAATCTGGACATTAACTCCAAATTCCTTACTTCCAGACTCTTTCTCTTTTAGGTGCCTCGTGCTTGATGGCCATGAAGTATAGGATAAAGAACTATTTCAGTCATATGTAAACATGACTTTAACAACCTTATCTTAATATGTTTCTCCATGACTATGCATGCATATATGAAATTTATTTATTTATAGTCAACCTTATTCGATGAAAAATTTAAAGTAGCTTACCACAAAAGATATAATGAAATAATAGTAAATAAATAAGGCATTTGGAGAGGGGAAAATAAGATGGAATTTGAGGCACAAAATATCAGGAGTAAAGTCAGTATGGTAGTTAGAGGTGGACTACAAATTGATCTTGAGCTTTGCAGAGGTCAATGCAGAGGCCGCCAATCCATCATAATATACATTGAGTTCCTGCATTTTGAAAATATATCAGACCATAAGTCAGGGAAAAGACACTGAAAAACTTCTGGACAAACAAAAGTAATTGGTGCATCTTGCCTGATAGCTCTTATAGTTCTTGATGCATGTAAGTCTTATTTCCCTTTGCTCAAATGTGCTCAGACTTCAAGTATGTGAACATAATGTGGAGAGTTAAAATAGAGTGCCTTGATTCCCAACATGCCTGCATCTCTTGGTTTAAGGGAAAACTATGATATTGCTTTAATGTTGCATGTGTTTACACACACATGCCTTTGTAGTTGTACACACACGTTTATTAAACATACGTTCCCAGCAACATTCCACTTGGCAAGATCACAAGTGCATAATAGCTTTAAGCAATAAAGAAACAAGGGAAAAAAAGAGCTTACCCAGTTTGTTTTTCCCAAAAAGATAAATAAGACCTCATAAATCACATTAAGCACTCATTTATACATTCTTTGAGTGTTCATGTGAGCTTTACTTCTGTCTCTGAGTCTCTATTTACTCATGCCTGCACATAAACGAATATTGCAATGCATGTGATGCAAACATTAGAAATTTGTATTTACATTCTTGTTTCCAACTGAGTTTGCTAATAATGTTTAATCACCAATGATGTTGCTCTATATCAATGTTTTATACCACATATAGCCTAAATGATCATGTTTTGATAACCGAGTTTTTCCCCACATCAAAATTTGGAGACTATCCCAGTTTTCAGAACAGCCATATGATTAAAAAATATGATGAAATCCCTTAATCTTCCTCAGGATTATTTCTGTGTTTTCAGGAAGCATTAAATATCTTCTTTGTTTCATCAGAGGTGGTGGTAGGAAATTGGAACATATTTACTCTTGCAGCAGTCCAGAGTTTGTGATATTCCAAACAAGCTCATAAACTTGCCAGGAAAATTCGTGGGAGGAAGCCCAAAGGTTGGTGATGCTGCAGGAAGAAAAGATTGCAGGCTATTAGGAGTTTGATTTGGGGATATTCTGTGGAGAAACCAAGCAGACATTGGCCAGTAAAACAATAATAAAACAACAGTCAAGTACAAAAGAGATGGAAAACAGCTGTCTTTTGGTCATGAGTTTACAAGAAAATGAGAAAATAAAATAGGTACTAACCCTCTAATTATCAAGCTAAAGGAGGTATAGGACCATACTAGATGTGGTGAACTTCTTCCTTAAGCAAAAGAAGTATTTGTAGATAAAGTATTATATTCTTAAAAACAAAGACCCTTCTCCCCTAAAAAAAAAAAAAAAAAAAGGCAATAATAACAACCCTAAACTCCATACTTCCTCTTAAAAAAAAAAAAATAGAAGTATTTCTTATTCTTTGTGTATGTTCAAAATTTGGGAATCTTTTCATTCCAGTGTGTTTGAACCTTGCCTTTTTTAAAAACACAAACATAATACAGTTTCTAAGGAGTGCTGTCTTCTGGAAAACAGTCCACACGTTGCATTTTAACTTTGTTAAATTGTATCCAGATTTTCTCTAGTGTTGATTCTCTCACAGGACACAAAACATTTTAGTTCTTAAACACTCATGATAGACTGCTTTAGATGTATGGATAGCTTTCCTTAGTGCTAATGGGTGCTATGCTTCAGCACCAGGAGTGAATAGAGCCCTCAGATTTTAAATTATGCTTGATGTTAATCTTCCAGATGGAATAAATTACTAGTGGTACTTAAGGGAAAAAGGTCTAAATATTCCCTAAAGCCATAGTTTAATAGCAAAGCAATACTTCTGAGTAAGGGAAGTGGAGTCAAAAGTGATGGCTCTGCTGCTATCACCATGTGAAGTAGCTGATATTGACTCTTGAAAATTCTTATTGGCTTAGAACTGCACTTAAATTCCATTATTTTCTGAAAGACCTGGGAGATAGTCCTTTATCTTCAATAGTCCGCTAAAATGGATTCAATTTAGTTTCGTTTTCAAGACCAGTTATCTTAAATCCAGTAAATTTTCAATTGGCAAACACAATACCAAAGAAACCTTCATTTTTGCTTCATATTAACCCTTTCTCTGATCTGCTACAATTCTTATAGTACTACTTAGTCTTCCTCGTATTAGAGTTTAAAAATACTGTTCCCTATATCTTTCATTTTAGGATGTATATTTTACTTTTTTGTTTTTAAAAGTTTTATGCTTTATTTTGCTTTGAGAATTATGCCCACACCTCTAAGACCATCGGAATTGTCTCCTATATCTTTCATTGTGTGGCCTAGCTCTTACCTTCTTGTTTCTAAATTTGTTGCATTTTATTTCACTTGAGACTTTTTGCTTTGAGAATTATTGCCTCCCTGTCATGCTGAGATAACTGAAAAAAATCGGAGCAGTTTCTATTCTTTTCTACTGAACTATGGGACATCTCCTTCAAGTTGATTTCCTGTGACGGCTTTGTCTTCACTTGAAAAATTCATCCACCTTCAAATGGAAATTAAACATCATATATAATTGACACTGATCACTATTATAGCTAGAAAAGGGGTGAGGCATAGAGGCAGTGAGAATAAAACAGGATGTTACCAAGAGAAGACTGTATGACTACCCAAAGACCTATGAGCTGGTGAATTTATTGTGGTTCAGACTGCCTCCAAATCATTCAGTATCCCAGTGTTCACTGGACTCGAGAATATCAATCAACTCAAAAGAGATGGAAGTAGATAACCGGGTCTGACAATTTTTGAATATACAATGAGAGTTATTATTTTCTAGAGAGGGTTGGTAGTGCTTGCTATTCAGGACACTTTTTTCACCTCTGGAACCAATATATCCTGAAGCCAAATGAACAATCAGACAGTTGTTCAGTAAGCATGTAATCACAGCAGAGGAAGGTGGAATAATTTTAAGGAATATTTCATCCAGGCTGGGTGATGCCTGATGAATCACACCTACTATATCTATGGGGTTCACATTCTCCAGACTCTTTGTCACTCTCCCCAGGGGAAGGTTGGAAACTATTGTTAATCTCTGGCGTGTTGATATCTTTTTTTTTTTTTTTTTGCATTTGAACCATTTAGTCCTTCTTTAGACATGGTACAATGCAATTGAAAACACCTCTTGCTTACCAAATTACAATCACTTTGATTTCAGTCTTGAGTATTTCCAAATTGTTCAGATCTCTTAGTTTATATCCACTGGAAGCTAATACAACAAGCATGTATGTATTTTTTCTAGTTCAAAAAGCTCATTTATTTTCTTCATTTTTAAGTTCATGAGTAGAGAACAGGAGAGAACACCACATTGTTAGCAATACACCACCGCAAATCTGCATTCGGATACTATAACACTTTTTTTTGAGTGCTTATCATGTAACGTACTATGCTAAAAACTGTCTCTTTTTATAGATGAGGAAAGGTTAAGAAACTTGCTAGAGACTTCCTAGGTACTCAGCAGTGATCCACAGCCAGGTGTTTGACTTTTTTCACTGTGCCCTGCAACCCTTTGCTTTGTTTTTGATATTGTGTTTGAAAATGTTAAAATAGAGGATGACAATGGAGACAGAGGATGATACAACTTTACTGAGTTCTTTCTAGACTTTTCTTTTTTCTTGGAATGCATATGTCATCTACTTCCTGTATCCTATGTCCACTTTTTGACTTAGGATTTGGTTAGTATCCACGTCTGCAGTAAATGAGAATGCAGTGAAAGGTAGCAAGGGGAAATGATCATTCTTAGGAAATGATGCCTTCTCTCTTTGGAGTAGATGCAGCACATCTATTTCACACTAACCCATCTACCCTCATGAGCTTCCTTTCTCTTCTTCCACTCACCCATCTTCCTCCACTTTTTCCACAAAGCCTTAACCAGAAATTAAGGTATCTTTTTCTGTGTTTGTATGTATGTGTGTTGAGCTGCTGTTGTGGGAAAAGGAAAAATACGTTTATCATTCGGGCTGAATACCGGCAAGAACAATTTTGCCTTCTCCCTTCTCATTTCAAGGCTTTCTTTGGTGGGGTGGGGAATGGTTAGGAGGAATTGGAGGGGCAAGTAGGACAAAAATGAAATTCCTCCAATATATGTGAAAAGCTACATTTTTGTCACCTGATATTTTTCTATATAATAGTACCCACCATTTTTCATAAGCATTCATCATCAACAAATACAACCCACTGGGAAGGTGTTTTTATTTACCCCCCAAATAACTCAGTTCTATGATTTAAAGGCTCTGTAAGACATTTTATATGTCAAAGATTGCGGCTCCAAAAATCCATCAAACCAGGCAGCTCACACTGTTACTGGAAAGGAGCATTCAGATATGTAAGCAAGGCTAATGACCTCTTTTGCCTTTTGAGAATATAAATGGACAATTCTTCATATGCACACTGCCAAAATTAAATGAGCAGCTTGGGTTGGCAAATGGCAAAATAATGACATGAAATGCCTGGGGTGCCTACTCTCACACGGTGGGGAGGTGAAGATGTCGTAGAAGGTAGGAAGTAAAAAATAGACCAAGTCAGTCAAATTAGTGCTCTTTGAATGGCATGGGAGAAGCAGTTGGGCAACATGGTGGGCTACATGGTGAAGAGGATAGGAAAATGAGAAGAAGAAGCAGGCTTGACTTCAAGCTGCTTCATTTGCATATGGCTCATAACCTGTTCCTTGTCAATCTCACTGCCCACTCTCCCCTCTTCACCTTGGGTAGGCATCCATTGTAGATGTAATCTGTCAGCTGCAACCACTGGACATCAAATGGTTGATCTGCTCAGATAGAAATTGTTCTAAGGATAATAATCCTCCTCTCCCTGTCCCAAAGAAAAGAAAAAGAAAAGGATATAGACTTGTTGGGGATTGAATCATGTCCCTAACAAAAGGCATATTCAGGTCCCAATCCCTGGTCTTATGGGTGTGAACCCATTTGTAAATAAGACCTTTGAAGATGTTATTAGTTAAGGTGTACCTAAACTGAAGGAAAGTAGGTCTTAACCTAATATGGCTAAAGTCCTTAAAAGCAAAGGAAATTGGACACAGAAGGAGAAGCTAAAGGGAGCAGCCAAAAGCTGGAACCTGGAAGAGAAAGAAAATGCTTCCATGTTCATTGCCATGTGGCAGAAAAGCCAAGGACAAAGGATCTCAGGTAGCCAGCTCCAGAATGCCAGTCTTTGGGGAGAAAGCATTGCTCTGCTGACATCTTGATGTAGCCTCAAAACTGTGAGCTAATAAATTCCCATTTTTAAGCCAACCCATTGTATGGTATTTGATTTGGCAGCTGGTAAAAAAAACACAGTACTCTTTGGAGATTTGACGATACTCCTTTACTGAGATATTACATATCAGTTTTGGTGAAATGAAGTTGGCTCTTGAGGTCAAGACATATGAAGGGCATTCCAGAACAGACCAAGATGGATTTAAGAAGGGACCTGGAACTTAAACTTTTGCCAAAGGATTTACTTACCCAGTCCCATTTAACCCAGCTGTTTGCTGATATTTTGTTAAAAATGATTTTTGAGAGCTGTTGCTCAACATCAAGAACTACGGAGAATAATTTCTCCACATATCAAACTGTCTTAACTATGCATAACAAGAGTTTTTTAAAGGTTTGAAAAGAATAGCTGAAGAATTAAAAAAAAATTTTTTACTCTTGCAAACTAGATTTAATAAAACTGCTATCAACACTTACATTCCACTAGAAGTTATACTTAGAAAATAAATATTGCCTCCCCTTCTCTGTATCTACATATGTATACAATTTTTTTTGGTTGGATGATTGAGGAGTGAGCATGTCAAAATAATATGATATTCATGATAACGGACTATTTGTTGAAAGCATAATTGCTGTGTGCATGCTTTAACAGAAAAGTGTCAACAGCTAATTTTTTTTTTTTACAAGACTGTGGTGGATTGAATTATGGACCCCAATTTAGACCACTGCTTGGTCTTGATCCACATTCCTGTGGGTGTCAACCCATTTAAAATAGGATCTCTTGAAGATGTTATTTTAGTGACAATGTGCCTCAACTGAATGAGGGTGTGCCTTAATCTGGATAACTGGAGTCCTTCAAAAACAAAATTTAGATATGGTAAGAGAAGACCAGAGGGAGAAGCCAGAAACCAGCTAAAACCCAGAAGAGAAAGAAAACGATGTCACCATGTGATGGGAAAGCCAAGGAACCCAAAGCTTGCCAGCCAGGCAGAATGCTACCAACCCTGGGAAGAAGCAATTCTAGCCTCCAAAACCATGAACCAATAAATTCCTGTTGTTTAAGCCAAGCCATTATGTGATATTTGTCATAGCAGTCTGGGAGACTAAGACAGTGGCTTTAATAATTTATTCAGGATCTGTAGGCAGTAAGAAAAGAGGGACCCACCAGTCAGAAGCCAGGTGATCATTCATCACAAGTTTGAATGTATCAGTTTAAAAAATTTTCTTTTGTACATGAATACAACCCAAGAACCTCCCACCCCCTCCTGACACATTTTCAGAAATTGTTTTGGAATCCATAAAGGAGGGAGGCACTTGTACTCACAAATAAACAAACTTACAATATATATTTGAGAAGCAATTCAAGTGCACATTTTGCAAATGAGGGAATGACAGTAAATGTAGGTAAAATATGAATCTAGTCTGAGATGCAGATACACACTTTGAAAACAAAAGAAGTCACAGTAAACAAATTAAGGTATTCTGATTTAGACATACATTTGACAGAAAGGGAGCACAGTGTTTTTTCAGAAGGATAAAGGGAGTATGACATTGAAGTTGTAAAATATTAAGGGTCATTTTTGTTAACTGAGTTTTTAACTCTGAAAATATATAGGATAAAGGAGACAGGTATGCTGATTTCCCTGAAACTACCATTCTGAATATTTTTATGCTGGAACAATTTAATTTTACAATATAAAATAATTCAGTTTCGATTCCCATTTTAGACATTAAATAAATACTACTGCATTATTTTAAACAGTGGCATGGTGAGCTCAGGAAGTCCATTTCATGTTGCACAGTTATCTGGTTCCAGAAAATGTATTAGGTTTTGAGAAAGGTTATGGATGGAAACACCCATGCTGTTGTCTCGATTATTAGCTAAACCATACTGTAATCTCATGGTCTACTATTTGTGTGAATAAGTGCTAATTGCTTTCATAAGTTGAAATGACTAAAACACGAACATGACTATTTTGCAGTAAAATCCTTTCAAATGGCCTTAAACAAGAACTGACAACTTCAAACATTGTATTCTAATAGTTACAAAGGGTTAGACTTCCAGGAGATGGCAATAGTGAGCAATGGTCAAAAGTATTAGCACTTCCTTGGCTGAGATGATTGATGTTCTCTTCTGAGATAAGAATAAGCTAAGTGGCTCAGATGTTGCTGATACATGAAGGCATCTAAACAAATGAGAGGTATTTTTCACAGACTGATAATTTTAAAGTCAACTTGAGGAGGATACATCTCCCCAAAACCTATTTTGTCTCCTAGATTCATTAGACCAACGTGACTATTTTAAAATACAACATCATGGAGATATTCCTTGAGATCTATGAGAGAGGGGGAAGGCATGATGGTGCGATTAGAGTCAGTCCAGCTTAGTCTCACACTAGCCTCAATGGAGTGACCAACACAATTAATTCAATCGTCAATGACCAGTCTGATTCCACTTAATTGTGTGTGTGTGTATTTTGTTGAAGGTATATTTGAAGGGAGATGCTGGTCAGTGTATTTCCCTGTGGAAATTAGCCAGAGAGTAAAAACTATAAGGATTTATGTGTGAGTGTGTGCATGTTAGTTATCTATTGCTATGAAACAAATTATCTCCAAACTTAGAGACTTTAATTTAAACAACAAAAAATTAAATATTTATATCTATCACTGTTTCTGTAGGTTAGAAATAGTGCTCAATGCACAAGTTTCAAGGTCTTAGAATAATCTTTAATCAATCACAAGTGGCCAGCATCCCTTGTAGAACTTCATTTTGGTCAAATTTCTTTCATTCCATCAAATAAATGTTTAAACATCAGAATGCTTTTGGTCACCCATATTGATATCTATATATAAAGCATATGACAAGGGAGCAAAAGAATTGATGTGGGTGATAAATTGAATTCTAGAAAAGAAAATTTAGGAAGGAGGCTGGCAAGAGTGGTTTGACACCTTGCCTTCTGTTCACTTCTCCCCTCCTCAACCCTGGAAGCATCTTGGCTGGGCTGTTCTGGTTTGAGGACTCTCATGAGATTGCAGTCAGATGTCAGTACCAGACTACAGCCATCTGAAGTATTGCCTGATGTTATACAATTTGGTTCCAATGTGGTTAACTCTTATTGCTGTCAGGTTGAAGTTGACTATTGGTGGGAGGCTTAATTTTTTTCCTGATACCTACCCACAGGGTTGGTTGAGTGTCCCTATGATGTGGTGGCTGATTTCTACCCAAGTGACCAAGTCAAGAGAACAAGACTGCAATAGTATTTATGAACTAACCTTGGAAGTCACTTGCTCTCACTTCTGCCATACTTTAGTGGTCACATAAACTATGATTCAGTATGAAAGGAGACTAACATAGGGCACAAAGAAAAGGAGTGAGCATGAGTGGGGGCCACCTTGGAGGATGGCTACCACAGTCTATTAAAAGAAGCTCATTTTTATTTTACAAGTACTTGGTGAAGAACATGTTTTCATTAGAAAGCCCTTGTGAATACTTGTCATTGGGTTGAGGTTTTGAGTCATGGTAATATTTGCAGAAATTCTGACAGAAAACAGGAGAGAATTGTGATTACCCTGTGGGATGATTATTCTAGAATTACTATCAAATAGTGGTAGGGAGGAACTCCTAGGTGCATTGTCATATGAACAAAGCAAAACCAAATACAAAAATGAACAAAACAAAAACAGATCATCCTGCACCTGTTTAAAAAAGCTGCCAACTTTCTGTATTACAGACCAATGTGAAAAATTAGTTCTTTTTTCAATACACACACACATATATATATATATCTTCTACCTTAAAAGAGGCTTGTAAACTATGAACAGTACAAAACATGACATGCCAGTGATTGCCAAGAGGTTTCACTCTGCTTTCTGCCAAGTAACTCCATGATTGAACTCATTTGAGCTTACTGTATTATTAAAACTGTCATATTCCACTAAATGGAACACTTTGTTTCTCTACATTGGCTGATAGTGTTTTATGTTGGCGGTGTACTTGGCTGACTTATAGTCTAGTGTGTGATGACTAAGTGGCCTGAACTGGGATGATAGAGGGTTGGGAAGGACAATAGTGATTTCATGGCAATATGTCAGTTCCAGCTCTAACTTCTTTTTCCAGAACTCAATTTATCAACCACCTCAACTTTTGTGCTCCTGCTTAACACCTAGATCTCATTTTGAGTGGTCAATGACATTCTGATATTTTAAAATTGTGATTGGAGATTATTCTAGAACTTTGAAACTTGTGGCATTGAAAACAATTTTTAATGTGGAAGGATCTCAGAAAAGTTATAAGATAACTCTGTAAGTTCAGGTTTTATTGATTGATTGGTCAATAGCAAAGCCATACACCACAGCATTTCCTTTCTCTCAAGTTCTATGCTCAAGTGGCACCCAAGTTTCAAAGTAGTCTTTGCCTTGTAATCTACTCAGATACTTAGTATTTTAGCCACTGGCAAAGAGTTATGTTACCTACCTTAATATCCATCTCCTCTTTTTCAAGTTCTCAGTTTTTGGCAAGGATGTGGTTAACTGGAATAAGATTACATTTGCAATTAGGTATGGTCATATGCCTAATGTCTGGCCAATAGAATATAAATGGAAGTACGTGGCAGCTTCTGGGAAATTTCCTTCAGATAGCTGGTAGGTGTATATTCAACTGCCTCCCCTTACTTGCTTCCTTCTGTTCCTTCTGTTTGTATCTTAGATATAATGTTTGGAGTACCATGTTGCACCAAGTTTAAGAATCAGGAGTTAGAGCTCAAAGCAGTCCAGGTCCCAGATAACAATGAACCACCATTCCAGTTCTTGTTTGACCATCCTGGGATTTATGTAATAAAGAAAGAAACTTCTATCTATTGAAGCTACTGTTATTTTGGCAGAGTGTCATTTGATCTTTGTATGTGGTTATAAAGGCTTATGTAGGAAAGTGGTTTACTAATGTGCAGGTAAACACATGCCATTGTTGGTCATTTGGTAGGCTGTGCAGAAATAAACTATGGCATTTTTCATGCACTAGTCAGGAATAAGTTGCTTAGTAGCATTGCAGGGTAGAATCATAGCACCTCGGTACAGTCTGCCCACACTGATACTCCAGATGCTGTCACTTCTGATGCCAAGAAAGCAGCTGCTTTTCCGACTTCCCTGATGGTTCTGGTGCACATTCCTGGGTGAGTCATCATGGGACACACTCTCATTTTTTTTTGTGCCAAAATGAAGAATGCCAATTTCAATTTTTGCAAGTCGTAAACATTTTCACATATGTAAGGTCATTGAAATTTATTGTGACAGGTGTTTTATGGTGTTATTACTTCAGTGGTAAAATTCAAATTTCTTTTAAAATTAGAGGTAGCTGAACAACAGGTATGAGAAATTCAAGGGTCTTTATGTGGTAGAAATCCAAAATTTCTGCAGAGAAAAGATAGTGAGGAAATAGACATGGAATTAAATAAGCAAAATATGAAACCTATATGTATTTTGACTCACAAATTGTAAGCCTATCCAAATCAAAGCTCACGTTTAATATGTATATTTCAATAGTATCACACCCTTTAAACTGAATAATCTGTTGGTTGATTTAAGAACTGTATTTATGTTCACTATGGTTATTGCCTGTAAAATAATTATTTAATATTTACTATGTGTGAAACACGGATTTATGCACCATCAATATATCGATGTCGTTATCAGTATAGACTCACTAAAGACTTGAAGGAAATTGGCAATCATTTTTTAGCAGTATACAGTATATTTGGCAAGACCTTAAGCTCACTTGGTAACTTGAATAAGTGCTTGAAAAAAGTCTATATTTTGCAAAATCATGGATGTTACTTGATTATTCATGTTTTTATCACTAGATAGCACATATATAATATATCTTATAATCTCTTTGAATTAAAAATGTTGCTACTATAAACGACTGGCAATGACTTTCATGCCCACATTTCACAAGTATGAATTTAATTCATCCTTTTAATTTGCAGCTGTAATCAGTTCACTGAAAACATTTTTTCCTATAGCTGATGGCTCTGAAGCCTTAGCTAAAATGGAGTCAACTCATCCATTAATGGGGTGCATGAGTTTTCTATTGTTTCCAATTGGCTCTCAAAATTTTTCTAGTCAGCTTATATGATTGACATACAGAATCCTGATACTGAGAATAATAATGCCTACCACATGCAGGAGTTTTACATATATTTTTATAAAATTCACAGTGACTTAAAGGACAGTTATGATAGCTCCCCTTTTGCTAGTGATAGAACTAAAGCCCAGAGTTTGATGTGAACTTTTCAAGATCAAAATTTGGATAAATGGAAAAATCTGGTTTTTAATCCAAATCTGTCAACAACAAAATTATGCTGTTTCCACTACATGACCCTACTTCCCCTCTGATATTAAACATTCACTACCGATAGTCCCATTAAAATGACTGAGACTCTGTAATGATGACTGTTTCATTATTCGTGGGTAGGAATATTACAAGACTTTCTGGTTAACCCAATTGACTTACTGTTTAATGTCACATACAGTGCACTGATAATCCAAGTGAAGAATCCTAAGAAGGAAAAATGACCTACCAGCATTATAACTGTACTTTAAAACCACAATCATGATCTCTTTTTCCCCAAAGATGTTTCTCATTGTTATACAGGAAATGCTGAAATGTAATAGTCTCAAATTATGATCACTTGGGATGTATAAAATTGTTGGTAATTTATTTCTAGAAATTCCTGGTGAGACTATTTTAGGGAGTCTCAGTTAAGAGAAGAGGATGCATTTTTCTAGTTAACTGATGTGGAGATGACTGTAGGAATGGGCGAGAATGACCACAAGATAATGGGCTATCATTGGAAGGGTTTGTAATGCATGAGCTAGTGAAAAAAGCAGTTCAACTGGTAATGAGACAGCAGACATTGCCTTTAGCTTGCACATTTAAAACTTTCTGCCTAATTCATACAATATAAAAGGGAAAACCTGGTAGAAATGAAGAATAGCATTCTTATAAAGACATATCAGAAGGAGTCAGACGAACATTGTATGTTTGTGAAGGTATGATTAAGGCCCGCTGAGGGAGATGGCCTTCTCTCTTACCCCAATTCATTGTGATGAGTTTCAAATGTAAGCCAAGCAGTGTGGTTACCTATCATGGCAAAAGAGAGACATCACCCCAAATTTCCATCTCTCCTCTATCACGTATAGAAAATTAAACCTTTCAGCACTTGTCTGGTGCTTTTAAATGCAGCTGAGCAAGTCATAAGGTTGAGGATGGGTTAGTCAGTGAGTGAATTTAGAAACAACAAAATCCTGGATCTGGACATATCCTCATGCTAAGATTAAGCATCTGAAAGGTTCAGAGATCATTTTTATATATGCAGATTTAAAATCTCACATTTTGTAAGAGATAAGCCATTTAACTCTTGCTTTATTGCCAGTAATTTGAGACTATCATTGAGACAGAAACTATGACCTGTGAGGTTTCATAGCATATGTAAAATCTTACCTATTTTTCAAGTTATGCTCATTTGTTTAGTCATTTGGTGAAACAAGATTTCTTGGAAGATAAAACACCATTACCACCACATGCAGACACAGATAAATCAATAACTAACTCTTCCTTCAAATACCTCATCACAAGACATTAATTGGTTTCTTTCCAAATCAATTATTTGTATATTTGGAATGTGATTTCTTTGCAAGTTAATAATTGGTTATTTAAATCAGTACTAACTGCTATTTGGAAAAATTTATTCTTACATTTGGCCCACTTTCCTTTGAAGTTGGAACGCAAAGCAGTAATGCATTGATTATTCATTTGTATGTATTTTGGTATTAACTAATTTCCTAACCCTTACCCCTTACAATGGGCTGATAAGGCATTTATTAAATCATATATTCTTAGAATTTTCCTGTGTCTTTGAACTATGATACTGAGTGGAAGACTGATTCACTTGCAGCACAAAGTAATAACAGTACCTAATTTATACGACTGATATACAGATAAAGTGTTTAGAAGAGTACTTAACACATTAATAGGTGTTCAATATAAATGAGTTAAATTTAGTATTTCACTGCTCTAGTCCTGGCCATCATTATATTTCACACGAATAATAGCAATAACCTATTAGCTAACATATTAACTAATTAATCTAGTTTGTCTCTCTTTTCTCCACAGAATAAGCCAGTGTGATCTATTTTTTTTTTTAATTAAACAATAGAAATTTATTGCATCTGGGTTTTGAGGGTAAAAGTCCAAAATTGAGGTGTCAGGTGATGCTTTCTCCTTGAAGACTGTGGCATTCTGGGGCTGCCTTCCAGCGATCCATAGGTCCTTGGGTTTTCCATCACATGGCAATGCACGTGTCAGTTTCTTCTCCTTTCTCTTCTGGGTTCCATTGACTTCCAGCTTCTGCTCTTCTACATGGCTTTCTTTCTTTCTCTCTTTTCAATATAATTTCTTCTTTATTAGAGAAGTTGTAGGTTTATGGGAAAATCACATAGAAAATACAGTGTTTCCAATTTACCTGCTCTATTATTAACAACATATTAGTGTAGTAACATTGTTACAATTGGTGAAGCAATATTATTATAATTGTAGTCTTAGCTATAGTTCATAGTTTACATTAGGGTTCACTGATTGTGTTATACAGTCCTATAGTTTACTTTTGAATTTTTATTCTAGTAACATATATACAATCTAAAATTTCCCCATTTAACCACATTCAAATATATAATTCAGTGCTGTTAATTATATTCACAATGTTGTGCTACCATTACTACCATCCATTACCAAACTTCTCCATCACCCCAAACAGAAACTCTGTACCAATTAAGCATCAACTTCCCATTCCCTGTCCTTACCACTATACCTGGTAAACTGTATTCTCATTACTGACCCTATATGCCTGTTTATTCTAATTATTTCATATCAGTGAGATCCTACAATATTTATTTTTTTATGTCTGGCTTATTTCACTCAACATGATTTATTCAAGGTTCATCCATGTTTTTATATGTATCACAACTTCACTTCTTTTTTATGGCTGAATAATATTCTATGTGTGGTTGCTTCCATCTTTTGGTAACTGAGAATAATGCTGCTATAAACATTAGTTTGCCAAAATCTGTCTGAGGCCCTGCTTTCAATTCTTTTGGGTATAAACCTAGAAGTGGAATTCCTGGGTCATATGTTAATTCTATTCTTAACTTTCTGAGGAAACACCAAAATGCTTCCACAGCACCTATATTGTTCTACATTCTACTAACAATGAATGAGTATTCCTGTTTCTCCGCAACCTCTCCAAGACATGTCACTTTCTTTTTTTTAATAGTAGCCACTCTAGTGTGTATGAAATGACTTCTTGTAGTTTTGATTTGCATTTCCCTAATGGCTAATGATGTTGACCATCTTTACATTTGTTTTTGGCCATTTGTATGTGTTCATTGGAAAAATGTCTATTCAAGTTTTTTGCTCATTTTTCAATAGGATCGCTAGTCTTTTTGTTGATGAGTTGTAGAATTTCTTTATATATTCTGAATATTTCATCCTTATCAGATATATGGTTTTGAACTATTCTCTCTCATTCTGTAGGTTGTCTTTTTACTACTATGATGAAGTTCTTTGATGCCCAAAAGCTTTTTATTTTTATGAGGTCCCATTTATCTTTTTTAATTTTTTTTTCTTTTGTTACTTGTACTTTTGGTATAAAGTCTAAGAAACCATTACCTAATACAAGGTTCTTAAAATGTTCCCTATATTTTCTTCTGGGAGTTTGATAGTTCTGGTTCTTATATGTAGGTCTTTGATCCATTTTGAGTTGATTTTTCTAATGGTGTGAGGTAGGGGTCCACTTTCCTTGTTTTATGTATGGACATCCAGTTTTCCCAGCACCATTTGTTGAAGAGACCATTCCTTCCTCATTGGGTGGAATTGGCACCCTTCTCAAAAATCAGTTGGCAACAGATATGAGGCTTTATTTCTTACCTCTCACTTTGAACCCACTGGTCTATGTCTGTCCTTGTGCCAGTAACCTGCTGTTTTGATTACTGTGGCTTTGTAATAAGTTATAAATTGGTAAGTATGAGTCCTCCAACTTTATTCATTTTCAAGATGGCTTTGGCTATTCAGGGTCCCTTACCCTTCCATATAAACTTGATGATTGGTTTTTCAATTTCTGCAAAGAAGGCTGATTGGAATTTTGATTGGGATTGCATTGAATCTGTAAATCACTTTGGGTAGAACTGACATCTTAACACTATTTAGTCTTCCAGTCCATGAACATGGAATGTTCTTCCATTTACTTAGGTCTTTGATTTCTTTACCAATGTTTTGTAATTTCCGTGTAAAAATTCTTTACATCTTTGGCTAGATTTGTCCCTAGATATTTGATTCTTTTAGTTGCTATTTCAAATGGATTTTTTCCCCTTGATTTCCTTTCAGATTGCTATTTTTAGTGTATAGAAACACTACTGATTTTGGGGTGTTGGTCTTGTACCTCACGACTTTGCTGAATTCACTTATTAGCTCTATAGATTTTTCAGGACTTTCTATATATAGGATCATGCCATCTGCAAATAGTGAAGGTTTTACTTCTTTCTTTCCAATTTCTGTGCCTCTTATTTCTTTTTCTTGCCTAATTATTCTGGCTGGAACTTTGACTACAATGTTGAATAATAGTTGTAACAGTGGAATCCTTGTCTTGTTCCTGATTTTAGAGGGAGTGCTTTTAGTCTTTCATCATTGAATATGATATTAGCAGTGGGTTTTTCATACATGCTCTTTATTATGTTGGGAAACAGTTCCTCTATTTCTAGTTTTCTGTGTGTTTTTATCAAGAAGTGATGTAGGAATTTGTCAAATGTTTTTTCTGCATCAATTGAGATGATCATATGTTTTTTATTCCTTCATTGTATTAATGTGCTGTCTTACATTAATTGAAGACAATTATGTTGAAACACACTTACATGGGTGGAATAAATCCCACTTGATCCTGGTGTATAATTCTTTTAATGTGCTGTTGGATTTAGTTTGCTATTATTCCATTGAAGATTTTTGCTTTTACATTCATAAGATA
This sequence comes from Tolypeutes matacus, assembly GCA_026826555.1. NCBI lineage: Eukaryota > Metazoa > Chordata > Mammalia > Cingulata > Chlamyphoridae > Tolypeutes > Tolypeutes matacus. The sequence continues at coordinate 8,205,711 of JAKSZT010053946.1, read as the reverse complement.
TATTGGTTATTTGTGTTCTTTTCTTGTGGTATCTTTATTTGCCTTTGGTCTGAAGATGATGTTGGCCTTATGGAATGAGTTAGGGTGTGTCCACTCCCTTTATATTTTTTGGAAGCGTTTATACAAGATTAGTATTAATTCTTCTGGTCTATTGAGATCTTTTATTTCTTCTTGAGTCAATGTTGGTAGTTTGTATGTGTCTAGGAATTTGTCCATTTCATCTAGGTTATCTAATTTGTTGGCATAGAGTTGTTCATGGCATATTCTTATATTCCTTTTATTTCTTTGGGGTCAGTAATAATGTCCCCTTTTTCACTTCTGATTTTAATTATATGTGTCCTCTCTTGTTTTTTCCTTTGTCAGTCAATTTTATTGACTTTTGCCATAAGTCAACTTTTGGTTTTGTGATTCTATTGTTCTTTTATTCTCTAATTAATTTATTTCTGCTTTTATCTTTGTTATTTCATTCATTGTGCTTGTTTTGAGTTCAGTTTTCTCTTCTTTTTCTGGGTCCCCAGTTGTGAGGTTAAGTCTCTGATTTGAGATCATTCCTCTTTTTTAATGCAAGCCTTTAGAGCTATAAATTTCCATCTTAACACTGCCTTTGCTGCAGACCATAAGTTTTGGTATGTTGTGTTTTCATTTTCATTTGCCTCAAGATATTCCTAATTTTCCTTGTGATTTCTTTTTAGACCCATTGGTTGTTCTAGAATTTGTTTTTTAATTTCCACATATTTGTTGAGGTTTATAGTTTTCCCTCTGTTATTGACTTGTAGCTTCATTCCTTTCTGGTCAGGATCATACACTGTATGATTTTAATATTTTTGAGCTTATTGAGACTTATCTTTTGATTTAACATATGATCTATCCTGGAGAATGATCCATATGCACTGAAAAAGAATGTGTATTCTTCTGTTGTTGGGTGAAAAATTCTATATATGTCTATTATATATAGTTAGTTCATAGTATAATTCAGATCTTCTATTTCCTTATTGATATTTTTTCTAAATGTTCTATCCATTATTAAAAGTGATGTATTAAGTGTTCTATTATTAATATAAAACCATCTATCTCACTTCAAATTTGTCAATATTTGATTCATATATTTTGGGGATCTGCTGTTAGGTGCATATATATTTATAATTTTGTTGTTGTTGTTGACTTGGTCCCTTTATCCTTTATAACATTTTTTAACTTAAAGTCTAATTTATGTGATATTAATTTAGCTGTCCCATCTCTCTTTTGGTTACTATTTGCATGATATATTTTTTCTATCTTTTTACTTTTAAACTATTTGTATCTTTGAATTTAAGGTGAGTCTCTTGTGAATAATAGTTGGTTAGGTCATGTTTTTTTATCTATCGCACCAATTTCTGCCTTTAGAAAAGTTAATCTATTTACATTTAAACTCACTACAGATAATGCAGGGCTTTCTCTGCCATTTTGCTATTTGGTCTTTGTATGTCTTATACCTTTCCTAACCTGCAATTAATTAATTAATGCCTACTTCATATTTATTTGATTTTTGTATTGTACCATTTCAGTAACTTCTCATTTTTTTCTGGATATGTTTTTCATTTATTTTATTTGTGGTTTTAATGAGTCTTAAATTTAACATCCTACATCTATAACAATGTCTGATTTGATATCAACTTAACTTCAATAGCAAACACATGCACTGTTCCTGAAACCTTTTGTCCCAAGACCTTTCTGTTGTATTTGTTATAATTTATGTCTTTATATATTTAATATTCAAAACTATATATTTATCATTACTTTTTTTTAAGATTTATTTTTATTTATTTATTTCTCCCTACCCCCTTGTGTTTGCACTTGCTGTGTCTGTTTATCTTCTCTGTTTTTTCTTTAGGAGGCACAAGGAACTGAACCTGGGACTCTGATATGGGAGGGAGGTGCCTAATTACTTCAGCGACCTCTGTTCCCTGCTTTCTTGTGTCTCTCATTATGTTTTTCTTCTTGTGTCTCTTGTTGTGTCAACTTGTGCCTGGCTGTCACATCAGCTCACTGTTTTCTTTAGGAGGTACGGGGAACTGAACCACGGACTTCCCATGTGGTAGGTGGGAGCTCAATTGCTTGAGCCATGTCCGCTTCCCCATTACTTTTTATGTGTTTGCATTTTAGAAGCCTTAAGTATAAAATGGATTTATATACCAAAATATACAATAAAATAATGTTGGCATTTATAATTACACATATGTTTAACTTTACCAAAGATCATTTTTCACCATGCTCCTTTGATCCACTGTCTAGAGCCTTTCCTCTCAGTTTGAAGAACTCCCTTTAGCATTTCTTGTAGGGCAGGTATAGTAGTGACAAATTCCTTTAGCTTTTGTTTATTTGGAAATATAGTATTCTCTCTCTCATCTTTGAAAGATAGTCTTGACAGATGCAAAATTATTGGCTGATAGTTATTTTCTTTCAACACATTAAATATTTCACCCCATTGCCTTCCTGCCTCTGTGGTTTCTGATGAGAAATTGGCACTCGATCTTATTAGGACTCACTTATACAAATATGTTGCTTTTCTCTTACAGCTTTCAGAACTCTGTTCTTGTGCTTTTCACTTGACAATTTGACTACTGTGTGTCTGGGCATGGTTTTTTTTGAGTTTATCCTGTTTGGGGTTATTTGGGTTTCTTGAATATGCATATTCATAACTTTCATTAAATTGGGAAGTTTTATGTTATTATGTTTTTGAATATTCCTTCTATCCTTTTCTCTTTTTTTCCCTTTGGGACTTCCATAGTGTATATATTGATATGCATTATGCTGTCCCATAGGTCTCTTAGGGTAATTCTTTTTTTTTTTCTTTCTTTTTGCTCCTCATTTCAATTGTCTTTTCTTTGAGTGCACTGATTCTTTCTTTTGCCTCCTCCAGTCTGCCATTGAAATCCTATAAGAAATATTTTATTCAGTTATTATGTTTGATTGTTTTTTAAAATTTCTATCTCTTTATTGTGGTTATCATATTGTTCATTCATTTTTTCCTGATATCCTTTAGTTCTTTTTCTATGTTTTCCTATATCTCCTTGCACATATTCTGCATCATTTTTTTTTTCTTTCACATTTTTATTGCTTTTTAAAATGATCTCTTTCGTAATTATATTATAACAGAGTATCATAGAACTGAAAGAAAACCAAAAGATCATCTGACCTTTGTGACCTTTCCAGGAACACACAGCTAATCAGTGGCAAAGTTAGTTCTGAAACCCATGTCTTCTGACACTCTCTTTTTTAAAATAATAAACTTTATTTTTAGAGAAGTTTTAGATCTATATTTATAGAAAAATTACAATGAAAATATAGGGAATTCCCATTTAATCCCCACACACACCCACACATATAGTTTCCCCTATTATTAACATCACACATTAGTGTGGTACATTTGCTACAATTGATGAACCAATATTGAAGCACTGTTACTAACCAAAGTCTATAGTACATTATGGTTTACACTTTGTGCTGCACAGTTTTATTGGCTTTGATAGATGTGTAATATCATGTCATTGGAGCATCATACAGAAGATTTCACTGCCTTAAATATGCCCTGTGTTCCACCTGTTTATCCCTTCCCCGTTTCTGAATCCCTGGCAACCACTATTTTTATATTATTGTTACATGATCTTCTGTTAACATATGATAACTATGTCAACAATAAATCTACTTTGGTCCATAGTTACCATAGTTACATACCTCCTTTATGTTTGTTCATTCCTCAGTTTTGAAGGATTTGGGATGATGTCCGCTCTGACTGCTTCAGGCTGAGAGGAGACTTAGATATGTTGGGGCAGATGGAAGGAATTGCTTTGTGTGCAGTTGTAGATACTCCTTGTTTTTGGGGGATGGGACTTTTCCATTATCAACATTTTGTTGGGTTTCCAGGGCAAACCCAAAGAACTAGAGAGTAGGAGTTGGCTGCAACTCTGCTGGGATTCAAGACTCAAATGGCATATGAACAATATGAAGATTTAAGTCTCTGAGAGATATATTTAATGGGGATATTGAAAATTTTAAGTTCAAATAAAAGGATTAGAATAATCATGATTAGGGGAATTATAAATGAACATAACTAGGTTATATTGAGGAAATAGATGATCATTAATTCCAAATAAGGCCCACCAAAACGGTATTGATTTCATGTGTCTAGGGGCCTGTTCTCTGGTGTTCAGACATCCCTAGAGCCCTCAGGAGCACCTTTGTTTGAGGCTTTGTTTACTGTTGCAGTTAATGAAATCTTTCCCAGACAGTCAAAAGCATAACCTTCAGAATGACCTCTTGACTTACTTTGAAATCTTAGTCATAAAACCTTTTTAAATTTAATGTTTCCCCTTTTGGTCAAGGTCTTTTCCAAATGAATTGTTGGTTAGTGCTTGGTGGTACTCTCTTGGTGCCAGGGAGGCTTATCCCTGGGAATTATGTCCTACATCAGGGGGAAGGTAGAGTGTTTATTAGATGAGTTTGGCTTAAAAGGAGCCCACATTTGAGTAACAAGGAGGTTTTCAGGAGGTAACTCTTAGGCATTAATTATAATTAGACTAAGTTTCATTTTTATAAGAATAAGGTTCATAAGTACAAACATTAAGATCAAGGGCTTTGCGTATGGGACTATTTCTTTTCTTGGGCATGGCTTATATATTCCAGAGACTTTGCCATTTTATTTGACAAAGTAGCAGGGCTTCTCCAGAATGTAAGTTTAATATTTTGTTAGCTATTGTGTGGGCCTCTATCGAAAAAACATACCTATGACAGCAAGAATACATTCATTTTCCATAGAAGTATGTTTTAGGTGCATGTGCCCCATATATCATTTTTAAAATGTTTTCCCAGTATGTCCAAAGTCTGATCCTCTTTGTTGATGGTGTCTGAATTTTTTTCTTGTTCCTTTGGTTATGCCATCTTTTCCTGTTTCTTTTTTTATCTTGTAATCTTTTGTTGCACACTGTATATATTAATATTGTGATGTGTTTTCTCTGGGATTTAGTACCTGAGCTCTCTGTTTCTTAAGTTTTTATCCACTAGTAATATGACGGAAATTTCTTGAGTGTGAGGAGCTACCACACACAATTCAACTCGAGGAACACCTTTGACAGTCTTTGAAGTTGGCTGTGCATTGGTTGATGCTCTCTTACTGAGGTTAGCCCTCTTATCAAGATGATCAACCTGAGGTAAATGTGACTTGCACAGCCTTTTCCACCTTTTCTGAGCCTGCTTCTTTTCCTGGGTTTATGCTTGCTTGTGGCATTTGGAATTCCCTCATTTACAGGAATCTGAATATTCACTCTACTCCCTATGAAATAGAGTTTTCTCCCTCCAGGGTACTCTATTATATGTCTTAAAGCTGGTAATCCTTTGCCCCAGTCTGCTTTGATCTAATTGTTTCTTAGACTGCTTTAACTGTCTTTGAGATATTTCTGCATGTGGGATAAGTTTTGGTAGGGTAAGCCTGAGAAAATTTCTTGATTCAGTCTTTCAGGCTTCTAACTGATTTGACACCAACATACAGGCACCCCAGTATGGACATAGGGTTTACTCTGTTCCAGGTACCAACAATAGGAGAGAAGGCTGGCTCCATACTTCACTTGGAAGTGTATTGGGGGGGACCAGCAAGGATATCAGGAGCTCTACTACTAATTTTAAAGCTTTGTTAGCTTGATTTGGCACTTGCCCAGTTTATACAACCTTTTAAGTCTTTATCAGAGCTCTGTAGAAGATGGCAACAACACTTTTTTCTGGTTGTTCAAGCATTCTAAGGGGGTAGAGAAGCTTGCAATGGTCTATGCTGCCGTCTTGGTCAAGCAGAAATATCTCTCTTCAATTTTTAAATTCTGATTTTTGTTTTCATTTTTTAAAAACTTATTCATAACTTGATATTTCCATTTTTAATAATTATTTTAAATTTGGTGTCATATATTTAATTTCTGAGAACTCCTTTTCATGGTCTTTAGTTTTAGTTTTTAAGACATTTTTTCCTTCTGGTTTCTTGGATTCAATATATTTTCTTATATCTCAGAAGATAGTAATCACAGGTTTAACTTGTTTTCTTTTTGCTACACATCAATACATTGCCATTGTTTCTTCAAATTCCCCTTTTCTGTTTGCTTGTATTAGCAAAAACAGTTACAAGACTGGGATGTCTTACACCTCCATCTTTGTTGAATGGAAATCCAATCCCTTAATTTTGATAGCTGGAATTGCTCCCTCCCTAGCTTGTTGCAGCTATTCTCTTTAGTGTTAGGTTAGAGTCAACAAATCTTTTCATTGTCTAATTGAATTTTGCATTTTTATCATATCTTTATCTTCTCATTGGGCACCATTCTTCTATTGGCATCAATTCTTCATTCTACTCCATCTAATGCAAAACCAACATATATAACCCCAGAACACCAGGTACTCTCTTACCCTCAGATGCTTTTACCTAAGTCTGGAATTGTCCTGCCCATTTTTCAAAGATGAATGTCCTATGGAAAACTTTTCCTGCTATGGAATTGAAGGGCCAGGTTCCTACTTTGTGATCCCACAACAATTGAATATATATGTCTTCTGTAGTGCTTATCACACTGTTAGAAATACTAATTCTTTGTCTTTTAGCTCGTCTAGAGTTTTATTTTCTTGAGGTCAGGGACAATGTCTTGTTCACTGTTTGTAGCTTGCACATTAGCCTAAAGAGAGGCACATAGAATGTGCTCAACACATACTTACAAGAAAAAAACCTAATGCGATTTAAGCAACAACTTTAAGACTTCCACATTATATTCTGATCTTACAAAAAAGATTTAACACTATAAGGGTAAATTTGTATTGTTGAAGCTACTAAGGAATCTAAGGCAATTTTAGTAGCACTTTGTCAGTCCTATCAATTTATTTGCCTTATATAACTCATTTTTCATCACTAGTGGGATTGAATTACTACTTCTTTTATATAACTACTTGAGGGCATAGATGACAATAGGTACCTGTGGCCTTATTAAAAATGCTTCTAGTTGATACACTGAATGAGTAATCTGAAAACTAAAATCAAATTTTCTGCTGTCATAGAAAACTATACCATGTCCTCTGCACCCCACAGACAAAATATTTATATTGCAATAAGTGATAAAATAATTTTAAGGCATCATATTTTAGCAGTTGCCACTTTGGTGTTCCCTACAGCAGGAAGACGTGTATCACAATAAATCCATGATGATGTTGAAAGAAGATGGCCCTGATCCCAAACCTTCTCCACAGGTGATTTTGTTTTTCAAAAAAATTCTATTTTGCTTTGGACAATCCATGATTTCCAATGTTTCTGCAGTAATCCAGTTGGTTATGACCTGGAGACCCATGAAAAACAATTAGCATTTTATGTTTAGCTATAATTTCCAATGTACCAACCACATGTGATTGTACCATATTTCTGTGGAGGGTCTCCCTGATTAGTGACAGTCACAGATGTTGTTGTTGCATTCTTGGAATCACTATCTGAACAGAAATAAAGCTAATGTGCTCTTTTCTTAGTTATATAAATTTCCAGGTACCACACAAATCATGAAAATAGTCAATGACAACAGATGTTACCAATTACTTTGTAGTTCTGTGTTTGAGGAGAAAAAAATCACGGTTTGGGTCTGCATACAAAATGGAATTTATTTCTTTTACTTTTAAAGTTGTGAGGAAATTATTGCTGAAAGGATGAAACAAACCAAAATTATGAAATATGTGAACTTGTTGTGCAGAATACCTTTATAACTCTAGTGCTGGGAAAAGGGTTGATTCACACTACCATATTACCATTGGTAATTATGATTTACGATTGTTATGTTTTAGCTACATGATTTACCTTTGGGAGCCAGAAGGATGTCACAAAGATTTCCCCAAAGGAAAGATCATACTGAGAGGATACCATTAAGAATCCTCTCAACAAGTATGGGTTATTTGTTGAATATTGGTGATGTCTGATATTTATTTTGTCTAATCTTGTCCCTTCTTTAGCCAGGCAACAAGTTCTGTTTTTATAGTCCTGTAGTCAGTTTGTCTGGCATAATGATTTAAAAATGCAGTTCAGTTTGGATCCACATCATGTAATTAGTGACACATTTTTAAATTTTCTTATTATCTATTCTGATGAGTAGGAAATGCCTACAGAGTGAGATTAGTTAGCTAGAAAAGAGTACAATTTCATAGTCAATTGAAATGAAATGTTATATTATGACAGTAACAGATTTAATTATATTTTCTCTAATTATTGAGTATCATATTTCACTTAGACTTTCAGACACTAGAAAGAATGATAGTAATTTAATTTTCTTTTGTAATCCTTAAGAATTTGAAAAAATATATAACTCAATACATTGAGGGTTGGGGTGAGGAGAATGAGGCTCTCAGGTCTTTTGCTAACAGCTACATGAGTGAGCCACCTGGGAGGCAGATCCTCCAGCCTGTCAAACCTTCAGAATACTGTCATTCTGGCTGACATCTTAACTGCAGCCTCATGAGACACCTGGCTTCAGAGCCACTCAGCTAAACCACTTTAGAGTTCCTGACTGTTGGGGATTGAAATATGCCCCCCACAAAAGACCATTCAAATCTTAAATCCACATTCTTGTGGGTGTGAACCTACTTGAAAACAGGATCTTTGAAGATGTTATTATTAGCAACTATTAGTTAAGGTGGTCAAACTGAATGAGAGCAAGCATTAGTCCACGATGGGTGAGGTCCTTATAAGCAAAGGAAATTGGACATGATGTAGAATCCAGATGCCAGTAGAAGCCAGAGGTCAACAGAAACCAGAGGAACAGACAGAAGGGGAGAGGAAGAGACTGCCATGGCACGGAAGATTGCTGTAATGTACAGACTACAGGAGAAAGTGAGCCTTGCCAATACCTTGGTATTGGACTTTTCACCTCCAAAACTGTCAGGCAATAAATTTCTGCTGGTTAAGCCAACCCATTGTGTGGTATTTGCCACAGCAGATTTGGCAAACTAAGACACTGGCTTACAGGTAAATGTGAGGTAATGTATGTTTATTGATTTAGGCCATTAAGTTTTGAAGTAAGTTTTTTCACAGCAATAGATAACCAATGCAAAAGCTATCAGGAAATTTACATTGATTGTGCACAGCTTCATACAGGCACACACATACACACTCACATGTACATTCATAAAGACATTCAGCCTCCTCAGCTGCTTACATTTTTAAGCCTTAGGAACTCCCAACATTCCTTTCCTAATGAGATACAAGAAGAGGGAATAAAGACTCAATTTTATGATAAGCATTTGTGGGTTAACAGATCAGGAAGAGGAGAGCTTAAAGCAGGAGTTCTTAACAAGGGGTCCATGAGCTTGAATTGAAATTCAAAAAACCATTACTTTTGTGGGGACATGTTGGTGGAGGTGTGATATACTTATTAAATATTACGCAGTATAGTGTGGATTTAGTAAGGGGTCTGTGGTTTTCAAATGACTGGCAAAGGGTTCCATGGAAAAAAAGGATTAAGAACCCCTGCCTTAAACTGTGAATGCTATAATGACAGTTTTTTTGTGTGTGTGTGCAAGGGCTAGGCTCCCTGCTAGGACATCTTCTGCTTGGAGAGATAAGTTGGGCCACCGATCCTCTCAGAGTTGTAAAAGTCTTACAACTGGGGCATTCAGATAGGCTTAAGAAATTACCTTAAATGAAGATAAGAAGCTCAAGTCCAGGCCCCATTTTGTTGGTCTCCACATGTATAGATTTTGGCAAGTCTCAAATAAATTGCATTAGTTTCCTAGGATTGCCATAACGGGTTACCACAAAACTGGTGGCTTAATACAACAGATTTATTCTTTTACAGTTTTAGAGGCCAGAAGTCCAAAGTCAAGCTGTGCATAGGGCAGTTCTCCCTCCAAAGGCTCTAGGAACAATCCTGCCTTATCTCTTGCAGCTTCTAGTGTCTACGGGTGATCCTTGACTTACGGCAGCATAACTCCAATATCTACCTCTGTCTTCACATGCCCTTCTCCCCTGGGTCTCCGTAGCCTTTCCTTTTTTTATCAGGACACCCAGTATTTGATTTAGTGAAATAGATACATAGCAATCATTCCTGTAAAGAAAACTTCTAGGTTTTTAATTATAATGTAGATAGAGAGAATTCTCTCTCTTGCTTTCAAGTAAAAACTATACATGAAGGCAAAACAAAAACCATAGGAAAAAAATCTACACGCAATTAAATATTTTTAAACCAACCAAGCACCTCACCCCATATACTTTAGAAGGAAATTCTTGTTAAGAAGAGATAGGTTATTATAACCTAATAATAAGTCTTGAATAATAAGATTTGAAACATCTGAAGATTCACTCTCATGTATATTTTCTTTTAAAAATGAAAGTTATTTCTAATTATAGATATTTTACAAAGTGTTTTACTACATTTTCTAAGATCCTTTTGCCAACCCTGTGAAATAGGTTTGATTATCACTATTAGTGATAGATTCTTTGCAAAGATGGCCTCAATAATTCCTCCTATCCCAGTACTTACACTGCCTTGCAATGTTACTTTGCCACCCTTCTCATCAAGAGGTGAGTTTGTTTCTCTAGTCTTGGAATCTGGGAAGGTCTTGTTTCTTGCTTTGAGCAATAGAATACAGTGGAAATGATGTTCTGTTACTTCTGAGCCTAGTCCTTAAGAAGCTTTGCAACTTCTTCTCTCATCTTCTTGGAATGCTGGGCTAACTTCCTTGAGGAGACTTACATTTCCTGGGACATGAGAATTTCGTATATATGGGTTAGTTCTAGAAGCACAATAAATATGCTTAGTTTCCTGAAGACCATAAAGAGCTTAGCACTATTTCAGTGTAAGGGAAGGAAAACGACATAATTTTTGAAGGAAAAGATTAGCAAATTCCATTGAAATAGTCTTCATTTTATTCAGTCTTATTTTCCTGTCTTGCTCATGAAAATAATAAATAATTTATAAATGGATATATTTTCCTTGTATAATTGATATTAATGTAAAGCCTGAGGCTGCCAATCAAATTCAGCAGAAAAGATGCAATCAGGGGTGGTTTTTATCTCAGTTGTGTGTTTGTTGCAAGTGCTGTCCACTAGGGGATTGTATAAAGGTATCCAAGGTGAAAGAAGAGCAAAGGTTTTCACTTTTTAAATTACCTTTTGGTCAATTTCCTTCTTAACACAGATTTTCTTGGAAGACACTGTCAACTCTGGGGCAATTATGAGCCACTGTGCCACTGATGTAGACACTTTGTTGAAAGGGAGGTTGGTTAGATAAAAAGGAACTAGATACACTTAAGGGTAGTTTAATTGCAATAATGGCCCTGATTCTTCACCCTTCTTTTATCTGTAACTTTTCCCTTGTGAGTTTGTAGTTCCTTTCACTAAAGAGGCAAAGCTTTTTTTCCTGTCCCTGGATTCTGAGTTTGGCCATGTGATTTGCAGAAGTGATGTATGCAGAGGTTTGCAAAAGTGCTTACACATTGCTGCTTCTGCTATTGAACTTCTGCCCTGGCTAGCCTGCTGGAGGGATGTGAGAGACACGTGGAACAAAGTCAGGTTTTCCATCTGACAGCCAGTTGGCCTCATACAGGCAAGTGAGCCAAGATGAGACCAGAAGAACCACGGAGTCTAAATTGCTTATGCACAGACTTGTGAGCTTTAAAAAAGGCTAATTTTGGGGGTAGTTTATTAAGGGCATTTTTGTGACAATAGGTAACTCCATACAAGTTTCATTTGGGACATCTTCTTTGGTGTGGGGTTGGGTAGGGGATGAAGATTCCAGACTGATAGCTTTAAGAGAACTTTCTTTTTCTTGGATTTGGATGGTTCAACTACTGGATTCCAGAGGCTTTATAATTTGACTAATGATAGGATTGTAATTGCCAGCTTAATGGTGAGGATCAATAGGGTATGCGTTTTAGGGCTATTAGTGCATGGCTCAGGTGCTAAAAGAAGTATGAGGTCAAATGCAAGGAGTATTAATTACCAGGGAACACATACTTTTGGCATTTATTTTTGTTAATGGAATGCAGTAAGTCCTGATTACAATAAATTCTAGTGGAATCTAGGAAAAAACTATAAGTGACATTTTATAATGTCCCAATTACACTCAGTCCTAAGTTAGGTCAGGAGAGATTTAAAAGCTTTCTGTCATACAAAGGCTTTCTTGGTACATAATTTATTCATAAGAAATTTCCCACATATTTTCTATTTACTGTATAATCATAACTTTTGTCTTTTGAATTTTATTAGATAAAATTAATTTTACTTTTTCTTTCTTTTCAGTTTTTCAATGCTATTTCTCATGACTTTAGCTTTTCCTTCTGTTTAAAAAGAATATACCAAACTCTTCTGTATTTTACCTTTTAATTTTGCTCTTTGCCTTTAAAATTTTATTATTTATAATTCACCATAAGCATATTATTTAGTGATAGTATAATATTTAGTTACATGAATGTACTATAATGTAACCATTTCCTGTTTTTTCCATTTTGTTGCTTTTCCACTGCAGCAATACTTTTATCTGCATTTCTGAATTTTTCTTTATGATGGATTTTCAGAAATGGGATATTGATTCAAATGGAACAAGCATTTTAAAGATTTAAAAGTCCTGAATGTGTATAGTCAAACTGTTTTAAGGAAAGGTTATTGCTTTATGTTTCCACTGCGATCTATAAAAATATGTTTCTTAAAATGGGCCTCCCAATATTGTATATTTTCATTAAAAATACTCTTTGTAAATATGTGTGTGTGTACACATATCATGCAATTTTCAAAGTTCAATAGTGCAAAAGCAATAACAACAAATGTAACAGTTTTCATTTGCAAAACATAGTGACTCTTCAGGTAGGAGATCCCTGAAGTGATTGTGGAACTTTTATGGAGCTAGAAAACCAGACTCTAGATTGATTGATTTGATTGATTGGTTTTTTATTTTCTCTTCTATTCAAGTGAACTAGAACACTGATTCATTATAAGATTCTAATTTCCGGTTAAGTGCAGCATGTCAAGGGGTATATCTTTTTGGTTATCCCAATATATTCTAAGTACATAAAGAAGTGGGCAAGGGGAGACAGGTGCCACAGAGAAAGAAGCAACTGGCCCAAAGAGTACCTTTCTGATCTTTTGCTATGTGGGGAGATAAATACTTAAGGATATTAAGACTATATTATAATGCTTGAAAGGAGGAGACAGTGAGGTATTATGGGATCAATGGAAGATTCAGGATCTGATAGACCTACTTAGAACCCTGGCTGTGTCACTTGTGAGCTCTGAGTTCGTGGGTAAGGTTCTTAACCATTCTGGGCCCTAGTATCCTCATTCTTTAAAGGAACTAATAAATCCCCACATGGTAGGATTGTTATGAGAAATAAATGTATAATGTACACAAATCAGAGCACCTAGAAACTCTACCTAAAAACGACAGTTATCAAAGAAAAGGGAATTCTGAATGGATTGAGTGATGCAATGCAGGTTTGGTGGTACGGTGCCTGTGACTTTGGAAGCATCAGAAAGCAGAAGAATAATAGAAATTTTGGGGGACCAGTAAGGTGTTGTGGGCTGAATGATAAATTTTAAGTCTTTGTTGGGCAATTTACACTGTCCTGCAAGATAATACACTTTTGTGCATGAGGGAGCTGTGAGCAGATGGGAATACTTGGGCTGCCTCACATTCCTGAGCTTTGAAGGTCATCTTTAGTGAAATGGCTCTTTTCAGAAGCCATGTGCCTGAGTCTACACCTGGAGAATCTTAGGCATTTATTAGGATTGTCCTCACTGAGGGCATCTGGGAAAAAGGTTATATATATTTCATTGTGTCAAGCTGATATGGTAGTATGGGGGAATGGAGTACAACTATGGCCAAGACTCAGTTTCTGAGAAGGCCCACCTCCAAATTTTGGACACTAGAAGACAGTACAGATGTTCTTTACCTCAAACATCTTGTGGTTACGAGACCATAATGAAAAGCTTTGTTATTAAAAATTATATAAAAACTGATAGATGGGTTTTAATGGGAACTCAAATGGATAGACTTTTCCAATGCCAATATGCCAAGTATAGATCTTTCATTTTATATCCACAAGAAAAGAGGTATAGAATATGTGCTGACAGGCATTGCCCACATCTGATAAATCTTGGACATTATAAGAATTGTCAGTAATTCCTGTAGCTAAATTTATTGTGCAGAGTTATACATAGGTTATTGAGATAGGGGCATTGACTGTGTAAGCTATGCCACAGGCAAATATTTTCAATTCAATACAGAAAAACAAAGTTTGAGATCCTGTAAAAATGCTTTTAATAAAACTACCTATTAGAACTAGTCCTGCTTAAATAGACCATTATGATGAGGAAAGCAACTTTGGTCTTCCCAAAGAGAACTCTTCTACTGGTAAGGATTAATTTGAAAATTAGAGAAATCACTTAGAAACAGCTGAGAAGAAAAGATTTTAAAGATTTGAATTGGCAGAAGGACTGTGGCTCAAAAAGCAGAGTTGTTCTTTCTGGGAAATATCATTAACCCAAAGAATTAGCAGAAGATTATATATAAAGAGGTAAATGAGGCAGTTCTCATTAAAACACAGTTCTATGGACCAAGTTAAGACAAATTAACTGTACTGTTCTTATATTACTCATTGTAAAATATTAGTTGAGTCACACAAACCACACAGACTTAATTAGTTTTGTTTTTCTTATTTTGCTTCTTCTTTATGTGGAATTTTCATTCCACAAGGAAATGTTTGTAGGCTTCATTAACAATGGCATGTGTACTAATAACCTATACACTTCCAGAGTTGGATGGGATTTTCACTTAACTATTAGCCCTATAATATTCTGCAAAATAATAAGTCTGCTTCTAGGCTGGAATGATTCAAGCCATGAGGAAATTCAGGATCTCAGGAATCAGCCCATTTCCTTTGTCAATAGCACCAAATTTTAGAAATCTCTTCCTTACATAACAAGAAGAAAGTATTGCTGTACCCCTTCTGGACTTTGCTTAGAGCAGAAAGAGAATAAGTCATCTATCATCTACTGACTTCTGAGCAATAGTGCTAGAGGCGAGCACCTTGACCTTGAGCTCTTTCTAAGAATTTGATTAGGGCCTTGTGAAATCCTAAATATTTTCTCAAATTTTAGATCTTTAGATGGTTCTTTTAATTTTTAAAGATGGAAAATTGTCTAGAAAACTAATTTTTTTTTAAGGAGGAAAATTGAAAAATTATGAAAGCAGGACCCAGGATGTAGTAGGAAATGGGGAGGAAATGAGAAAAAGGAAAAAAAAAAATTCATTTAATTAAGTAATAGGAATTTGTGTTTGACCTGGTGGTGATCTAAAGGCTAGAGTTTGAGGTCTAGAACTCAGGGAAGAAACAAAAAAACAAATGGTGCTCAAGATCATGGTGATGGGCTGATGAACTATAAGAACACTGGTGTTTAATATTTGATTATAGGCTTTTTTTTTTATTTTGTTTTTTGTTTTGGTGCCTTAAGCCTGTTCAGAAAACCAAAGCTTTCAGTAAACTCTGTTACATCATAGCATTGACTTAATGGTGCTTTGTGAAACGAAGGAAAGGTTGCTTGGGGTGAAAAATCTAGGACAATTGCAGGAAGAGGGTAAGGCAACCAGAGAAGTGTGAGAAAACGCTGTGAGGAGCAACAGGTAAGAGTAGAGACAATCGATTGTAGAATGTTCTCCTTCCTCCAAGAATCTTTGAAATGTGGGGAAGGGTGAAGTATGATTTATTTTGGAAATTAAAAGAAAAGATGATCACAGAAAACTATTTGGGTTACAGTAGCTTACTTTTATATAGGATTAATTCTTTTTAGTTTTTAGAAGCCTCATAAATAAATTTAATCTTGTGCCCACAAGGACATTCCTTAACTATTTAAAAGCAACCCTGTCTTTATAGGTCAGACAGACTCAGCTCACAAACACCATATTCTCCTGTCATCTTGGTCATTCTCCTCTGGACATGCATCTGTCTTAAAATATGCTACTTAGAATGAAACAAAGAATTCCAAGATTGCTTTGATCAATGAGATTAAATTCAGGGCTTTCTGAGCCCTGTATTTCTCGCTGTGCAAATAGAAATGGAATCAATTATTTTTCAACTCCTTTTCACACTGCTGACTCATATTCGACTTAGGTTCAAATAACACCTACTTTTTTGGATACAAAGATATTTTTCATTCATCTCTACCTTATCTTATAAAAACTAAATTTTATTATGCATACATGGTCCACCTGTACTGCTTCTTGAACTCACTTTGAATACATACTACTCTTGTCAACCCAATTTATTCCCAATAAAGTTTTAATAAGGTCACAGGCTCTATATGCTTTCTTGTCAGTGTTGAAATACTGAAAAGAAAAATGCAGAGGACAACACATAATGGCATGCCATTCCTTGGACACAGTCATTCAACCAACAACACATCCATGTAACCACACATTATGTCCTCATGACTGTCTTATTCATCCAGAGGTTCTGAAGAACAAAACAGCCCCCATAATTAATAGAAATTCATGTCACATATTCTAAAATTTTAAATGTCAATGAACAAAAATACATTTAATGTTCTATTAAACAGGAATCATTATGACCAAATTATGGGTCTTCATTATTTTACAACAAATACTTTGGCCTCTTTCAGATATTTGTTATTAGCATTCTTTTAAAATATCATAATTATTTAATTAGAGAAATTGTAGATTTACAGAAAAATCATGTAAAAATACAGCATTCCTATATACCTCCCCATTATTAACATTTTGCATTAGTGTTGCAATTGATAAAAGAATGTTATAATTGTAGTATTAACTCTAGTCATAGTTTATATTAAGGTGCATTTTGTTCAAATACACCACTCTATTGTTAACACCTTGTATTAGTGTGGTACATTTGTTATAATCCATGAAAAAAACATTTTTATAAATGTACTATTAACTATAGTCCATCATTTACAGTAGAGTTCACTGTTGTACAGTCTTATGTTTTATCTTTTAATTTTTATTCTAGTAACATATACACGAACTAAAATTTCCCTTTTAAATCACTTTCACATATATGATTCAGTGATGTTAATTACATTCAAAATGTTGAGCTACCATTACCACCATTCATTTCAAAGACTTTACAGTCAACACAAATAGAAATTCTGTACAAATTAAACATTAACTCCTCACTTCCAACCTACAATTTAGCCCTTGTAAACCTATATCCTAGAGTCTAACTCTATGAGTTTGTTTATTCTAAATATTTCATATCTGTGAGATCCTACAATATTTGTCCTTTTGTGTCTGGCTTATTTTACTAAGCATAATATCCTCAAGGTTCATCCATATTGTCACATGAACCAGAATTTCCTTTCTCTGTAAATGCTGAATAATATCCCATTGTATGTTTATACCACATTTTGCTTATTCATTTATTGGTGATGGACACTTGGATTGCTTCCATATTTTGGCAGTTGTGAATAATGTTGCTGTAAATATTGGTGCACAAATATCTTTGCATTCCTGCTTTCAGTTCTTTTAGGTATATATCCACTAATGGGATTTCCAGGTCATATGGTAATTCTATACTTAGCTTTCTGAGGAACTGCCAAACTGTCTTCCTTAGCAGCTGTGCCATTTTACATTTCCACCAGCAATGAGTGAGTGCTTTTATTTCTCCTCATCCTCTCCAACATTCATAGTTTTCTTTTTTTTTTTTTTTTTAAAGAGTAGCCATTCTAGTGTGCATGAAATGATATCTCAGTGTGGTTTTGATTTGCATTTCCCTGATAGCTAATAATGTTGAACATCTTTTCATGTGCTTTTTAACCCTTTATATATCCTCTTTGGAGAAATGTCTATTCAAGTCATTTGCCCATTTTTAATTGTTTTTTTTTTTTTATTGTTGAGTTTTAGAATTTGTTTATGTATTCTAGATATTAAACCCTTGTCAGATACGTGGTTTCCAAAATTTTCTCCCATTGAGTAGGTTATCTTCTTTTTATATGAAAAATGTTTGTTTTTATTGTGGAATCTAAAACAATTATTTTATGATACTCGAAGCCTTTTAGCATACTTAAATGGGACAACATTCACTATGGACAGCAAGCTAGCTCACAAGAAACGTGTTGTAAGGCATGAATATATTCACTTGGTAGAATCCCAGCAGCTTAGTAAATAAAGTGCAGCAAAAATTTCCTTATAAAAATAAGAAGTCCAGTAAATTTGAATATTTTTGGTAAACATAAGGAAAAGCTACTGCCATAAAGAGATAGGTAATCTTTAGACTTCAAAGACTGTCTGCCAGGACACCACAGCAAAATATTAGACCTGGAGCCAGTGACAAATAGTAACTTGAAAAGGAATGGATTTTTCCAAATGTGCAAAATTATCTTATACAGATGCTTAGCATACTATGACTTGACAAGTTTATAATGATAAACAAAACAGCACAAATAAGCTGTAACATTATTTATACCTTTAGCATATAAAGAACATAGATTTTTAAACTGGTAGCAAGAAAGTCTATGAGTCAAGTTATCCTACGCTTTCCATCTATTCTGTGTCAATGACGGCCAGTGTGAATAGTAACACATAGAGTAAAAACAGCAATCTACTCTTCGTGACTCAGAAAGTACTTGAAAAGTGACATTGTATGTTATTGAATTATAAACCATATTTAAAGGCTTTATTTAAAAATCTCTCACTGTTTATTATCAAAATTACAAGATTGCATACTAATTGACAAACTATAAACATAGGAAATTTTTATTAAGGAAAGATAGGTTTACTGTAATTTGGTCTTTTACAAAAAATTACTGCAAATTATTGATAACAGAATTCCTCTTTTACTTTCTTAAGTCCAATTCTCTTGAAAATTAAGTCAGTGTTTCCACTCTCTCAAGCTAAAGTTCAACTATGGCTACCTTAGGAAATACCCCTGTTTATTTGTTAATCAGAAATACAAATCGAGTGGCACATATTTCCATTTTCTTCTTAGGTCGAAGGTTTCAGCTTCATTATATTTTACTGGAAAATGGAAGACTTGCAGTGGACCTGTAAATCTTTCATGTCACAGCTGAGGCTTAATGACAGCAGTGGAGGAAAGCAGTGGTGATGCAAAGTAAGACCAACCCAATTGCCCTTATCTGACATGGAATCTTATTCCTGCTAAGCTTGCAGCAGAGAAGTGTTTCTGATCAGAATGCCTCCACCAAACCTGAATGAAACAGAAGGGTGACATGCTCTGGTAAACCCTGTTTAATGGTGATTCCATTCAGGCAAATAGTTTTGATTCTTCAATCTGTTGGTTGTGGTATTATATCAATATGAAGAAAATTATCTGGGTAGCTCAGATGTTCACTCAGCCACTGTAGAGGTTATCTCCATCATTGGCTCAATTCCATGAATCATTACTTGATTCTTTTTTCCCCCATCTCCAGGAGCAATTGCTGAAGGACAAACTTTTTTGAGGAGACCTCCTAGTGTATGCAACTGTCCATCTACAGCTGCAGGACAAAGTAGCTTCTGAATGAAAGGTCGTTAAGTTATTGTCATTTTGTAATCTCATCCAGAGCTGCTTATGATCTTTTTTCAGCATTTCATTGATTACTTGACTTTTATGCTTTAAAGCATCAGCCTCTTTCATACAAGACATAAGATGAGCTTCAATTGCATCCTTAGATGGACTGTGCAAAAGGTCCTTTTCTGGAAAACTCTTAAAATGTACTGTGCTGTTCAAGGAAAAGCAGAACTTGATGCAAGAAGATCAAATAGCAAACCAATTGGATAATGCCATTTCAGTGGTGTGCCTTCATATTCAAACCATATTTCATTAATGTCTTCTTATAACCTTCTGAAAGTGCTTTTTCACTTTGTCAGTTACCAATGTCAAATAACTTACTCTTGGAAAAAACAAATAATATGATTCTGCTTCTCTTTCAGTTATCTCATCCTGGTAGTGTGAAGCAAGTTGGAATCCCTCCAAACCACACATCTTGAAGCACATCTTTGTCAACAGTCATTCTTCCAATGGTTAAAGCAGTATATATAGGCTAAATTCTTTTCAACCAAAGCCCAAACAGAAGCATCGGCTGCTCCTCTGGCTTTCCGCATCCGTGGGGACAACCGGTCCCAGGAGCTGGTGGGACAGGTTACTTAACACACTGCCCCACGGAGGCCCATGAACAAGGAGCGCCAGTTATCTTTTCACTTTCATGATAAAGTCCTTTGATGCACAAAAGATTTTAATTTTAATGATGTCCCATTTATCTATTTTTTCTTTTGTAGCTTGTTCTTTGGGTGTAAAGTCTAAGAAACCATTGCCTAACACATGGTTTTTTAAAAAGTTCCCTATATTGTCTTCTGGGTGCTTTATAGTCCTGGTTCTTATATTTAGGTCTTAGAGTTCATTTTTATATATATGGTGTGAGATAGGGGGTCCTCCTTCATTTTTTTGCATATGGATACCGAATTATCCCAGCACTGTTTGTTGAAGAGACTGTTCTTTCCCAATTGAGTGGGCTTTACAGCTTTGTCAAAAATCAGTTGGCCATAGATGGTCTATTTCTGAACTCCCAGTTTGATTCCATTGTTCAGTATGTCTATCTTCATGGCAGTACAATGCCATTTTGACCATTGTAGCTTTGTAACAAGCTCTAGAGACAGAAAATGTGAGTTCTCCAACTTTCTTCTTCTTTTTCAGGATGTTTTTACTATTTGGGGCCCCTTACCCTTCCAAATAAATTTGATAATTGGCTTTGCCATTTCTGCAAAGTAGGCTGTTGGGATTTTGATTGCGATTGTATTAAATCTGTAAATCCTTTTGGGTAGAATTGAATTTTTATTTTTTATTTTTTGGGAGGTAACAGGGATTGAACCCAGGACCTTGTATATAGGAAGCAGGCATTCAACCCCTGAGCTATACCCACTCCCTTAGAATTGACATCTTAACAATCTTTACTCTTTCAATCCATGAGCATGGAATATACTTCCATTTATTTAAATCTTTTTTTGATTTCTTTTAGAAAAGTTTTGTAGTTTCCATATATAAGTCCTTTATATCCTTGGTTAAATTTATTCCTCGATATTTGATTTTTTTGTTGCTATTGCAAATGGAATTTTTTTCTTGATTAATCTTCAGATTCCTCTTTATCAGTGTATGGAAATACTATTAATTTTGGCATGTTGATCTTGTACCCTGCCACTTTGCTGAATTTGTTTATTTGCGTTAGTAGCTTTGTTGTGGATTTTTCAGGACTTTCTATATACAGGATCATGTCATCTGCAAATAGTGAAAGTTTTACTTCTTCCTTTCCAATTTGGATGCTTTTTTATTTCTTTATCTTGCCTAACTACTCTGGCTAGAGCTTCTAGTACAATGATGAATAACAGTAGTGACAGTGTACATACTTGTCTTGTTCTAGATCTTAGAGGGAAAGCTTTCATTCTTTCAACATTGAGTATGATATTAGCTGTGGTCTTTTCAGCTATGGCCTTCATCAAGTTGAGGAAGTTTCTTTCTGTTCTTATTTTTCTAAATTTTTTTTAAATCAAGAAAGCATGCTGGATGTCACATACCTTTGTTGCATCAAATGGAGATAATCATGTGTTTTGTCCTTCATTTTGTTAATGTGGTATATTACATTAATTGGTTTTCCTGTGTTGCATACCTGGGATAAAATCCACTTGATCATGGTGTATTCTTTTACTGTTCTTTTGGATCTGATTTACAAGTATTTTGTTGAGGACTTTTTCATATATATTCATAAGAGAAATTTTCCTGTAATTTTCTTTGTATCTAAATCTGGCTTTGGTTTTATGATGTTGGCCTCATAGAATGAGTTAAGTAGTATTTCCTCCTGTTCAATTTTTTGGAAGAGTTTGCACAGGGTTGGCATTAATTTTTGGAATGATTGGTAGAATTCACCTGGGCAGCCATCTAATCCTTAGCTTTTCTATATTGGGAAGTTTTTGAGGACTAATTTAATCTCTTTACTTATAATTGTTCTATTGAGATCTTTTATTTCTTCTAGAATCAGTGTAGGTTGTTCTTGTGTTTCTAGGAACTTGTCCATTTCACCTAGGTTGTCTAATTTTTGACCTACAGTTGCTCATAGTTTTATCTTATGATGCTTTTTATTTCTGTGTGGTCAGTAGTAATGTCTCCCTCTTATTTCTGATTTTATTTATTTACATCTTCTTTATTTTTTTCTTTGTCAGAGTAACTAAGGGTTTGTCAGTTTTATCGATCATTTCAAAGAACCAATTTTTGGTTTTGTTAATTTTCTCTATTTTATTTTTCTCAGTTTCATTTATTTCTGCTCTAATCTCTTTTATTTCTTTCCTTCTGGTAGTTTTGGGATTAATTAGCTTTTGTTTTTCTAGTTCCTCTAGGTATGCGTTAGGTCTTCAGTTTTAACTCTTCTTTTTTAATGTAAGCATTTAGGGCTATAAATTTCCCTCTCATCACTGCCTTTGCTGCATCCCATTAGTTTTGATATGCTGTGTTCTCATTTTCATTCTTCTGAAGATATTTACTGATTTCCTTTGCAATTTCTTTGTGGATGCAATGATTGTTTAAGAGTGTGTTATTCAACTTTCATATTTTTGTGGATTTTCCAATTCTCTACCTGTTATTTATTTCCACTTCATTCCATTATGGTCAGAGAAGATGCTTTGTATAATTTAAATCTTTTAAAATGTATTGAGACTTGTTTTGTGACCTAACATGTGTTCAATCCTGGAGAATGATCCTTGTGCTTAAAGAAGAATGCACATCTGCTGTTTTGGGGTACAATGCCCGTATATGTATGTTAGGTCTAGTTTATTTATCATATTACTCAAGTTCTCTGTTTCCTTACTGATCTTCCATTGAGATGTTCTATCTATTGATGAGAATGGTGTATTGAAATTTCCAACTATTTTGCAGATGTCTATTTGTCAGTGTTTTCTCTTTTTAAAAAATGTATTTTGGGACATTATTAGCTAGGTGCATAAATATTTATGATAGTTATTTATTCTCAGAGGATTGCTTCTTTGATTAATATATAGAGTACTTCTTTGTATCTTATAACAGCTTTAGAGTTAACATCTATTTTGTCCATGTTAGTACAGCTACCCCAGATAGTTTTTGTTCTATTTCATTGAATGTCTTTTTCCTTTCTTTCACGTTCAATCTATTCATGTCTTTGGTTCTAAACAACATATAGTCTCTTGTAAACAACATATAGTTGGATCATGTTTTTTTTTTTTTTTTTTTTTTTTTTTAACCCATTCTACCAATATGTGTCTTTTGATGGGGGAGTTTAATTCAGTAACGTTCAGTGTTACTACTGTATAGGAAGTACTTACTTCAGTCATTTTGTCCTTTGGTTTTTATATGTCATATCTTTTTTGTCTCTCTTTTCCTTTAAAGCAAACTTCTTTTCTGTATAGTTGATCTTTTGTGATGTATTTGACTGATTCTTTCACATTTTTGTTCCTGTGTATTTTTAAAATAACTTCTTCATGGTTAACTTGGGGTTTGTATTTATACAACCTACATCTATAAGCTATTATTTTGAAAAGATACCAACTTAGCTTCAACAGCATACACATTCTCATATCCCTCTGTTTCCCCTCTTTGTGTTGTTTTTGTCCCACTTTACCATTTTATATTTTGCATCTGTCTTACAAGGAAATATGCTTTTTCTTGTTCAGTTGTATTCTGATTCTTATATGAATTAAATAGTAGAGTTGTATGTTGAGATACAGTACTATTTGGTTGTTCATTTACTCTTTTAGTTACCTTTACTGAAGAGCTTCATTTCTTCACACTACTCCAAGCCGCTCTCTCCTGACTTTTTCTTTCATTCTGCTGAACTCTTTTTAATAACTCTTGTAGGGCTGGTATTTTGTTGATGAACTCTCTCCATTTCTGTGTATCTGTGACTATTTAAAATTCTCCCTTATTTTTAAAGGGCTGTTTTGCCAGATAAAGAATTTTTGGCTAGCAATTTTTCTCTTTCAGTACCTTAAATGTATCAAAGTACTCCTTCTTGCCTCCATAGCTTCTGATGAGAAATTGTCATTTAATCTTATTGAGGATCCCTTGTATGTGACAAACTGCTTTTTTATTGCTGCTTTCGGAATTTCTCTTTATCTTTGGCATTTGATATTCTTATTAGTATGTGTCTCAGAGAGGGTCTATTAGAGTTTTTTTTTTTTTTTTTTTTTTTTTTCTGTTTGGAGTATATTGCACTTCTTGGACATGTATATTTATTTATGTCTTTCATAAGAGTTGGGAGATTATCAGCCATTATTTTCTCAAAAATTATTTTTTGCACATTTTCCCTTTTTCTCTCCCTCTTGGACATGCATGATACATATGTTTACATGTTTCATGCTGTCACAAAAATCTCTGAGACAATGATCAATTTTTTTCTAATCTTTTCTCTATCTGTTTTTCTGATTGTATGATTTCAATAGTCCTATCTTCTAATTCACAGAATTCTTACTTCTGCTTGCTCAAATCTGCTGTTTTACACCTCTAGTGTATTTTTTAAATCTCCATTACTGTGCTTTGATACACATAATTTCTATGTTTCATTTTATGTCTTCAAATTCTTCTTTATGCTCACATGTTGTCTTCTTAATATTTCTTAACTCGATATTCATATTTTCCTTCATTTCCTTCAAATGATTTAGGAGATTTGTTCAATGTTTTTTAAATTAGTTTTCCAACTTCTAAGTCTTCTCTGAAGTTTTAATTTGTTCTTTTGACTGAGCCATATCTTCCTGTTTCTTACTATGGCTTGTAGCTTTTTGCTGATGTCTGGACATCTGGTTATTTTGATTTGTTAATTCTGATAGTCTTTTCCTCCCCCTTTTCTAGGGTTTTGTTGTTTATTGGCTTTGTGTTAAGGCTGGTCAATGGCTCCATTATATGCCCTGTTGGAAGATTCCTTCCTTGTATACTGAGACCTCAAGGCAAACAAACAAATAAATCATTGAAAGAAGTAGCAAAAAATGTCTGCAATAATGGTAAATGCTATTCTAAACCCATCCTTTGTTTCTCAGACTACTATTTTCTGGCATGGCAGAAATGTCATTATATATTGATTGCTGGTTCAGAGCATAACTAGTTTCCTAAAGGAGAACACCTGCCTTTCAAAGCATTGTTTCCTAGCTGACACAATTCTATATTTTCAATAAGTTATTTCATCATTCAACCAGGTAATCCAGTGAACATAATCAGCCCATCATCACACTTCTTTCACTTTAAAATCAGTTACTTAACTACAAGACGTGTTAACCTTATGATAGTGAATAAGATATACAGTAATATCTCATAGAAATATGGGAAGCAAGGAAGGCAAAAACATATCCAAAGGAAGCCTCTATTCCAATTACTATTCTACATGGATGGCTAGGGAAAAAAGCCAACTGATTCATCTTCAGTGTGTGCTCTTTGGTGATTACTGATGTGAGAAATGTTCTAATATTCTGGGTCCATGAACCAGTCTAATGCTATATACCCAGAAGTGACCCAACTGAATAAACACCCATGCACAACACTCAGTTGTTCAAGTGGAGTCTCACTATTACTATCTGCAACAAAGTCAGAGACTTGGTATCAGAACAACTGCTCTACTTGTAAAGAAAGAAAGAAGAAAGAAAATTACAGGCTGCTTTCTCTTTTATATATAAATGCACAAATCCTTAATAAAATACTAGCAATCAGAATCCAATGTCATATTAAAAAGATTATACACCATAACAAATGGTATTCATGCCAGGAATTCAAGGGAAATCCAACAGATGAATATCAATCAATGTAATATACTACATAAATAGAATGAAGAGAAGAAACCACATGTTTATCTCAATAGATGCAGAAAGAACATTTGACAAAATCCAACTCCCTTTCTTGATAAAAACATTCAGAAAAATAGGAGAGGAAGGGAACTTTCTCAACATGATAAAGGGCATTTATGAAATAAATAAACATATATAAATATAGAATTACCATTTGACCTGGCAACCCCGCCTTTAGTTATATACCAAAAGAGAGTGAAAACAGTGTCAAACAGATGCTTCTACACCAATGTTTGTAGTAGCATTACACACAATAGCTCAAAGCTGGAAGAAACCCAAGTATGCGTCAACAAATGAATGGATAAACGAAATGTTGTATATACACACAATGGAACCTTAACTGGCCATAACAAAAAATGAAGTTATGATACATACTGCAACATGAAAAACCTTGAAAACCTGCTCAGTGAAATAAGTGAGATACATAGGGACAAAAACTCTGTGATATCACCAGTAAGAGGTGTCTAGAAATAACAAAGTCACAGAGATAGAAGATTAGAGGTTACTGGAGGAAGCATGAAGGGGGAGTGTTTGTAAAGAAAATAAACAATAAAAAGAAAAGCAATTTCCTTCTGTTAAATATTTTATTTAAATCATTATGTGGTGCCAGAGACCACAAAAAATTCACTATCTGTCAAAAGACAAGTCTTTTATTCTGCTCCTGTTTGTGCAAACTCTGGGTTTTATGTATTAAAGTGTGTTTATTTTCCTTTATGGGGCTCCATTTCCATTAAGAATCATGTTAGTCTGAAGAGTCAGGTGACATATGCTTTTTCAGTTTTGCATTGGGAACATGATGCAGGTAGTTTTAAGAAAGCTCACACCTTGGTGCCAGTGATGAGCTCAGTTGTGTGAAAGGTGGACAATGGACAAGAGGAGAACTGTATCAAGTAGAAAGATTTGGTAGAACCAAAAACTCTAATCATCTAGTACAAGATACTTTCAAAAATTTTCATTGAGCTGAAATTACCAAGGGGAGGAATAGCCTCATATGCTGTGACCACAAGAAGTATCTATAGATCTGGGCTCTAGCAGCCTGAAGAGATTCACGTTTCACTTCTTTGTTCAAAAAAAGAAAAAAGAACCACTGCTGTAATTGCTGTAGAAATGCCAAATGTATCCATGACTGTGCTTGTCCGAAAATCTCATGGAGTCTGCTTCATTATGGTCATTTATACCTTTAACGTCTTAAGCAGGAATGTGTTCCAGATAGGAGATTTTCATACAGAGAAGCCTACATGGTAAAGAGTGTGGGAAATATAGTCATTGGCTTTCCAGAATTCATTGTACAGGGAGGCAAACTGTAAGGTGCTGGTGCTAGTGCTGAGTGAGCCATTCAGCAAGGTCTGCTGCTGTTTTTGTTTCCTAGCTTCTAAAACAAATAACATAAAATAGGTTGGCTTAACAGCAGGAATTTACTACCTCATGTTTTCAGAGGCTAGAAGCTTACTTCCTTTAAGGTCTGTATTTTCTGGATGGCCAATAATCTTTGAGGCCTCTCGGCTTCTCTGTCACATGGCAATGCACATGGTGGTATCTTCTTTCTCTTCTCCGTTCCATTGACTTCCAGCTACTGGCTGCTCCTTGTGCGTTCTCTCCCTCTGTCTGAATTTCATGTTATATAAAAAGGACTCCAGTAGTCCGGATTAAAGTCCAACTTGATTCAATTAAGCCATCCCTTACCTGAAGTGACATCTTCAAGAGATCCTATTTACAATGGATCTATACCCACAGGACCAGGGATTGGGACCTGAACATGTCTTTTGTGGGGAACATGATTCATCTCCCGATAGCCACATCCATTCTCCTTCTTATAGTGTCCTGCACTCTTTGACAGCTGGACAACTGAATTTTTCAGTGAGCAGAATCAAATACTTGTCATATACTTTGAATTTAACTTAATAAATTTCTAGCCAATTACATACATACTCTCAGCTAGTTGTGTTCTGATTTCCTCTACTTCTGGTTAGGAGATTTATGGTGATGTACTTTTGTTTTTCCTCTCCATCCAAGTGTTCTCCACCATGCATCTTCCTCAAGTCTGTGAACATCTATGTATATTTCACTCCAGCAAGGCATAGTGCTTGGTAAATAATAGGAACCATATACATAGAATATTAGTTTTCAACCCTGGCTTCAAAATAGATTCTTCTGGAGACAGTTTTATTTTTTTTTAAAGACACAAAACCAAACCAACCCCCCCCCCCAAAAAAAAAGACTCCCTCCCCAGAAGAATTACCCTCCTGCAAAAACAAAACAAAACAAAACAAAAAACCCAAAACCACAGTCTCCCAAACTTTAATATTTGAGCTCTACTCAAGACCAATTTAATCAGAAGTTCTTTGGTTGGGGCCCAGGCAATAATATTTTAAAAAAGCAACCCAAGGTGTTATAATATGCAGCCATGTTTGATGAACACTCAAATTACAGCAGTCCTGGAGAGAACTCCCCAAATCTCTTATTCTCTACTTTTACCATTGGTTACAAAACACATAAATGAGTGCAGCCAATTAATAATATAACCTTCTACACACACATACACACACACATTCACAAACCTTAACTGTTACATATTTTTTAAAATTACCTGCTTACTAAAGATAATTTTAAAAGTAGAGGTAAAAAGAAGATAATTATCACTCATAATCCCTCACACAGAGGTCATCACTGCAAACATTTTGAATAATTTCTTGTATATAATCACATATATAAATAATTGGGATCACAATATATTCTTAATTTTTATCCTACCTTTTGACCTTAACATTTTATTTTGAGCTGTTCATCAGGTTTTTAAATATTCTTTGAGTAGAATATTTTTAGAGGTCACATAATACTCTATCTTGGGACTGAACCAAAATATATTTATCTGTAAGACATTTTATTATGGGAAATTTCAAGCATATATAAAAGTACAGGGAATAACGGAATGAACCACCATGGGACTCCACTCCATATTATGCAACTCCAACTTCAACATCCTGATTTAATAGTTTAATTATGGTTTACATTCTTTCTATAGGCACAGGGGAGGACTTACAAGGATGCCAGCCCTAAATGGTCACTTTCTTTTGTCCTGTCAACTGCCATCACAGAAGTTCATAAGTAGTCTAGCTTTCCGGATTTTCTTTGGTTCTTTTGATACCAGGCCTTGGGCAGTTTCAAAGCATCTTTGGCTACCCCAAATATTTAAAAAAGTAGAACTCACTTATTTTATTGTACTTATATGCACAGTTCTTAATATGTATCATATTGTATTATATTATATATTGTGCTATTACGTGAGATACTTAGATTCTATGCCTTTTGATAGTTTTCTTTTATAAGTATTTCCATGACTTTAGGATTTTAAAGCTTAGACCTTTACCTGGAAGTTTTTCAAACTGATAGATTATTTTAACGGTTCTATTGAGATATGATTGATGTATACATACATGAAACCATCACCACAATAAAGATAATGAACAAATACATCACCCCAAAAAGCTTCCTCTCACCCCTTTGAAATCCTGTCCACTTGCTCAATTGCCATCCCTCCCCCAAGTCTCTAGGCACCAAGTGATCTATTTTCTGTCACTACAGATTTGTTTACATTTTTCAGACCTTATATCAATGGAACTATATAGTATGTATTATATTGTTGCCTGGCTTCTTTTATTCAGCATAATTATTTTGATATTCATCCATGTTGTAGATGTTTAAATAGTTTATTCCTTTTAATTGCTGTGTAGTATTCAATTGTGTAGATATACCATAGTTTGTTTATACATTCACCTGTTGATGGTATTTTTTTCCTAGTTTTTGACTATTATAAATAAAACTAATATGAAAATTAACATACAATTTTCTGTATAGAAAAATGCTTTAATTTCTCTTGGGTAAATATCTGGAAGTGAAATGGCTAGATTATATGTTGGCATACATTTAACTTTTTAAGGAAGTGCCAAAATGTTTTCCAAATGGTTGTACCATTTTATATTTCCACCAATAGTATATGAAAGTTCCAGGTCCTCTATATCTTCAGTAACAGTATGGCCAGTCCTTTTAACTATTCTAATAGATGTCTAGTTGTATCTTACTGTGGTTTCAAGTTGCAATCCCTTGATGACTAATGATGCTGAACATCCTTACATGTGCTTATTATTTTTTTTTAAGATTTATTTGCTTTTATTTATTTTTTTATTTATCCCATCCTACCCTCACCCCCCTGCTGCTTGTGCTCACTGGGTCCATTTGCTGTGCATTTTTCTGTGTCTGCTTGTCTCCCTTTAGTTGTGTCATCTTGCTGCTCCAGCTCACCAGGCTGGGCCAGCTTGCCTTCACCAGGAAGCCCTGGGAATCAAACCTGGGGCCTCCCATATGGTAAATGGGAGCCCAACCACTTGAGCCACATCTGCTTCCCACATGTGATTATTAACCATACATATATCATCGTTGGTGAAGTGCTTGTTCAAATATTTTGCCCATTTTACAATTAGTTTTTTTTCCCTTATTGTTGGGTTTTGAAAATTTTTAATGTAAATTTTTTGAGCTTTCATGTTCTTTATAAAATATATGTTTTACAAATATTTTCTCAGTCTATAGCTTGTCATTTCATTATTTTAATGAGAGCAGAAATTTTAAATTTTGATGGAATCCTGATAGATTTTTGACAACACTGAATGAACTCTACAAGATTGCTTTAGAGTTTGTTATGAAAGTTATAAAGGCTATTATCAATAATTGAGTATATTTCCTTTGTGAGAAAGCCAGAATTTTAATGGAATGTTGATTTTGTTTCTTTAGAAAAATGTCTTGGCCAAGAAAAATTAAAATTGTTTTAGATAACAAATGTTTCATTGCTTGATTAAACATCAAAAAGGAGGCCATGTATTTCCTAGAGGTAATACTGAGTGCTTCTTTCACACTAAGATGAGACAGTACATTGAGCAGCTTTGCCACTGCTTGCATTGTGTCTTCTTCTTGTGTATGAATTAACAGAGTGTCTGTTTTACCTAATGGGAAACTTGTCTAACAGGGAAGTTGATAATTCTGAATGGTTTCTAGTTCTATTCCTTAGTACAGCTTGGCCAATGTTTCTATTTATAGTTGAAGTTATATTCAGGACAATATTCTACACTTTGGGCTAGCTTCTATACATAATGGTAATGGTAGTGGTAATAGTGTGGAGAGTTGAAGAATTGAAGATAAGGGTTTTTTGCACCTTGATTTTAAATATTTACTAAGTGTAAATTTATGGACAATTCCCAGGAAAAAATTTTTGAGGGAAGGAAGTGGTTTCCTTACTTCTAATCCCTCATCCAGATTAATTGATTTCTGTGTTTGTAGAAATATCTGATACTTTTGCCTTCAAAATATTCCTTTTTTCTTATAACAGCATTTTGATTTCCCTATGGGGAACTGATTGCCACTTCTTTATTCTTAGTTCACATGTTTCAGATGGCTATAGCTTGAACATACTCAAAGCTTGGCCTGTCAGAGCACTGCATCTGCTTGGTTCCAGTGACTGGTTCATAGATGGGTGTTTGATTTCTGTGGCCACTGGAAGACTTTTTTTTTTTGATGTACCAGGGTTGGGGATTGAACCTGGGACTTCTAGTATGTGGGAAGCTGGTGCTCAACTGCTGAGCTACACTGACTCCCCCAAGTTGTTTTTTTCATTTGGTTGTTTGTTTCTTTGTTTTGTTTCTTGGAAGTACCAGGATCGAACCCAGGACCTTGTACATGGGAAGCAGGCATTCAAACCACTGAGTTATACCGGGTCCCCCACTGGAGGCCTTTTAATGGCATTTACTACAAATGTCCGTTATGCTAAATGGAGATACTAGGAGCCTAGGGTTGTTTGTGACCATTTGCCTCCCCCCATGGGAAGGATGTTGCTGAAAATGAAACAAATGCAGAGAATGGTAGAGCTAAGAGGTAGGTGGGACAGAGACTGTATGTTCTGATGACAGGTTTTAGACTCTGGACCGCCCTGGCAGTCTATAAACTAGCTTTAACCTTTGAACTCAATAAATATATTTTTATTTAAACTGGTTTGAGTGGATTTTTATCACTTTAAAAAATTATGACTGAAACAATGTTCAAATAAAATTCAGCTTTTGACCTGCATTGCAACTGCAAATACTTCCAGGTCTTATTTATAGGAATGTAAATCAGAGATTGGTTGTTGTTTGGAATCCACACATCCTAGAACACTAAATGAGTTCAGCTATTTTTCATTTTCTTCCTATGAATATATATATTTTTGCTTTTAGGGCAAAACAGGAATACACGGATTGGGAGGAATTAATGCTTTGGTTCAGAATAAATTATAGAAAGTGTTCAGGCACAGTCTGGATTCTCACTTGGTAGGTTTGTAGAATGCAACTGTAAACTACTTGTGGTTCTCTACACTGATTGCCCTGTCCCTTTCCTTTGTGCACTCACTTGTGCTGTCCCATCTTTCTTCCACTCACAGCTCAAAGGTCACTTCTTCCAAGAACTTTCTCTGTATTTGTAGACTGCCTTAAGCATCCTTCTTTGGTGCTCCTTGATATCCTTTACATTGTTCTATCTTAAATTCCATATCTTATGTCTCTATTCTTCAAAGCTGACCACTTTGAGTTCAATGACTGTGTTTTACTCATCTGTATACCCTGTATCTGGAAAAACCCCTAGCTCAGAGCAGGAATTCAGTAATTGTTCTCTCAAACAAACAAAAAAGGATAAAATTAACTGGATCCAAGTCCTGTATGGTGGGAATTGATCTGTTGATCTAGAGCCAGGCCAATTATCAAAATCACCTAGGGATATATATATATATTTAAATTATTTGACAAATAGCTAGAGATTCTGATTGTGGGTCAGGGATGGTGCCTAGGAAGCAGAATGTTTCAAAAGCTCTATAAATGATTCTGAAGATCAGCCAGGTTTGGAGATTGTGGATCTTAATCGCATTTAGCATTTCTGATTATATTAAACATAAAATGTTTTACTTTTCTTGCAGCAATGAAAGCCAACACTGGTGGTGTTTTTTTTTTTTCTTGACATTTAAGCTATGGTAAAATATCCACATGAATAATTCACAGATTTGTTCAAACCCATTACTATTATTTTTTGACAAAGCTTTGTTGGAGACCAGGACTGATTATATTAAGGAATTATTTTGTTAGAAATACTGCAGATCTGATTTTGAGAAGAAAATAATTGGTAAAACCAAAACCTTTTTTAGTTATAGACCACAAGGGCCAGTTCATACAATTCCCATACATGCTTCTTGAGATTATCATATGCTCACCAAGTAATACACATATGAAGAGCTTATTTTCTCAATTTCCATTTATTTGCTTTGTCATTTCAGAGTGATATATGAGATTTAATAATTCCAAATACCACATCTCAAACCAGCTTTCCATCAGAAAATCCTGTCCTTCACCAGGATACCTGGAACCATTATTCTCTCACATATGCTTTAATAAAGAACTTTTTCATTCATTGATTCTAAAAAAAAATGTTTGTCTCCTCCACTGCTTATTCAAAGTCATTGAATATTGTAATTTCTTTCCATTATTCAGTGTTATACCTATAAGCGTGAGGTATGAACAATGGAAAAGGGTAATGAGGCATGATGTTTACTCTTATACTTTTGGTGGGAATGTTCATTTTAAGAAGAAATGAACTGAATCCTAAAGCATTCTCCCAAGGAGCACCTATTATGCATTCCACTGAATTTGTTTTTCAGTATTCTTCTCTCTTAGGAGATAGGGATTCCCCCACCCCTTTGATCAATCGAGTATGGCATAAAGGTAATGACCAGTCTAATAGATGCTGCAAACCACTACTTTTAATGTGTACTATAATTGAGTCAAAATATAGTGTCTATAGTGATGGAGTCCCCAGTGTTTTAATGGCTGAAATTATGATTAGAGAGATCCAGATAATGCTGACTTCTATTACATTAACCCAGAGCATTATATAATTTTCCCTGCTGCAGCATATACACTCTTTTCTTTTGCATTATTGAATGCTGTCTCAAGTGCTTTAATATTACTTTGGAATAAAATTCAAAAAAGCTGCTGACAGAATTGAACATTTTTGTTAAAACAGACACAAACTCAGTTTTTAGTGGTATTTTTCAACAGACAAGTTCTCTCCCTAGCTTTCATAGAAAAGAGCTCATTTAAATAGCACATTAGGGTGAACCTTCCTAGCCAGATGAAATGGAGAACAGTCCAAAACCCTGTATGAGAAAGATCATTTCCCTAATTGCTGTTTGGTAAGTGGAAGCTGTACTTGCACTTTTCACATTGTCAAGGATGCAAGGTGAGAAAACACTTTATGGATGGTAGTGAGAGGTGGGAAGTACTTTTAAAATAATGAACATCTCATAACTCAGACCTAGTGAGGTGTGAGTGAAATATGTTGTTTTCTCCTTTTATGAATAAAGATCATTAATTACTGCTGTGGACTAAGGCACCTTTAACTGTGATCTAAAGCCATACAATGTAACACTCTAAAACTGTTAGTGTCACCTTTCCTTTAGTGGATCATTTATAATTTCTCTTTAAAGGACATTCACTATAACAGTATATGTAATAAATAGCAAAAATGATTTTTGATGATGTTGGTGGTAACATTACTAATAGTATTAAGAGTAACAATTTATTGAGTAATTCTTTGTCAGGCTTTTTACATATTAAAAAAATTTAATGCTCATATGAAAGAGTTTAAGAAACGTGCAACCAGCAAGTGGCAGAATCAGGATTTGATCTCTTGTCTTTTCCAAAACCACTGTGCTTCATGACCTCTCTATGAATCTCTAGAAGACATCTATCTATTACAGTGAAAATTAATGAATTCCAAAAAATTCTGGAAGAGTTGGGTTGTTTATTCTGACCCTAAATGTAAGTATCATGGTGTAGGCCCTATTGAAACATTAGGACATCCTGGTCCTCTAAGGCTGACACCATGCTGGCAGTGCCCAGGCTGAGCAAAGAACACATATTTGAGTTTAATAAGAAAATGTTCTTGCTAAGTTAAACAAGACGGAGAGAATCTTTTCAGTCAATTTACATAAGGTGCCATGTATAGCCATATATATAAACCATTATATAAGAAAACAGAAAATTATTCAAAGGGAAAAATAAAGCAATAATAAGAGGTGACAATTGATCACTTTATTTGTGCCATGTATTGTTATAAATGCTCAGCATGTTTTAGCTCATTTTCCTCAAAATAATTCTAAAGTATCATAGAAGTAGCAAGGACCAGAAGTAGCAGCCACAGACACCATATCATATTGCTCAAATACTTAAATTCTTAAGTCATGGTCAGACACACCAAGCTATTTCTATAAATGTGCTAACAACATATCTTAACTCTCACAACTCCATGACTGCAATAGATTAAAATAAAATCACAATTTGAGCTTGGTTTCTGAATTATATCATTAATTGCATTCATAGCCTTATCATGTCTCTCTTTCACCAACGTTATTTCATTGAACAGGAAAGATGGAATCCCAAGAGTTGGAATGGCACTCTATGGGAGGTTTGAATGGCTTAAAATAGCTTTTACACCTAACCCTATTGATTCTCCTTTATCAGTGGAAGCAGTCCTTCCTTTCCTGTATGACGATACTGTCCTTTGCTTAAAGCCTCTGAACCTACTTCCCACCAAGCAATGTCTTGCCAAGGGTTGACCATATTCTTTGTGTCCTTCCTCCACCATTTCTCAATATCTCCATCACCCATTGAGACAACTCAATATCAAACTTGGAAAAAAGCTTCCACACCAAATGAATTATAATATTTTCTAATCTGTAACACTAAAACCTTGGAGAACATGTGTGGAAATGGATTCTGGAAATGCTAAAGAAGGTGGGGGGTGGAAAACAATTTTAGATATAGTTGAATGTATTACAAGGGAAGTCTTATAATATACTCTAGATTTAATGGGACCTTCTGAGCAACTGAAAACAGTTCTAATGATTAGCTTAGTTAGCTAAAGGAAACATGGGTCTCTGGTGATCTGAAATTCATTTGTTAAATAAAGTCGAGTTGCAAGAAATTCCTTTTTGTAAGAAGGAAAGAAATTCAAAGAAATATGAATGTTAGAGTGACTTTTCATGTGCAACTCACTCCCCTACTCTCTATGTGCCTTGAGAGAACCTAGAGGACATATGATTCAGCACCACATTGAAAAAAAAAATTAGTAATATGACATCAGAGTTTTAGAAAAATACTGTAGTGCTTGTTCTCTGTTATGCTGAGATGAAGGGCTACATTGAAATGACTTTGAAATGGGCTATATTATTTCAATAGGAATGATGAATCCTAGAATGACAGAGGAGGTCATGGTTACCATAATAGACAGTACTGGTAGAGTCATAATCAGAATTTATGATCTGCAAGCGTATTTGGTGTAGTTAATTGGTTATGAGGTCACTGGGGTTAGTAGATAGATAGCATACTCAGGTCTCACTTGAATTGGAAAACCAAAAGCAAACAAACAAGCCACCCTAAAAAAAAGTGTGTCTTGGGAAGCCATGGTGGAGTCATGGGCATTCTTTAAAATGCTTTTCTTTAGAAAGTTGAGTCTGTTAACAGAACCAGGTATTTGCATGCCAAAATGGTGGCATGCAACACTTCAAGAAAGGTCCTGTGATAATAAGATTGTATTTAAATCTTCTACCTAACCTTCCCCAAGCATGTACTAACTTATTAGGGTAATGGTCTGTTGCTTTGAACACTGACTTTAAGCCAATACTAGTCAATGGAAATCTCATTTAACTTAGACCATTCAGAAGACATACTGGTCTTAGAAAATGTGACATGATTTTTATCAGCTTATTCAGACAGAAACTCTAATTTTTGGTTGCTGTTCCAGATGTAATCTCTTTATTGGAACAAATAACACGGTCTGTGGCATCTACTATACAGCTCTTGCTTTTTATCTATTCTAGTGTTCAGAGAACAACAGAAGCAGTTTTCTTTCACTTTACAGGGAGAATGATATATTTTTTTTCTTGACTCAGGCCACATTAACAATTTAGAATCACGACTAAATATAGTCTTCAAAGTCATTTTAGTCATTTTAGAGGACATGATACATTCTACTATATTGATACCGTCATACTGAAAGTACTAGGAGAAGAGGAAGAACAGGTATCTAATTCTTTGGTGTTCAGTGCTAGCAGGAGACAGATAAATTGCATGAACACACAGAGGTCTCTGACTCTATTTCTCTATTTACCATTTAATGAATCTACTATTAAAGGCTCTGCCAAGCTATTCCCTTCAAAGTGAAAGACAAGTTGGCACTTCACATACTATACTATGAAAAAAGAGGCGCAATTTTGGTGAGCTTATTTGGATATGGGAGAAATGCATACCATATTTAGGAGGTAATTTCTGAATAATTCACCCTATCACTCAAAAGACTACCAGGTTTGAGAGGGCCCCAGGTCAAGAGGGATCTCCCACAGACTCAAGCTACAGGATAATTTATTCTCCCACTTGGTTCTTATGACTTAATGTATACAATGGTATTCAAGGTATCTGTGACAGATTGGGTTGATTGAGGAAATCATTGTTAGGAGAATAACATCAGAAACCTCATAGTTTTGGAGCAAAGTTATTTCTTTTTTGACAGGTGGCTATTCTTTTTTTGTTGTTAATAGGTCTTAGTATAATTCAAACAGCTGATGACTAGTCATGCATAAACTGCTCATTAGCATGAAATTGGATAACTTGGTTATCCAATACATCAAGAAGAAAAGTTATGCATGCCCAGCACGCTATTATCAAATGGAAGTAGTATATATGTCGTGTCAATATATAATTTATGAGGAGGGGGGCCAAGATGGCGTTAGTGTAGGAGGGCACACACTGCAAGCTCCCAGAGCAAGGCGGATTGTGGACGGGGTCCTGCCCGGGGGTCTGTGCTGTGCACGCATGGAATGAGAAGCTTGGGACATCTATCTGTGTGGATCAATGGCGTGGACGGAACGGTAGGATTCGTGAGTTTTAAGCCTGCTGGTGGTGGTTGGCACAGAAGGCTGAGCCCCGCGGTTAGGGAGAAAAAAATAAAATGGCCAGTCGGAGCTGCGAGCGGGGTGAGAAAGTTATATTTTCTGGTGATCTGGCTGCCTGGAGCCCCTTGGACCTTGGGTGAACAGAACAGCCGGAGCGAATCGGCACCCAGTGGACGGGAGGGGTGATTCTGTTCAGGGGAGGGAGTCGATGTGCCTAACTGTCCAGGGATAAGCCCCGGGCTGCCACGGAGCCAGGAAGAGGGAACACTCTCCAAATGAGGGAGGGTTCTGTTGGAGGACAGGGAAGGGAATTTTTTTTTTTTTTTTGCCATCTGTCTGGCTGCCTGGACCGCCCCATAGCTTTGGGGAGTAGATAAGCCGACCTGAAGCAGCATCAGGCTGAGAGGAGAGGCGAATCTGCAGAGTCAAACTGATTTACACAGCAACTCGGTGCTTGGCTCCAGAAGGGGCGGAGTTGACCTTCTTTAGCACTCTGCACTGACTAACATCAGAGCTACAGCTACCCTGGGGAGTCCAGGAAGTGGGACGTGCTTGATTAGTTTCCACGAGCCCAGCTAGAGTCCCTTCCATAAGGGGGTTGGTCTAGAGGAGGAATTATTTTGGATCCTGTATTTCGCCAAAAAAAAAAAAAAAGTGAGAAGGTCACTTCAATAAATGAAAAATAAATTCTTTTTAATTTAGTT
The DNA here is from genome assembly GCA_026826555.1 of Tolypeutes matacus. Taxonomy (NCBI): domain Eukaryota; kingdom Metazoa; phylum Chordata; class Mammalia; order Cingulata; family Chlamyphoridae; genus Tolypeutes; species Tolypeutes matacus. Next base: position 8,167,150 of record JAKSZT010053946.1, on the reverse strand, counting down.
TAATAGCTAAAAGCTGTTTCAGGACCTGCATATAGAACCCTGCGGAGAAGTTGATTTGATAAACACAAGCAAGCAGAGAGGATCCACATGGACCCTAGGGGAATCATTGACCCTCCTTAGCTCTGTTTGACTGCTTGCCTGTGTGGTTCTTTGGTTTTTCTCGTTTATTTCTGGTCTCTTGCTTTTCTTTCCTCTTTCCTCCCCCCTTTCTTTTTTCTTTCATTTTTTAAAATTAGGTGCTGCTAGCTTCTCGCTTCTTTGCTGTGCTTCTTCTTCAGTAATTTCCCACTCGCTGTCTATATTGACTTTGTATTCCAAACTATCACTTATCCTTCCTTCATCTTTCTGTCTTCTGCTTTCTGTTGTGGCTCTTAAATACAACATTTTTTCATAGGCCCACAACTTAAGGGTGTCAATTTCTATTCCATCTATTTTTTTTTCTTCTTTTTTAAAAATTAGTATTAACTTTTTCCTTTCAGCACTTTCTTTACTATTTCTCTCCCTCTTCATAAATCTAGCCTTCTAAATCACTATATATATATTCCTCCATTTGTTTTCCCAGTCCATTGTAGGAACTCCACTTTTTTTCCTATTACTCTACACTGCCTACACAAGTTAAATATTCAACTCATTAAGTCTCATTTGGCCCCTCTTCTAACTTTTATCAATATTCATATTATCCTTCTGCCTTCCTTACATCTTTTGATTCCTCTTGCCCTAATCTTTTGCCTTCAAGGGAACATGGAAAGAAACAAGGATATAAAATAAGAAGAAAAAGTGCCAAAGAGAAAACTTAACTCACATGCAGAGCCACCAGCTAAATAAAACTCTAGAGCATAGAGAAAAGCTAATCAACTGAACAAACCCATCAAGATAATATGATGACCAGAGGGCAACAAAGAAATACAAATGACTCTGAGAAACAGGAAAACATTGACCAGTCCAATGAATAAAATAAAAACCAGGAAGTGATGCATAACATCGAACAACTAATCAAAGCTATCCAAACAAATATCATGGACCAACTTAAAGAAGTGAAGGAAGAGCTTAAGGATATAAAGATGACACTGGGAGAACATACTGAAGAAATTGCAAACATGCCTAAAAAAGTAATAGATATGATAGTGAACAAAGGCACAATCCAAGAAATAAAAAAGACACTGAATTCACATAACAGCAGATTTGAACAGGCAGAGGAAAGAATTAGTGATATGGAAGACAATACAGCTGAAATCAAAGAGAGGGTGGAACAGATAGACAAAAAGATAGAAAAAATCCAGCATGGACTCAGGTAATTAACTGATAACACAAAACTCACAAACATACACATTATGGGCATCCCAGAAGGAGAAGAGAAGGGCAAGGGAACAGAAGGAGTGTTGAAGGAAATAATGGCTGAAAACTTCCCAACCCTGTTGAGAGAGATGGATGTGCAGATCCAGGAAGCATAGCACACCCCAAACAGTATAAATCCCAACAGGCCAACTCCAAGACATATACTTGTCGAAATGTCCAATGCTCAAAACAAAGAGAAAATACTCAAGGCAGCAAGAGAAAAGAGAACCATCACATACAAGAGAAGCACAATAAGATTAAGTGCTGATTTCTCAGCTGAAACCATGAGGCAGGAAGACAGAGGTATGAAATAGTCAAAATACTGAAAGAAAAAAACTTCCAGCCACAAATTCTCTATCCAGCATAACTGGCATTCAAAAATGATGGCGAGTTCAAAATATTCACCGATAAACAGAAATTAAGAGAGTATGTCAATTAGAAACCTGCACTTCAAGAAATACTAAAGGAATCTCTACAAGTTGAAAGGAAAAAACAAGGGAGAGAGAGTTGGAGAAGAGTTTAAAAACAACTGGAAAGATAAAAAGAGAAACAAAACAACATATGACATACATTAACCCAAAGAAAAAATGGCTGAAGTAAGAAATTCGTTACGAGTAATAACACTGAATGTTAATAGATTAAATTCACCAATCAAAAGACACAGATTGGCAGAATGGATAAGAAAATATGATCCATCTATATGCTGTCTACAAGAAATACACCTTTGACTCAGGGATTCAAGGAGGCTGAAAATGAATGGCTGGAAAATCATTTTACAAGCCAACAATAGCCAAAAAAGGGCAGGAGTAGTTATTCTAATATCAGACAAAATAGACTTTAAATGCAAAACTATTGTAAGAGACAAAGATGGATACTACATATTAGTAAAAGGAGTAATCTCTCAAGAAGAGAGAACAATCATCAACATTTATGCACCTAATCGGGGTGCCTCAAAATACGTGCGGCAAACTCTGGAAAAACTAAGGGGAGAAATAAATGCCTCTACAATTATAGCAGGGGACTTCAACACACCGCTAACATCATTAGACAGAACATCTAGACAGAGAATCAATAAAGAAACAAAGGCACTCAACAATACATTAGAAGACCTGGACTTAATAGACATATACAGAAGACTACACCCAAATACAGCGGGATTTACATTCTTCTTGAGTGCACATGGAACATACTCCAAAATAGACCACATGCTAGGCCACAGAAAAACTCTCAATGAATTCAGAAAGATTGAGATATACAAAGTAATTTCTCTGAACAAAACGGAATGAAATTGGAAATCACTAAGGGCCAGAGAATCCGGTTAGGCACAAGGATATGGAAGTGAAACAACACACTCTTAGACAAACAGTGGGTCAAAGAGGAAATTTCAAAAGAAATCAGTAACTACCTTGAAACTAATGAGAACGACAACAAAACCTATCAAAACCTATGGGATGCAGCGAAAGCAGTCCTGAGAGGGAAGTCCATAGCCATAAATTCATATATTAAAATAGAAGGAAGAGCTAAAATTGAAGACCTAACTGCACACTTGGAGGAATAGGAAAAACAACAACAAACTAAACCTAAAGGAAGTAGAAAGAAGGAAATAATAAAGATTAGAGCAGAACTTAATGAAATAGAGAATAAGAAAGCACTGGAAACAATAAACAAAACCAAAAGCTGGTTCTTCGAGAATTTCAATAAAATTGACAAACCCTTAGCCAGACTAACAAAGAAAAAGAGAGAACAGATGCACATACATAAAATAAGGAATGAGCAAGGGGATATCACTACTGACCCCACAAAAATAAAGAGTATCATAAGAGGATACTTTGAAAAATTATATGCCAACATGAATGATAATTTAGAGGAAATGGACAAGTTTTTAGAAACCCACAAACAGCCTACATTGATGAAAGAAGAAATAGATGAACTCAACAGTCCAATTACAAGTAAAGAGATAGACTCAGTCATCAAAAACTTCCCAACTAAGAAGAGCCCAGAACCAGATGGCTTCACAGCTGAATTCTACCAAACATTCTGGAAAGAGCTAACACCAATTCTACTTAAGCTCTTACAAAAAATAGAAGTAGAAGGAATATTGCCTAACTCATTCTATGATGCCAACATTACCCTAATACCAAAAACCAAGTAAAGATACCACAAGAAAGGAAAATTACAGACCAATTTCTCTAATGAACCTAGATGCTAATATCCTTAACAAAATACCTGCTAATCGCATTCAACAACATATCAAAAGGATTATACACCATGACCAAGTGGGTTTCATCCCGGATATGCAAGGATGGTTCAATATAAGAAAATCAATCAATGTAATACACCACATAAACAGATTGAAAGAAAAAAATCACATGATCATCTCGATAGATGCAGGAAAAGCATTGGACAAAATAGCACTCTTTCCTCATAAAAACACTATAAATGATAGGAATAGGTGGAAACTTCCTGAATATGATAAAGGGTATATATGAAAAACCCAAAGCTAACATCATTTTCAATGGTGAAATCCTAAAAGCCTTCCCTCTGAGATTGGGAACTAGACAAGGATGCCCACTATCACCACTCCTATTTAACATTGTCTTAGAAGTACTTGCGCGAGCACTGAGACAAGAAAAGGACATAAAAGGCATCCAGATTGGAAAAGAAGAAATAAAAATTTCATTATTTGCAGATGACATGATCCTATACATAGAAAGCCCTGAGAAATCCACAATGAGGCTCTTAGAACTTAAAAAGGAGTTCAGTAATGTTGCAGGCTATAAGATCACTGCTCAAAAATCAGTAGCATTTCTGTACACCAATAACGAGCAAACTGAGGAGGAAATCAGGAAAAAAATATCATTTACAATAGTAACTAAAAGAATCAAATACCTAGGAATAAATTTTACTAAAGATGTAAAGGACTTATATACAGAAAACTACACAACACTGTTAAAGGAAATCAAAGAAGACTTAAATAAATGGAAAAATGTTCCCTGTTCATGTATAGGAAGACTAAACATCATCAAGATATCTATTCTAACCAAACTAATCTACAGATTTAATGCAATCCCAATAAAAGTCAACACTGTATTTTTTAAGGAACTGGAAAAACTAACCACAAAATATATTTGGAGAGGCAAGAGGCTCCGAATTGCCAAAGACATATTGAAAAAGAAAAATGAAGTTGGAGGTATCACACTACTTGACTTTAAAACATATTACAAAGCTACAGTGATCAAAACTGTGTTGTATTGGCACGAGCATAGACCTACTGACTAATGGAACCGAATTGAGAGTTCTGATATAGATCCTCGCATATAGATCATCTGATATTTGACAAGGCCACGAAGCCCACTCAGTTGGGAGAGAATGGCCTCTTTAACAAGTGGTGCTTGGAGAACTGGATTACCATATCCAAAAGAAAGAGCAGAATACCATCTCACACCTTATACAAAAATCAACTCAAGATGGATCAAAGATCTAAATATAAGAGCCAAAACCATAAAGACCTTGGAAGATAATGTAGGGAAGCATCTACAGGACCTTGTAATAGGAAATGGTTTCATGAACTTCACAGCCAAAGGACAAGCAGCAAGAGAAAAAATAGATAAATGGGATCTCATCAAAATAAAAAACTTCTGCACCTCAAAGGATGTTATTAAGAAAATAAAAAGGCAGCCTACCCAATGGGAGAAAATATTTGGCAACCATATATCTGATAGGGGCCTAATATCCTGCATATATAAAGAAATCCTACACCTTGAAAATAAAAAGACAAACAACCCATTTAAAAAATGAACAAGTGACCTGAAAAGACACTTCTCCAAGGAAGAAATACAAATGATGAAAAAGCACATGAAAAAATGCTCAACATCACTTGCTATCAGGGAAATGCAAATCAAAACTACAATGAGATACCATCCTACACCCATCAGAATGGCAGCTATTAAAAAAACAGGAGACACTAAATGTTGGAGAGGATGTGGAGGAATAGGAACCCTCATCCACTGCTGGTGGGACTGTGATATGGTCCAGCCACTGTGGAGGACAGTTTGGCGATTCCTCAGAAAACTAACAATAGATCTTCTGTATGATCCAGCAATTCCACTGCTGGGTATATACCCAGAAGAACTGAAAGCAAAGACACAAACAGATATAAGCACACCAATGTTCATAGCGGCATTGTTCACCATTGCCAAAAGTTGGAATCAGCCCCAGTGCCCATCAACAGACGAATGGATAAGCAAAATGTGGTACATACATACAATGGAATATTACTCAGCTGTAAGAAGGAATAAAGTGCTAACACATGGAATAACGTGGATGAATCTTGAAGAACTTATGTTGAGTGAAGCAAGCCAGGCACTGAAGGATGAACAGTATATGACCTCACTGATTTGAACTGAGGAAAGTGAGCAGTCTCTGAGAACCATTGTCTGAAAATAGGTTAACAAGGGAGAGAAAGAGAATAGTAGGCTTTGAGCCATCACCCATATGGACATAATCTATGGTAAAGGGATAGAGTATAGTTGCATATTGTAGGATAGGACAGATGGATAGTGATATTACTGGGTTTGGTGGTGCAGCATTGACAGGTGGGTAGATTAGGAAGGGCAGTTTCAAATACCCGGGGCATGTAACTATGACATTCCATGAGTCAAGACAGGGGAGTGTCATATGCCCCAGGAGGGTGGGGAGGAAGGAACAGTTAAGATCCAATGGGGTATTTAGTGGTCATGAGAAAGGTTTTTCATTACCTTACAGTAATGGACACGGGACATGGTAATTATCATCAAAACTTATTAAACTGTGTCGTCTAAATTGTAAACTATACTGTAAATCATTGACAATGTTTAGTTGCTATATTTTGCTATCTGTATAACAGTTATAACAATGCTAACATCCAAAAAAAGGGGGGGGCATTTAATATGGGGTGTGGAAGGTGGGCTGGTTTGGTATCTGGGAGTCTCTGGTATTCCATGTGTGACTTTGCTGTGACCTAAAACTTCTTTGAAAATTAAAAGAAAAGTTGGGAGACACTGGGGATTGAGATGGGGAAGGTGTCACGGCACACCGGACATCCGATAACACAGTGATAAAAGGAAAAAAAGAATATATATATATATATATATATATATATTTTTTTTTTTAAAGGCATTTCTTTTGCTTTTTTCCCCATTTTTTGAATGTCCCAATCCACTAATTATATATATATATTTTTTTCTTTTCCTGAGTTTCCTTATGTTTGTCTCTTGCATGCAAGCTTATCATTGTTGTTTCTTTTTCCTATTAAATGTATTTGATTACTTTATGGACTACATGTTCATGGAAGATTTAGATCACAGAAGGGTTACAATGGGTACTGCAGGGGATTATTGGTGCGGGGTGTCTGGGAGGGGAGATTCATGGGAGTAAGTTCATCTGAATATACATGAAAGATATCCAAAATTGTTCAAAAGACCAAAGGATGGGGCATGGTCACGGTGGGTGGACAATCACTCAATAAATGAGGGAATCTGAATTCCTAGCCTGGAGAGCTCTGCCATATTCTCCAAGGGAGCAGCAACAGTCCTCTGAGTGCAGGGACAGTGTCTGTCAAAAGAGGATGGCCCACTGATGAGTTCTTTTTATTGATGACTACCCTTATGAGTCTTTGCTCTTGTAACTGAAACTTAGCCTACTGTTATGGGGTGCCTAAGGGTTGCCACCTGAGAGCCTCCTTGTTGCTCAAATGTGGCCTCTCTCTAAGCCAAACTCAGCATATGAATGCATTACCTTCCCCCCAACATGGGACATGACTCCCGGGGATGAGCCTCCCTGGCAACGAGGGATTAATACCAAGTGCCAACTGGCAACACGACTGGAAAAAGACCTTGAATAAAAGGGGGAAAAGGTAAAGACAAATGAGTTCAAGTGGCTAAGAGACTTCAAAGAGAGTCAGGAGGTCATCCCAGAGGTAACGCTTACGCACACCTCAGTAGGAGCTCAAAGAACATCAAAGTGCATATCACTCCACACAGAGGGGCTCCTGAGAGCTCTGGAGATACCCAGGTCCTATATAAGGGGGGATAGCCCCAGAGACTGACGCCTTATCAGTGGGCTCTATTTTGGAATCTGTGCTCCTGAGAGTGACAGAATTGGACTCAAATAAGTCCTCCCTGCACATGGTTCATCAGTTCCTTCTATTCAAACCTATATGTGATGCTGGAGTTTTTAGGTATACCTCCAGAGACTGGAGCCTCTGGCCTACCTATGTGCCAGGTGTGCGTGGAATCTCGGTGGAGCTGCAACTCCTATCCTACAGCTCAATGGACTCATCCAAGTCACTTGGCGAGGAGACAATGAATGGCAACAGCATCCCAGGGAATGGAGAGGGCCTGCATCTGCAGGCAGGATCATCCCACCCACCATATCCATGGGATATAAGCCCTCTCTCACTTGGAGGTGGAGTGGACATCATCATCCCAGGCCCCTCAGGATTGGGGGAAGAACTATGGACTAGAGTGGACTTGATGGTATTCTGTTGTACACATATGGTGATTCTAGCAATGGAAGAAATTATAACAGTGAGGTGGAGCCAGTGGCCACTGGGGACTTCCGGGGCAGGGAGGGGATGTGCAGTTGAAATACAATGGCTTTTTTGGGTTTTGGAGGTTGTCCTGAGTGCCGTTGTGGCAACGGATGTAGGCCATTTTAAATCAGCACACACCATTCAGAATTGTGTGGGAGAGAGTGTGGTCTATGATGTGAACTGTGGTCTATGGTTGATGGCAAGGCCCCAGGATGTGTAAGTCCTTTGAGGGTGATGGGCCACACTTGTGGGAGATGTTTGTGTGGGATGTGGTGGGAGGTGTGGGAGGTGGGGAACATGGGAATCCCGGTAGGTTCCGTGTAATATTTAGATAATCTAAGCACCTCTTAAAAATATATATAAATAACATTTTTGTAAGCAAATGCACATATATGCATATATATTAATATGTCATTTTACAAATATTGGCATGTATTGTGAAAATTTTGATTTTTACTCTCAATAAAAAATAAAATTAAAAAAAAAATATATATATATATAATTTATGTTCCAAACCAGAACACTTTTGATATAAAAGGGAGACGATTAGTGATTATACTAGGATAAATGGAATAAACTGTACTTTCCTCGGTAAACCAGAAATATACCTCAAAATGATAGAGTAAATTCCATTAGCAGGTGGCTAACATTATTAGCATGCATCCCCCACTTGCTTACATCATCCTATGCAGGTGAACTTTGTTCCCTATAACCTTTGAATAAAGAGGACAAAGGTTAAAAGTAGATTAATTAATACTATCTGGCACCAGCTGAAAGTGGAATGCTGCAGGATCATAGCTCCACTTTGAGATGGCTCTGAGGACTTTGGGGAAAAAATGGTCCCAGTGAATAGCAGGTTGAGTAATATGCCGCATGTTAATTTTGTCTAGAAGGACAGATGCTTCAGAAAAGTATGTGTGACCTTACAAATATTTTATTTACTAACATGTTATCCCACACAGCATTGTTTTTTGACCAAGGAGCTCACTTTGAAGTGGTATTCAGTTGTCTTATTATATACCCCATTCACCAGAATCTTCTTGCTTTACAAGACCTATTAAAAACTCAGCCATGGTGCCAATTATCTTATAGCATATGTTATATGTTCTGAGCAAGTAACAAGTATACACTGCTCTTTATCCCATAGTTAGAATATATAGGTATGAAAATTAAGATGTAGAAAGAGGAAGTGGCATCTCTGATGATTAAATCTAAGGGCCCATTTCAAAATGTTTGTTTCTTATCTCTAGGAGTTTTAGCATTGCTTATTGTGCTAGCTAGCTACTGCTGTGTAACAAATTATTCCAAAAATCAGTGTCTTTAAACAAGAAACATTTATTATCTCTCTCAGTTTCTAAGGGCAACAAATTGAAAGTGACTTAACTGGGTGGTTTTGGCTCAGGATTTCTCATGTGGTTGCAGTCAAACTGTTGGCCAGGACTTTAGTCAAGCCCAACAAGAGGAGGTTTCAGTTCCAAGCTTACTCATGTGATTGTTGGCAAATCTTAGATCCTTGCTATTGAGCAGAAAACTTAGTTTCTTGATACTTGGAATTCTCAATAAGCTTCCTAATTTTTCCCATAACATGGCAGCTGGCTTCCCTTGGAGTGAATAATTCAAGAGCAAGGGAGACCCCAAGCCAGCAGCCAAGGTGTTTTATAACCCAATCTCAGAAGTGACATGCTATAGTTCTGCCATATTATATTGTTTATATGGACCAAACTAGTATAACATGAAAGGAGGCTACTGAAGGGTATTAATTCTAGGAGGTTGGGATCTTTGGGTGCTATCTTGGAGGCTGACTATCACATTTGTTTACATGTCTTGGAACTTGAAAGAAGAAGGTTTTAATCAGGGGATACAACAGGGGCTGAGATCTGAGATTGCCAACTTTACATTTAGTTCTCCACATAACTCGATAACAGGCAAAAATGGAATTGTTATGTTGTCTGGAATGATTATCCTGATTAGTAAGAGGAAATCAGTTTGTTATTACCCAGTAGGGTTAAGGAAAAGTTTGAATCAAATCCATTGAATCCCCAGTGTCCTCTAGCACTGTCATATCACATGCTAGAAGTTCATGAAAAAGGAAAGCAGACTCCTAGAAATAAAGTTTTGATTTCTTTATAAGGTAAAAAAGAATCACAACAACTTGAGGTGCTAGCTGGGGGCAAAGAGAACATATAATAGGTAAAGGAGAATTTATGTCATAAATACAACTATAGCCTCAGGACTAATACAAGACTTTTTTTCCTTGGTATATCTTGTTTATGTTTATATTTTGACTAATTTTCCTCTATTTATCACTATGATTTCCTTGCTATTTTATATAGGGTTCATTAATGGTACTGATTAACTTCTCAAGTTCATCCATTTGTTACAGACTATTAGAATGGGTTCAATTGGTCCTGTACTTGGAGCACTACTATTTACAAACAGTATAATGTCCTTTCACCATTTCTATTCATTTCCAAATATTTACAAACAACTTTTTACCTATTCTGCACAGATTAAACCTCAGCTTTCCATTCTCTAACCACATTCTATTCTCTGATGACTTATATTCAAGCTGTAAACTCCATGTGTTTGTTCACTATACTTAGTTCATCATACTGAAAACAAACAATATTTGTCCTTTTGTGTCTGGCTTGCTTCACTCAACATAATGTGTTCCAGGTTCATCTATGTTATCATATGCTTTACAACTTCATTTCTTCTTACAGCTGCATAATATTCCATCATGTGTATATACCACAGTTTCTTATCCATTTGTCAGCTGATAGACACCTAGGTTGTTTCCATCTTTTGGCATTTGTGAATAATGTTGCTATGAACATTGGTGTGCAGATGTCTGTTTATGTCACTGCTCTCAGTTCTTCTGGGTATATATCTAGTAGTAGTATTGTCGGATCACATGGCAAATCCATATCTAACTTCCTTAGGAACCACCAAACAGATTTCCACAGTGGCTGTACCTTTCTACATTTCCACCAACAGTGAATAAGAGTTCCTTTCTCTCCACATCCTCTCCAACACTTGTAGTTTTCTGGTTTTATTTTTTTAATATTGGCCATTCTAATATGTGTGAAATGATATCTCATTGTAGCTTTGATTTGCATTTTCCTAATAGCCATTGAGATTGAAATTTTTTTCATGTGCTTTTTGCCATTTATATTTCTTCTTTAGAAAAATGTCTATTCAGGTCTTTTGCTCATTTTTTAATCAGGTCAATTGTCTTCTTATTGTTGAGTTGCAAGATCTCTTTATATATGATGGATATTAGACACTTGTCAGAAGTGTGATTTCGAAATATTCTCTCCCACTAACTATGCTGATTTTTTTACCCTTTTCACAAAGTCCTATGAGGTGCAGAAGTGTTTAATTTTGAGGAGGCCCCATTTATCTATTTTTTTCTTTTGCTTGTGCTTTCGGTGTAAGGTTTAAGAGACCCCATCTGCTACAAGGTCTTGTAGAAGTTTCCTACATTTTCTTCTAGGAGTTTTATGGTCCTGGCTTTTATATTTAGGTCTTTGATTCATTTTGAGTTGATTCTTGTATAGGGAGTGAGATAGGGATCCTCTTTCATTCTTTTGGTTATGGATAGCCAGTCTCCCAGCACTAATTGTTGAAGAGACTGTTCTGTTCCAGAAAGGTGGACTTGGTAGGCTTAGCAAAAATCATTACACCATAGAATTGAGGATCTATTTCTGAATTCTTAATTCAATTCCATTGATCAATGCATCTATCTTTATGCCAATACCATGCTGTTTTGACCACTGTAGCTCTGTAATATGTTTCAAAGTCAGGCAGTGAAATTCTTCCCAAGTCGCTCTTCTTTTTCAGAATGTTTTTGGCTATTCAGGTGCATTTGAATTTGGTAATTGCCTTTTCTATTTCTGTAAAGTAGGTGGTTAGAATTTTGATTGGTATTGCATTGAATTATAAATCAGTTTGGGTAGGATTGACATCGTCATGATATTTAGTCTTCCCATCCATGAACATAGAATGTCCTTCCATTTCTTTAAGTCTTCTTTGATTACTTTTAGCAGTGTTTTGTAGTTTTCTGAATATAGATCCTTTACATTCCTGGTTAAATTATTTCCTAGATATTTGAGTTCTTTTGCTGCTATTGTAAGTGAGATTTTTTTCTTGATCTCAGAGAAATACAGAGATTGATCTGTAATTTTCTTTTCTTGTAGTATCTTTTTTTTAGTTCTTGTAGTATCTTTATCTGGCTTTGGTATTAGTTGATGTTGGCTTCATAAAATGTATTGGATAATTTTCCCTGCTTTTCAATTTTTTTTGGAAGAATTTAAACAGGATTGGTATTAATTCTCCTCTAAATGTTTGGTAGAATTCACCTGTGAAGCCATCTGGTCTTGGAATTTTCTTTGTTGGAAGATTTTTGATGAGTGATTCAATCTCTTTGCTTGTGTTTGGTTTATTGAGTCACTGTATTTCTTTTAGAGTCAATATAAGTTATTTGTGCATTTCTAGGAATTTGTCCATTTCATGTAGGTTGTCTAAGTTGTTGGCACACAATTCTCACAATATCCTCTTATGTTCCTTTTTATTCCTTTGTTCCCCATTTCATTATTTCATAATGTTCCCCATTTCATTCCTGATTTTATTTATTTGCAGAGTTTTTTTTTTTTTTCTCTTTGTTATACTTGCTAAGGGTTTGTCAATTTTATTGATTTTCTCAAAAACCAGCTTTTGGTTTTGTTGATTTTCATTATTGTTTTTATGTTCTCAATTTCATTTATTTGTGCTCTAATTTTTCTTTCTGCTTGCTTTGGGATTGGATTGCTGCTCTTTTTCTAGTTTCTCTAGTTGTTCAATTACGTCTTTGAATTTAGCTCTTTCTTCTTTTTTAATATTTATAATTTAGATCTATAAATTTCCCTCTCAGCACTGTCTTTGCTGTATCCCATAAGTTTTGATAAGTTGTCTTCTCATTTTCATTTGTCTCAATGTATCTACTAATTTCTCTTGCAATTTCTCTTTTTTCTTTCTTTCTTTTTTAGGAGGTACCAGAGATTGAACCTGGGACCTCTTACATAGGAAGTAGGCACTCAACCACTGAGCTACATCCACTCCTCTGTAATTTCTTTTTTGACCCACTGATTATTTAGGAGTATATTGTTTAGCTTCCATGTATTTGCAAAGTTTCCTCTTTCTCACCTATTATTGATTTCCAATTTCATTCCATTATGATCAGAGAAGGTGTTTTGTGTAATTTCAACCTTATTAAATTTATTGAGTGCTATGTTGTGGCCCAACATGTAGTCTATCTTAGAAAAAGATCCATGAGCACTTGAGAAGAATGTATAACCTGCTGATTTTGGGGGGGGGGGTGTGTGTGCTCTGTATATGTCTGTCAAGTTCAGCTCATTTATTATACTATTTAGTTCTCTGTTTCCTTGTTGATCTTCCATCTTGTAGTTCTATCTATTGATATGAGTAACATCAACTATTATTGTAGAGACATATCTTTCTCCTTTCAGTTTAGTCAAAGTTCATCTCATGTATTTTTGGGCATTCTGGTTAGTTGCATAGATATTTATGACTGTTACTCCTTCCTGGTGAATTGTCCCTTTCATTAATATATAATGGCCTTCTGCATCTCTTATCACTTTTTTTTTTGCATTTAAAGACTGTTTTGTCTGACTCCAGGTTAGCTATCCCTGCTCTCTTTTGGTTACTATTTGTGTGAAATATCTTTTTCCAACCTTTCACTTGCAGTCTGTTTGCATCCTTGGGTCTAAGGTGAATCTCCTGCAGACATTATATGGATGGCTTATGTTTTCTTATCTATTCTTTCAGCCTATGTCTTTTGATTGATGAGTTTAATCCAATAATATTCAATTGCTATTACTGTAAAGGCATTACTTACTTCCACCATTTTATCCTTTTTTTTTCCATATGCGATGTTTTATTTTTGTCCATCTTTTAACCTTTTTGTTTACCCCTTCTGATAGTCTCCACTTATACACTCTCCTCCAAGCTTCTCTCTATTCTCTTTTCTTTTTTGTCTGCAGAACTCTCTTTAGTGTTTCCTGCAGAGCTGGATTCTTGTTTATGAACTCTCTTAGTTTCTGTTTACCTGTGGATATTTTAAACTCACAGTCATATTTGTAGGACAGTTCTGTCAGATAAAGAATTCTTGACTGGCAGTTTTTCTCTTTCAGTACCTTAATTATATCATACCACTGCTTTCTCATCTCCATGGTTTCTGAAGAGAAATCCACACTAAGTCTTATTGGACATTTCTTGTATGTGATGTTTTGCTTCTTCTTTGCTGTGTTCAGAATTCCCTCTTTATCTTTGGCATTCTGAATATTATGTATTGTGGTGTAGGTCTATTTGGATTTATTCTAATTGGAGTATACAGTGCTTCCTGGACATGTATACAAATGTCTTCCATGAGAGTTGGTCAATTTTTGGCCATTATTTCTTTAAATACTCTTTCTGCCCCTTTCCCTTCTCTTCTCCTTCTGGAACTTCCTTAACACATATGTTGGTGTGCTTCATGCTATCATTCAACTCTCTGAGCCTCTGGTCGTTTTTTCCCCCATTTTCTCTGTCTGTTTTTCCCTCTTTTCAATTTCAGCTGTTCTGTCCCTTTCGTTGCTGATTCTTTCTTTCATGATTTCAAATCTGTTGTTCTATACCTCTATTGTATTTTTAATCTCACTTATTGTGTCTTTCATTCCACAGGCTTTGTTAATTTTCTATCCAAGGTTTTAAATTTTTCTTTGTGCATACCCAGTGTCTTCTTAGTGTCTTTTGTTTCTTTAGCCATATTGTCCTTAAACTCCATGATTTGACTTAGGAGATTTGTATGAACCTCATTGATTTGTTGTTTCAAGTCTTGTGTCTCATCTGGAGCTTCGATTTGTTCCTTTGCCTGAATTGTACCTTTCTTTTTTCAAAGCTTGGCTTCTAATTTTTTTGCTGATGTATGGCATCTGATTCTGATGCTAAGTTTACTCTGATGTTCAGTTTCTCTCTCTTGCTTAGGGACCCAGTCCTGGGGTGCAGAGCAGTTTCATGCACTTTTCTGGTCTGCCAGCAGATGATTTTTTGCAGACCTCTGAGCTCTGACATCAATTGTTTAGGAAGAATATATTCAGTGTGAGTGCAGGGGTGGGCTGGGCAGAAATAATGTCCTCAAGTTGGCCAAGCCTCACAATCAAACTTTCTCAGAAGCTGTTCTCCTCCCTTGGCTGGCCACACCCTCTCACCCTCTCCCTCCTCAGCAACCAGTCCAAGGCAGTAAGGAGGGTGTTTGAGAAGGCAAATTATCTTTAGCTCCCTGCTGACTGTTATTGTAAACAATGCCACTGCCCCACCTAGCCTGGAAGTGTGCATCCCCTCTAGTGCAGCATACCAAATTTACTGGTTGAATTCTAAATTGCTGTAGGATGTGTCCCTCCCTTTCCCATCTTTTGAGGAAGAGGACCCCTGCTACTACTTCAGATGCTGCTGGTGTCTGTAGACTGCTGCTTTATCTGAGGGTGGGGGAATGGGTGCCAGTTGCTGCTGCTGCAGCTTTACTCACAGGATTTTCCCAGCCAGCTAAGACTCCTTTCCTTTGTCCCTTTCTCTTTGGGTGGTGTTTCACCTTTCCCTGGTATCCTGAGCCCAGAGCTGCCCTCTAAATGCTTCTGCTTATCTTCTAGCTATTTTTTTCAGGGAGGTGTGATCCTTCTGCCTCTTTAATCCTCCATCTTTCCAGAAGCCCTTTTTATTGTGGTTTTGATTTGTTTTTCCCAAATGTCTAATGATGTTGAGCATTTCTTCATGTGGTTACTGTCCATTTGCATATCTTCTTTGGATAAACATTTATTTAAGTTATTTGCCCATTTAAAAATTTTCCAGTTATTTAATACATTGTAATTTATTTTAAAATCATGTTTTTACAGGACTTTTCAAGACAATATATGTTACATAAGTAGAGATATGCTTTTATTTAAATATGAAAATTTAAATGACTTGGAATTTGTAAATTACTAGTCCCCAAGGGCTACCAAAGAATTCTAACCAGCACTTTCAAAATTTCAATGCTTTTTCTATAGCATTATGAAGAATGCATGCTATTGAGGAATTAATTTATTATGCGGGGTTCTTAAATGAAGATGATAAATTACATATCTAAATAAAAAATGTAATGTTATAAAATAGTATGTCATTTAGTTCTTCAATATTTTTGTGCTAAGGTAGCTAGCAATGATTTTCTAGAGTCACTGAAATCTATTTTGTAGCTATTTTCAGTTGTGAATGAAAAAGTTTTTTTTTTTTAGGGTCTTAATATATTGCAGTTGAGTTTTACAGCAATAATTGTGAAATGACTCTGTCTGCATTAGATGTGTGTATGTATCTGTGTTTGTGTGTGTGTGTCTATTATACTGTCTTGCACGAGGTTCACAAGGTCACAGCTGATGTTGAACACCTATTAGGCATTTAAGAGTATCATAAAAATAGTACCTTTGGAGCTTATGTTTATGTTTGGAGTGGATCTCTTAAGGAAGTTGAAAGCCCATTAAAAGATTTGATCTCAGTCTTTGTGAGTTGTTTACTTTTTTATCAGAGAGCTGGCCTTGCAGCTGTAAGGAGGGCAGTTGTCTCTTTAATTACTGTGAATTTGGCTTTATAAGAATTACAGGCACAGAACCTAGCCACACTGATATTTAATATGACAGTGTGGCTGTAGAGATTTTACAATTAAAAAAAGATTTAGATCATCGTGCTAACCAGGATAATTGAAATTTAAGTCTGAGCTACATCTTTTAAAGCTTTCCAGAGTTACTACGTTTCAGACTTTGTAATAAATTGCACTATTTCAGTTCTGTCTTCCAAGCATAGTGTTGGGTATTTTTACAGCCCAGGAAGCTTATTTTTTTTCCACAAGTGGGATCTCATGAGATATTGGCTCAAATATTTGTAGGCTACACTTTATAGAGAATTACCATATTTGAACAGTAACAGTAAATAACTTATTCTCAATATATTTTAATTCTTAGTATTCCCAATACCACTAGAACCATCAAAGTAGTGACACTAAGAACTCTTTTCTTCAGTTAACAATTTCCTAAATGGTTTTAAT
This sequence comes from Tolypeutes matacus, assembly GCA_026826555.1. NCBI lineage: Eukaryota > Metazoa > Chordata > Mammalia > Cingulata > Chlamyphoridae > Tolypeutes > Tolypeutes matacus. The sequence continues at coordinate 8,150,135 of JAKSZT010053946.1, read as the reverse complement.
TAATTAGCTGCCTCAAAGTAACCAAAGGTTAGTGGAAAACCTTTTAGAAGAGTTGAAGCACAAACATTGTGTTTCGTTCATGAGGAGAAAATGGAATTGAGGTTGCCAAATGTGTTCAGTCTAATTCTGATGATGACCAAAGCTGGGTGAATATGGACCTGAGTGATTTTGCCTTCATTCTATTTGAGCTGGCTAGAAAACAAGCTACTCCAAACTGAATAATTACATATATTCATCAGTGCTATCTACAGTCTTTAGCTATGGCTATGGCTATTGTAAGTATTAACCAAGCAATACTAGTAGGCTTATGTCATTTAATCTTTCTTTTAGATGCTTTAATCTATATCTCATTTCATATATGCCCTCATATTTCCATGAATAAAGTGCCCTAGTTGTTTGCTAATGGTACAAACTGCCTAGATATCTGTTTTGGGCTTTCTTTATTGGCCTTTGGAATCATCTGCATGAGCAATTCTGCTCAAAGGAGAAGGAATTCAAACTTTCCAGGGCAGAGGGTAAACTTGTGACCCTTCCCTTCCTGCCCCATACCTTATTTCATATGTCTATCTGTATTTCCAAACAGATGCTAAATATTACCAATTTTATTTTACAATATAAATATATTTTCTATATGGTCCTTTCTTCTCATGCACTCATAGTGGGCACATATTGAAAATTCCACAGCTATCATCATACTAACTTGTGAAAGACTGAAAGCTTTCTCTCTAAGATCAGGACCCAAAGCAAGGATGCTGACTGTCATCACTGTTATATTCAACATTGCCCTGGAAGTTCTAGACAGAGCAATTAGGCAAGAAAAAAAATGGTATGCAAATTGGAAAGTAGGAAAAAAAACTTTCATTGCTGCTTTTTTAGGCATCAGTCTACTAACATACCTTCCTTAGTGCTGCAGACTTAATTCAGTGCCCTTCTTCAGGATCCCCTGGAATCCTGTTTATAACCTTATCTTTGTATTACATAGATATTATATGTTTATATGTTTCCCTTGCCCTTTACGTGTTTCTCTTGCCCTATAACCCTTACCCCTCCTTTATTTCTGAACCATCTCTGACTAATAGTAAATGCTCAAGAAATTCTTACTAAAGTAACTTATTTTATTTACTGCCTGCCTTTGGTCTTTCTAGCTGGCTCTTGTTCTTTCCTTGTACTTGTGTGTTCCTGCTCTTTGATTGGTCTTTTTTGATAACTTTGCTTTACTATTTCCTATTACTTACCCATCCCTCTCTTAATGTGATGGCTTTGCTACAATTTGGCATTCATAGAGCCAGATAGAGAATATTGGCCTAGCTTTGATTTTATAATATTTTCTTTATTGAGAAATAGAAATCAAGAACTCCTTAAAGAAGTCCACCCGACAGGGGGCAAGATGGCGTTGGTGTAGGAGGGCGCACACTGCAAGCTCCCAGAGCAAGGCGGATTGGGGACGGGGTCCTGCCCGGGGGTCTGTGCTGTGCACGCGTGGAGTGAGAGGCTTGGGACATCTATCTGCGCGGATCGGGAGCGTGGACGGAACGGTGGAGATTCGTGAGTTTTGAGGCTGCCGGTGGAGGTTGGCACAGGCGGCTGAGCCCCGCGGTTACGGAAATAAATAATAAAACGGCCATTTGGAGCCGCGGGCGGGGGCGAAAAAGTTTTATTTTCTGGGGAGCTGGCTGCCTGGCGCCCCTTGGACCTTGTGTGAGCAGAGCAAAAAGCTAGTCAGCACCCGGTGAACCGGAGGGGGATTTTGGTCGGGGAACGGAGCTGATCTCCCTAGCCACCCAGGGATAAGACCCGGGCCGCTGCGGAGCCAGGAGGAAGGGACACTTCCCAAAGAAGGGAGGGTTCGGTTGGAAGACAGGGAAGGGTATTTTATATTTTTAGACATCGATCTGGCTGCCTGCACCGCCCCATAGCTTTGGGGAGCAGATAAGCCGAACTGAAGCAGCACCAGGCTGAGAGCAGACGCGAATCTGCACTCAAACTGATTTACTGAGCAGCCCGGTGACGCTGGAGCTCGGCGCCAGAAGGGGCGGAATCCGCCGTCTTTAGCACTCCTCACTGACTAACATCAGAGTTTCAGCTAACCTGGGCAGTCCGGAAAGTGGGACATGCTTGATTAATTTCCACGGGCCCAGCTAGGGTCCCTTCTGTAAGGGGTTAGGTCTAGAAGAGGAATTATTTTGGGTCCTGCATTTGGCTAAAAAAAAAAAAAAAAGTGAGGTCACCTCAACAATTGAAAAATAAATTCTTTTTAATTTAGTTTAATAGCTAAAAGCTGCTTCAGGACCTGCATATAGAACCCTGTGGGGAAATTCATTGATAAACACAAGTAGGCAGGAAGGATCCACTTGGACCCTAGGGGTATCATTGACCCCCCTTGTTTCCTTCTTCTTTTTTCTTTTTTTTTTATTTTTTATTAGTATTAACTTTTTCCTTTCAGAGCTTTCTCTACTATTTCTCTACCTCCTCATAATTCTAGCCTTCTAAATCACTATATAT